>VYXB01010417.1:71149-249927 GCA_013397135.1 Pachyramphus minor
GAGGCGGCCCCGCCCACCGCCGCGTGACGGAGGGGCCCCGCGCCTGAGGGGCGGGGTTGGGGCTCCGGCCGCGGGTCCAAGCTGGTGGCATGGAACGCTGGGGCGGCTGTACCCTGGCAGGACTGACCGCAGCAGCGGCACGGAATCACGCAGTCGGGTTGGAAAAGACTTCTGAAGTCATATAGTCCAGTATGTGGTCGAATACCACCTTGGCACCAAGTGCCGCGTCCAGTGTTTCCTTAAACACCTCCAGGGACGGTGACTCCACCGCCTCCCTGGGAAGCCCATTCCAATGCCCAATTACCCTTTCTGTGAAGAAATTCCTCCTAATGTCCAACCTAAACCTCCCCTGGCACAGCTTGATACTCTTGTGCTCCTGAGGATATCAAAACCTTCTCTCTGGGACAAGGCACGGCTCTCTCCAAGTGTCCAAGGCCAGGCTGGTTGGGGCTCTGACCAACCTGGTCTAGTGGCAGGTGTCCCTGTCCATGACAGGGGATTGGAATTAAAGGATTTTTAAAGTTCCCATCCAAACTTCCATGATTCTTTGCTCACAGAGGAACAATGTGAGATTTGTGCTAACATCTGAGCACACTCATCTGGAGGGGACTGTGAATCCCTGAGCCTGCCTGCACCCCATGGGTTCACTTGCTCACATCTTCATTTGTGACAGTATCAAACACAATAACATTTTCTGCCTGCTTGTATGATAATTTGAACCATGCAAAGCTTAATACCAAACCATTTAGGGGAGAGTAAGTCTCGGTATTTGGTCCTACAACATGAGAGGAAAGGGGAAAGAAAAACAGGGGAGGAAAAGGTCAGTGGCTTCTTCAAGCCTGTCACAGGAAGAAAAGTATAATTCTGGTGGAAATCCAGTAATTAATTTGGCTGTGAGCCCATGAGCCAGACAAATTAGGCAGGTATCCAAAAAGTGTCTTAGTATTATTAGCAAAAGGATCAGTGTCTCCTGCAAACATCCCATCTCTCGTGGTCACAGTGCTGCACAGAAAGGTGACCTCACTTGGACTCATTGGGTTTGTTTACATACTAAGGGGGAAATACACCTACTGTGTCCTCAGAGGATATCCTGACCTGGAATAAAACACACTTCTGTATCTTAGTATATGATTTGGTAATTAAAATACAGAAATTACTGGATGCTGTTCAGAGACTGATTGATGAGATCAAGTGTAACATCTAAAATAGCAACAACATCTTTTTAGTATTTTCATGAATATACCATAATAAACTAGAAAGAAACAAGAAAACGTTTTCTGATAAGACTTTGGGGACTGATCAGCAACTGTAGAAATACATATAAATTTATTGATACAGAGCAATCCTAATGACTTTGTGAGCAGAGCTGTGAGTTAGTACAGCCAATTTCAACTTCACAGTTCAGAACATGAAATTCAGGCTGTATCTGCAGGATTGAAGTGACAGAGAGGGAGTGAGGAGGCATGTAATGTCCAGGTTTCTCTAAAGGAAGATACTTCCCTGGAGCAAAAGGGAGAACACTTCTGTGTTGTAAGGAGCATAAGGAGGTATTTTACTTCAATAAAAGCTTTGGTGAGAGTTAATATTGAAACAGTATATGTGGGTCTAGAGTCTGGAGTTTCATGGCGTCTGGAGACTTCTAAAAGGAGCCACAAACATTATTTGCTGGCTGGAGAAAATGTTCTGTCACTGAGATGCTCAATCTGTTTAGCTCATAAAGGAAGACTAGGAGGTGATTTGACTGCACCATACATGTAACTGGAAAGAAAAATTGTATGAAGTTCTTGGAAAAAATAAAAAACATTGCAACACCCATTTGACCAAAAGCTGCAGGTATATTTACCTTTAATACTGATTTTTTTTTTTCTTGGTTCTACAGTTCAGGATAGTGTCTCCTTGGACACTGTTTCAACCCATGCTGTCATTCAAATTCATGCTGTAATGCAAACTCATCCTGCTACGTATAGGAAGACAAACCAGATCTTGAAACCACTGATCTTTAACTCTTATAAACTGAAAATTCTCATTAGTTGCATCCTTAAAACTGGATTTATCTTCATCTGAAAGTAGAGGGTTTTTTTCCTAGGTTTGACTAGACAAGCTCTTTTATACTCTATTGAGGAAAAACAGTGTAGGCAGGATGTCTTCCTGCTATCTTACAGAGTAGACTTTCTAAAAACTAAGTTTTACAGTTCATTAAATGGTTAGTGATTGGAGGGATGCATTCATAGTAGCACATTGGCACTATTTAAAAAAATACATATCAAGTTGCTGCCAAGATTTTGTTCTTTCTGTATTTGTTATGTGATCAAAACAAGTCCAGGTATGTTTGTGCCATATCTGAATGTTCCTAACTGCATCCAGTACTTTCGTTGTATCCAGGAGCAGCCACCAGAACTGCATTTCTTAAAAATCCTTACTTTTTACAAGATGTTTATACATTGTAGTGTGTTATTAGGAAGTGTTCATTGAATTGAATCACATTATTTACAGGCTATAAAGTCATAATGCAGTAATGTAATTATTAAAAGTCATTGATACCATGTTAATGGAGTGTTTATCTCACGTTTTGTCATACATGATACAGAGACCTTTAGTGTAGTTTATTGCCACATGAAGGCATGTCAGTTTAAGACAGTAATTCATCACAAATGCTGTAGAATATGTTTCCCTAATTACCAACAGAAAGAAAAGGCAACTCAATCGGCTTTTACCTCTGTTGCCAGAGGCATTAGCATTGAGGCTTTCAGCTGTGATTCCTAGTGGGAAGCTGTCTGATTGACGTCACTATCCTTGCGGAACAACCAGGGAGAACTGATGTAACTGGAGACTTTCTGGCTGTGCAGATGCTGCGGGGCAGCAGGTAGAGGGATCTGCGGTAGTAGTGAATGGACAGCTGGTTGGGAAGGGGAGGTTTCCAGCTGGGATAGCTGGGCAAGCCTTGGCTTTCAGGAATGGGCTGCCTGGGTTTAATGCAGACTGTTCCACAGTTGGATGAAACTCTGGCGCATCCTGCAGCCGGGCTTGGCTTGTCCAGGAGGTGGCAGAGGTGCTACATCGCCAGCAGTGTTTAACTTGCGACTCGGGACACTGAACTCTACTGTAGGTTCACAATTATGTCTCTTTTTTTACAGTCTGCTGCGTGATTTTTATACCTAGAGCTAATGGGAACATGTATAGGAAGTTTTTCTTTAAGATAGCTGGGACTACACAGTCTTTTGAAACATGTACGTGCTACGGTGAATAAGTACAGTTAAAACAGCAATATTCTGCATTCCTTAATGTCAAATCCTGAAGCAGCTCAGCGTCAGAGATCGGGGTGCTCAGCAGTAACTAATACTGTGAAGACATTATTATATCCAAATGGTTTAATGTCCTGTTTTTCAGCCTTGTCTGGAGGATTGTTTTGCTCAGCACAGGGACCTGGTAACTAGCATGTCTTCATGACAGAAATTGCAATCCAAGTCTAGTCCGGCAAGGAGACACTGGATCATTCTAGGCTTTCTGGTAGGCTGCCTGCCCAGCAGGCACTGCCCTGTCAGTGGGGCAGCATCTCAGGCTTGATAGTTATTGGTATATTAATTCGGATCAAACCATCAAGAAAATAGTGCATCAAAATTTTGATTTTTAAGGTTGTTTTCCTGAAAATGTGGGGGGTTTTTTCATTCAGTTTTCCTGTGCCTCTAAGAAAAAGTTGCTTTATTTTAATTAATCTTTCTTTTTTTACCATTTGTCATTACAAGCAGAGCAGTCAACTTTGTCCTTAGGTTCCACAGATACTACACTTGTTACATAGATACTGCAATTATGCAGTATTTCCCATTATGAAACATTTTGTTATTGTTGTCCCTGCAAAATTTATTTCTAGAGGCTGACCTTTTTTCTGCATTGACTGTTTGGCTTCAGCTGAATTTAGGAAAGCTTCAGCAGTCTGGCACTTATAAAATCAAGTTATAGAATGAAATGTTGCTTGGTAAGGCCCAACAGCTATGCTGTTGAGAGTTTCAAGTGCCAGTTTTTTTAAAGCACGGGCTCAAAACTTCTTAGGGAAGTTCTGCGTGTTTCAAGGCTTCACTTTTTGCTGTTCTGCTCTCCTGAAGTTGGGCCTAATTGTAAGGTTTTGCAATACCTGCTTACACAGAAGTTTCTGAGGAAGTGAAGTCAGGTGGGCATGTGTGTATTAATTTGACCCTCTACAGCCCTGGAATTCATCATGGATTGTGGTGCTAAGCAAAGAAACCAAGAGCTCAAAGATGTTCTGTGCTCTGAGTGACTGCAGGAATTATGCCCCATCAGTGAAAAAGGCATGGTGACTAAATCTGAGGAGGAAAAGTGAATCAGAACTGATGAGGAATAAGAGCCAGGGTGGGGCAGCATGGGGATAAAGAGAAAATGTCAGGAGTAGGAATAATGGACTGAAAGCCTGCGTCTTTTAGGATGTCATGTCATCCACTTCGGAAGGGTCTGAGGCTCTCAGATTTCCATTCCCCTATAACTGGCAGCTTGTGAGACTGCCAGCTTTTGTGAGAAATGACAACCTACCTGTGTGATCCTTTACTGACACAAGCAGCAGGTCTGTGTGATGGGTCTTGATCAGACCTACACTACACACAACCTGTCAGATGGTTTTTTCAGCTTAATGTGAGCCTCTGGTTGGGTGCAATATTCCAAGTCAAGGTGCGACTTCTTCCTCCAGGGTGTTCTACCACTGGCATCAGGGAGCGTGTTAGCACCGGGGCCTGGGGACTGCACAAGAAGGCAGCTGGAGATGCTGGTCCTTCTTTTTGGGATGCCAGGAAGTGTGCTGCTGAGACTTCTTATGTCCAGAAGGGGATTGAATGGCAGGAAAGATGAGAAGATGAGGGAAGTTTGGAAACTAGGGAGCAAGGGCCATTGCAGTGGGTAGAGGAGCCTGGGAGGATTAGGAGAGGAGCTGAAGCAGCAAGCCAGCAGTGTGGGAGGCTTGGGAAGCAGGAACCTGAGGTTAATACGGGAACAGTGTGGGGGTGCTTTGTGTTTGTGTGTGGGAAGGAACCTGGGAAGTAAGGAAAAAGGCTGTGATGGATTGTGGTGTTGCTGTGGGGGTGAGGAGACCTAAGTCTCACATAGTGAGAGTAGACAGAAGGAAGGGCATTGTATGCACATGGAGAGGGAAGCTCAGAATGAGCACATGAAAGGAGAGGGAAGGGCCATTAGGTGCAGCTGACAGCAGTGATGACTGTGAGTGTTTTCTCCAGTACAGGGTTTCTGCCAGCCCTGTGCCACTCACTGGCTGGGGTTGTGGAGCTGCTCAGCCACCCCCAAAGAACTGGGTGGCCACTGCTGTGGAGCTGCTCTGCTGTGTCCCACAGCTGCAGCTCAGTGCTGGCAGTCAGTCTTTGGTGGTCCACCCCCACAGGAGCTGCACACTCCTGGTCTAAGCCCTGTTCAGAAGAGGGGATTTACAGTAACCAAGGATGGGTAGCTAAAAATAGGCTGTTGTTTGTCAGTCCTGTATCTCTGTTTGCTGATTTTTAAGGGAAAGTGAGCTGAAAGGAGAAGAAGAGAGCTTTGCAAGAGGGCTACTGAATAGCCCTGTAAAGATCTGGGTTTATTCTCCTGGGTAGGAGTATCTACATAGTGTGAGTGATGTAGGTCTGTGTATGGAAAAAAGAAAGTTCAGAGTGTAAACTTAATTGCCCCATGGGACCCGTAGCTGAAAACTGACCACAAAAGCTCTGATTCAGCTGGAGGTAATTTTGCAGCCACAGGGGCATGGTTAGATTGCTTTTAGGAAGTGTCATACATTCCTAGGTTTTGAAAGTTCAGGGCATCTTGGCTTGAGACGGCTACCACTCCTCACCAGTGTTACTTAGGCCATGTGAGTAATTTTGGGGGATGGTCAAAAATAGGAAGAAGATATTTCAGACAGTGTTACTTATTTATAAAGTGGGTTTAATTATTTGCTGCCACTTCTGAATTTAACAACATAAGAGCTTTAATTGGTTACTCAGACACACTTGGACCTCAGTATCTCTGTTTCTTTGCCCTCACATAGAATAAGGGATAATAAAGCTACCTTATGTTGTAGAAATAAATACTTTAAAAATACTGCCACATAGTAATGATGAATATCAACTGAAAACCAGTAAGAAAATAAAGAATTCTCTCTCTAAAATAGAATTTGGGGGTTAATGACAAATAGTGAGTTCTATTGACACAGAGGGAGATTGTGTACGACTGGCATCAGAGCAACACCAAGGACTAATGAAGTCTGACTTTGTTATGCCAAGTTCTACTTCCATCCTGTGAACATAGAAGTGGCTCATAGTTACCATTTTTACTTCTGAACTATGATAGGTTTATTTTTGCTAATTACACTGTACATGTACCTTTTAAAAGGTTAACTATTCTATAGTAGCTGCAGAATTCATATACATCAATGTGCTCAATTTACCAATAGAAACAATGTGTACAATTTGCATAAAATGCAAAATATGCACATCACTGTTCCGAACCTTTCCATCCTTCCTTCTACTGACAGACTTTCAGATACATTTTCCTGAAGTGAGAGAATTTCTGGAGTATTCACGTAGCGGTGAGAGATGGCATTCACCCCTCCTGTTGCGTGAACAGACTTGTCAAACATTCCTTCTACATCATGTTAGTCACCACTTGAACAGTGAGACTGCTTTCACGTGGTTTAGCATCCTGTTCCTGGCAATCAGAGTGTTTGGTAATCACAGAATGTTGTCTTACGTCCTGCAGCTGATCCAATGCTTAGGGAAACTGGAAGTCCTTCCACAGATGTTTCCTCTGAAAGTGAAACTGAAATGTCTCTTACAGAAATTGTCTTATGTGTCATTGCAGGCATCTCCAGATGAAGTCAGATTGGATCCTTGGCCAGCAAATGGCACTTTGCAGAGGCTACTAATAAAAGAAGGGTATATCAGATGGGCACTCAGAACTATGTTTATCAGTGTTTCTATTTATATGTCACTTAAAAGAAAAAATTATGGAGCTGTATTTCTTTAAATGCTACATTTTATGAAAAATGTTGAGGTATCCATCTTAACAGGAAACCAGGATAGCGGGTTGCCAAGGGCACAGTAAGATATAAGGGATTTGAAGAAATAACAAGATTTGGATTCTTGATCACACAGAAATATCAACACCATGTTCAGGCTCTGGCATAATTTTTACTCAACGTGTATCACCTAAAAATCTATGGGAGGTTTTTGGTTGGGTTTTGGTTTCTTTAATTTTTCCTTCAAGTTTTTTAGCAATTTTGTCTTGCTCTGCCTAAGTGCAGTGCTATCAGCATCTTTTACTTACAAGGGAGAAAAGGTGTAATTAACATGTTATGCTGTTTCAGACACTGGGGTTTTTTCCCACACGGATTTTGATTACCTGTGCTATGCTTCCTATGTTCTTCAGTGCAGTTATAGATCCAAAGTTTTAGGTCTGCTGGAGCATTTAGCACTTGCCTTAGTACTCTGTTGACTCAGGGATAGGTGACTGATTCTGATTAGGTCCCCTGCAATTATAGGGATGTTTGTCCTCATCTTGATCAATCCTATTCCCTTAATTTGGTGAGAGAGTGAAATAGGCTGTTCAATGATATTCAAGCTTGTACTGTTACCAGCAGAGAGAGCTTAAAACAAAAAGCAACCAATGTCAGTGGGAACACGGTTATATTTTTTGTCAGTGACCATTATAATGGGTTTTATTTGATCCTATTGCAGTATCTTTTGAACGAGGCAACAAGCCCGTAATAACACAAATTATTGAGATGCAGGGTGATTTTCTCTGAGTTTTTGGTTTCATTACAAGTCAGTAATGTACTGAGCTTTCTCAGGAGAGGTACAGGCAACACCATGTGTAGACAAACACCTGTTCTTTCTGTGTTCAGCAGAGGATTTGATATGCAGTTTTTAATTGAATGTGGGAAGGCACAGTGTTTTGCAGCATACATAAGGGTGGACAACCAACCAGCTGAAGTGCAACTGAGAGCTGAGCCTTTTGAGTTTGAAGGCTTGGTGGGTTTTCACGTTTGGGGTTTTTTTTTAAGCATCAGTTTCAAAATTGCCTTGGGATTTGCCAGTCAAGCAAATAAACATGAAAGCCTAAATACAGATCCAAGCTACTGCAAGGACTGTTGATCAATGGATTTTATCTAGACCCAGATGTCTTATGTATCTGACCTTTTTTCCTTTTTCTACCCTTCCTCCCATACCTGATGAAACTATTTAGCTTTGAAATGTTGGAAGGCCACGTACCTGAAGTGGCAGTGGGCTTGTCTAAACATCATTTTCCGGTATTAGTTTTATAGATCCAGGTATGACTAATAAGGAAGTTTCTTCATTCAGTGTTCGTGGATGACCAATTTTTGCTAGTGTGAGGAACAAAGATGGTATGAGGAGGTCATGTTGCCCAGGGAGTAATTCAAATCTCCGGAGTGAGTCATGGCACTGATATCTTCAGCCACAGGAAGAAAACGTGGTAGCAAAACTCAAACGTAGGGGGTTTTTTCCTTCTGCCTTTTTTCTGAGATATTTCCAAGCAGGCTTATTTCACCAACATTCATGATGTTAATATTTCTAGATTTAGGGCATTCATTTGGGCTCTCCACCTCCCTTTTATTGTAATAGAATGAAAATGGTTACTGCCTGGTAAATCAGAATAGTGAGCATAGGAAATACCATCTGCATATCTCCAGATGAGTTTTTGTAGTACAGTTCTCCTTTTTTTAGTCACTTTGGGGATTTGAATATACATTGCAGCAGCAGAGAAAGTGGAGGTTTTTGTGGTGGTTTATTTTATTATGTTTTTCTTCCAATCATAATGTTTCCTTTGGATATAGAGAGCAAGCACAACATAGCAACATTACCATATCAAATTGTTGCACATCATAAAATCATATTGATAAAGTTAATGGGTCTAAAGGCAGTAAATGCACCCCGAGATGTGATGCACATCAGCAGGCCTGTTCTGTATTGGAAAATTCTCTACAGCAGAGTTGCTATGTACATGGAGCACTCCACACTCTCCTCCCAGGGTCACTGCTGAAATTGGAAGGGCAGGATATTTGCAGTTGACAAAGCTTTTAGTGGCATCTTCAATTAAGTCAGTAGATCTCTCCTAATTCCATTTCCTGCTGCACTAAAAACTCCCTACCAGTAGACAATGATGCTTTTCAAACCATGAAACCATATTAAAAATTTAATCTGGATAATATGTAAAACCAATAACAGAATCAAAGTTCAATAAAATCTAGACATGGTTTCAGACTAATGTAAAACAAGGCAAAATTAGGCTGTGATGTAATTCTAAGGCTAACCTTGAGGGAGCTCTTGTCAGGAACTGTGGTGCAGAGTGGATGAAATATTAGATCATCTATGTTAATTTATTTTTTTTTTTCCAGTGAAACCAATTGGGAAATAATCTTTCTTTTCTTTGGGGCATCTGTATAGATTTTAGCAGGGAAACACTATGGGTTTTGAAACTCTAAATCACTGTGGACTACTCCTGTCATTGGCTGTATTACTAATACAAGTGATTTTAATACAGAGTGTTCAGTAGGTATTGATTCACTTCTTTTTTGGAACTAGTCAAGCTTTCAGATAATGTATTTACATTTACATGGTATCAAAGCAGTCTGTATAAAAGACCACTTAAGAAGTTTCTACAGCAATTTGTTGATTAGAGAAATTGTTGGAAGTGAGGAGGAAAATTTTGCCATAAGTAGATGTCAATATCCTTGGCATAGAAACAGGAAAAGAGGAAGGAGAATACAGAATAATAGAAGGAAGGAAACTAGAGATGGTTTATCCTACAGGTGAGAGTTAACAATTTGTATTCTGATGCAGGAAAAACTGCAAGACTGAATCAATGTATAGCACATACTACATGGACATGCTAAACTAAAGAAAATATATATTCACCTCAAAAGAAATAGAATAGTCTTGTGAAGTTGTTTATTTTCACTAGACAAATTGACCTCTGTATTTGACCTTCAAAGCTGTAAACAATGTAAGCCAGAATAGAGCAGCTTCACCATGATCTGGTTTTGTGTAAAAATGTATTTAACACTGATTGTAAGTTTATTTAGGGGCTGTTCCTATAATTACTTAATTAATAATTAATTAATAACTAATTAATAATTAATTATTTTTTAATGCCGTTTTAATAATTTTTACTTTACAGTTTTCTCTTTTTCAATATCTTTTCATTAAGATAGACTTTCTTAATAAACTGAAGAGGAAACTTCAAGTGTACCTGTAGTTCACTAGATGTGGAAACGCTGGGTGCCTTGAGGTTTCAAAGGCTGGCTGTGCTTTTAAGCCATTTAGCAATCATATGTTTCTTGCTTCACACAGTTGCTCAAGTGAGCAGGTTTGATCTTCCTCTTGCTTCATATGAGCCTCTCAAAAGAGAGGACATGCAGCTAACTCATGCACACACCTGTGTTCAGACTTTGCTCAAGCTTGGGAGGAAAGGTAACTGAGATAAGATACCTCATGTTTGTTCAGTGATCCAGTGAAGGCAGTTATTTACAACTCTCATGGAAGAGCCAGGCTTTGCTAGATCAGATATTTCAGGCAGAGGATTTTTAGGGATTACATGGAGAGGGTGACTTAAAACCTGTAGACCTGAGGTATCGATAGGGATTTTATTCTACCAGGGATTTGGAGTTTAACCCTGGGCAATGTTATTTACCTCGTGCCCTTGCTCCCTATCTGCAGAATAGGAATACCACAGTTAGAGAAGGGAACACGCACAGAAGTACCGCCAGTCGCTCATGCTGCTCTGCTGGAGCATGTGGTGAAAGGAGGATGTTTGGTCGCTCATCTAAGTCACTGAGTTTACCCATTGTCGCTTAAAATAGCGTCAAGCCGGCATGACGCATGCTCTGCTCTGGTGAGGCCCACATAACATATGTTGGCGCACAAGCTGTGAGCCCTCCGTTCCTCCTCCCGAGCACGGCCGGCAGACATCACCTTCCTTCTTGCGTGCTCTCAGTCTGACCCTCGTGTTCGAGGGTGTGGTGACGTGGAGGAGATGACGGAGCCAAGAGCTTCGGAAGCACACAACTTCAGAGAGCTTTGGCTCACAGGAGAAATGAATATACATCAGGTAAATCTGCAGCTGCAAATGAAACCTTGGGACACTTCCTCAGCCGTGACTAATCCTGCGCGCACTGTGACTCAGCTAGTGAAGCATTTATCAGGAGAGCTCCCAGAGCACTCGGTTATAAACCAATAAATAAAAATATCTTGTTTTCTGAAACAAACGCAGCCACTGAATCTAATTTCGTTGCCTGTTCCTTACCCCTTCAAAAATTAGGCACCCAAATGTTTACAGCCATGTAAGAGATGAAACATCACTGATAGTAAACACACCGTTTGTGTTAAAATCATATTTACCTCTTCATTTCCAAGTTCAAAATCTTAAAACCCTGAAACCTGATTGACTCAAAATTGCTTTGTAAAAACGTGCTTTTGGTCTGCTTTGTGGTTTGTGAGCTGCGTGGTGATGAAAGCAGATGTAATTCACCAGATTCATATCATCAGTAAGCTGTGTATATTGGCTGAGGATAGTTAAAAGAGACTGAACTTAAAATGGGTACATTACTCATAGTTTGGTTACCCCACAGTAAAAAAACCTGCAATATTCTAGGCTGAATCCAAACTTGACATCTGATTTATTCTAAAACAGGAAGCAAGGCATGCAGAGCCTATCACAATTTTCTGCAAAGCTGTTAGACTTATTTTGCTTTCCCATATTTCATTGTGATTTTATTGGCTTTTTGGCTGAGTCAACTCCTCAAATAATAAGTGCAAATTTTCTTTCTCCCTGCTTTCAACTCAGGTTGTGACATTTACTGCAAATTAGTATTTAAGGCTGCATCTTGTACTTTGGGATTGTTTTGTGGTTTATAAACTGCAGCAGTCCCAAGATCTTTGTGAACAAAATGTAGTTCCTCTGCTCCAGAGGAACATGCAGCATGTATTGCTATTGATGCAGGGGCTCTGATCTGAAAGAGGATGCTTTTTTACAACTCTTAAACCTCTAAGATGTGGCATTGTCACCTCTCTTGTCAGCTGATATTGCCAAACAGGTTTTCTATATTACTCTGTATCCCGCTTGAGTCCAGAGTAATTTCTTCATATTCATTCTTTCATGAGAAACTTTTCTTCTTTAAATACAATCAATGTCTTCAGAAATTGAGCACTCTCAGTGATTTACTTATATGGTTTGTTCACTATCCTATGGCTGACTTTGAAGACCCTGTTTAAGAGAACCTTAAAACTGAATATTCCCCAAATATCCCATTTTCTTGCTGTTTGAAATCAAGAATAGACAAACATCAGCTGAGTACAAGGGTTGTGTTTGACCTTTGATGGCTGCTCTAAAAACAGTATTTCACATGTTCTGTATTTTTCCTGGTTCTTTAGTTATGAGTAGTGTGAGTGGATAGAAACAACTTCATTTTATACAGTGATAAAATTGGTTGCTGTGAAAATGTAATTACTTCAAAAAGTCTCAGTTGTGCTTCTCAGTTGTGCTTCTCACTTTTGTTGGAGACACTGAATCAAGCTATCACGCAGAGTGTGATTCGTTGATCCTGGAAAACAAAATACCTCAGGGTGTCTGTTCATCATTTAGACTACTTAACGTTAGGTCCTGTGGATGATTCCAGCTGGAATATGCAGTAGGTAAGGTTTTACAGTAAGAGCCTTTTGCTAAGGGTGAAAAGGGCAAATCCCAGCCTGCATCTTATTGGGCAGGAATGTGTGTGCTAAAACTACATCAGTTTTGACAGGTCACCGAATGGACAACAATAGTTCAGGGACCAAAGCACTGGCAGATTGAGTTACATCAAGGCTGTTCCTATGGTACAATAGGTGCACAGGTATAATAAACCTCTTTGTGTTTCCTTAAATCAGCCTAATTCTATCTACCAAAAGTGCTCAGATTCTCAGCTGAGATGATGCAGACTTGTTCTTGGTGTAGATTTGTGTCATCAGTTAAGTACCTACATGCTTGGCATGAGCATGTCCTGGCAAATTAGAAATACACCTGCCAATGCATTTTAAAGGCATTGAAACATCTCACTACACAAAGCTGAAACACATTCTGTCAATTTAGTGTGTTTCAAAGCCAACAAAATGCAATTGCACATTCTTTCTTCTTTTCCTGCCAAGGAACCCAGCTGGGTGAGTTTTGAAAGATGGTACTTTGGCACCTCGGGGTCCTATCTAGAGTCTGCCAATCATGCAGACACCTTGCTTGTCAATTCTTGTACCCCCATCACTCAACAGCAGTTGCAGTATTCACAGCTCCCCACTTTTCAGCTGTAGTTTGTTAGAGGGCAGATAAGGTGGCAGATTTAGCTCAGAGAAAATTTCCTTTGTATAGCGAAGAGATTAGCAGACACTCAAGAATCAACACCTTTATTAGCATGAGAGGAAAAAAATTACCTGGTTTTTTACTTTAGAACATCATGCCGTTCTTGCTGTTTGCTTTTTGAATAGTGTGTCATACACTAATGGCACCTGCCAAATACCAAGCAGGCGTTTGAGTTATTTGTGTCGTCATTCCTGATGGAATAAATGGAAGAGGCTTGGGTGAGAGCACACAAGGCAATCTTCATACAGCAGCCTGT
Source organism: Pachyramphus minor (assembly GCA_013397135.1). Lineage (NCBI taxonomy): Eukaryota > Metazoa > Chordata > Aves > Passeriformes > Tyrannidae > Pachyramphus > Pachyramphus minor. The sequence continues at coordinate 84,798 of VYXB01010417.1, forward strand.
CGCTTTGCAAAGCAGCTGTGAGAATAATGGGAATATAAATGAAAAGTGGCTGATAATTAGGCTGCTGGATGTTTTAGCATTATTATTGTTATTTTCTAAAAATCAATTAGGTAATCAAGAGACTTCTATGGAGAAGCATGTATTTTTGGGTTTTAATATCTTCAGCAGGGTTCCAGCTGGGTGACATGATAAGTTACAGCTCGTGGTAGGAACGGAATATCAGAAGGGCTTTAAGGGTCCTGGACAGCTGAAAGAAAAAAAAAACTGTGATGGGCATGATGAATTTTCCCTTTGCTCTCTCCATTCCCCGAATCCAATCATGCAACACTTACATGATTTATTATGGATGTGATTTATATACTTTTTATAGTGGGCATGAGAGTAGGTATGAAACTTGATTTCTGTGGTGATCCAGTCTTATTTGTGCTTGGAGGTAGGCTGTGGCACAGTGCTAGTTTCTCTCAGCCTTCCCCATTTATCCAGGCAGCCTGTACTGTCTTTCCCCGACTGCTCTCTAGACTGCAGAACAGCATTCCAGATCATGCTTTGCTTCCCATAACCTCCCTCCAAATCCCTTAGCCTTTTCTAGTGTTCGCAATTAAACCCTGACAAAGAGTTGCCTGGGAAAACAGTTGTGTGTTACAGCTGAATGCTGTGCCAGGTCAGCAAGTTTGTGCGTGCGTCTCCTTCCTGTGCCAGCACAACAGGCGTTCTCTTTTCCTAGACTGTGAAATACAGAGGTAGCCAAATGCACTTAGCACTGTGGGGTTGTGATTAGGGCAGGGAGATGGCAGTTTGCTGCAGCGAAATTGAGATTGTTTTAGGGCCACAGAAAGGTTATCCTGCCTCTCACAGTGTGCTTGGGAGGAGCAGTACCTCAGTACCTTTAGTGCTTTTTTTTTGCTCTTTGGAATGCAGCAATAGCATCTTGGATTGCTAGATCAGGGAAACTGCTTCTACAGCGCTGCCTGAGATGAAAGAATGTGTGTAAAACCAGAGTGATTCTTTGAGATTTGCCCTGCTTCAGCTGGGAATGTGGCTCACGCTCACGGGCATCTCCCTAATGATAGATCTGACTTGGCATGGGAATTTGGCACTGAGTGACAGCTCTATACCAAGCTCTGCCCAGATGGTGAGCTCTTGTAAAGCTTTGCTCTTATTCCTCCCAAACCTAGTTATTAGAATCTTTTGTATCCTCACACGATCAGGCGTGAGAGCAAGTGCTGACTGACAGCAAGGTGAAGGGCAGAAGAAGCAGGATGGCTCCACGAGTGGAGGAAAAGGAGGCTGATTCTTACTGTCTTTCTCAGATATGTGCCAATAATTGCCATCAAAAGCAGGATCCTGGTGTGGTTGGTCATGTTTTGTTGTGGCTGAAGCAGAGATGTTGACACGAAGAGAGTCATCATCGTGAGTGGGAGAGAGAGAGAGAGAGTGGTGTGGTGGCAGAGTAGATCATGATGAAAAGTGGGAAGAAAGAGAAGCTGGGGGAGTCATTAGTGGAGTAATAGAGAGGTTAGGAGAAGAATGAAGGGACACCAAGGCCAAAGATGTGACAAATCTACCTAAAGCTTGATCTGTCAGCAGCCTGTTATGGTAGGATAGTAGCAGCACATCCATTTGAAGCTGAATATTGCCTCAGTCATTGTTTTCATAATCCTCTTTCTACTCTAATACTGCAAATTATGCAAATGTGCCAGGTGCATGCTGGGTGCAGGATACTGCTCAGAATCCCTTATGAGCATGCAAGGCTAATGGGCAGCTTTTGTCCGAAGCACGGCTCTTCTGTGTGACTCAGAGTGCTGGCTGCTGTTGGAAAATCCAGCAGAGTCTGGGACCTGCCAAGCTGTTTTGTTTCTCTGACACACTACCTAATAACTAATGTAATGTGGTAGGTTCTTCACACTCTGGAACTGATACGGAAATGTTCCCAGGTGAATAGCTAATCCCCTTCCAGATCTCGTGCTGCCTGCCTTGATGTGGCAGCGGAGAGTGTTAGTGCTGGTGCAAGGATGGTGATCCAGGAGATAAAACCTTAGCTCTGCCACAGATTCTCTTTGGCAAGTCATGACAACTTGTTCAACTAGTTGTACAGTGGGATCATCCTTTACTGCAGTGGTTTTCTTTCCATTGATGGTTAATTATCCCTAAGAGCATAACAAAACCATAACACCTCAGATGTTACTTACTGGTGGCACGGCAGATGCTGTTACAGTTGTGCTAATTGGCATGACATGTAGGGGTGGTGCTAGCTCACTAAAATTAGAAAGAACTGATGGCTCAGCCTAAAGTACAAACATTGCTATTATGTGACTTGCTTGTTTTTGCCTTTTAACTAACAGTTGTCCCATCAGAGTAAGTGAGGATAATGCACAGTGGACGAAGAGCAGTGATTTTAGTGAACTCTCAGCACAGGTGACTCGTGTTGTTTTATTTGCTTTTTTCTCAGTTTAATTTATTCTAAAAGACCAGCTGCTATCCCAAAACATATGCCAGGGAAAGAAACATGAAAGTGCAATGGTACAAAAGTCTTCCTTTGGATTGCTTCAAAAAGTTTGCCCACAGACAGGAATTCCTGCTGCTTTGGTTTAAAGAGTTGACTTTTCCTCTACCTTCAAACTGATTCACTCTCACTGCTGATGAGAGGCATTCAGCATTCAGCTCCTCCATTTTTCTGTTTCTCTGTTCTCAATGAGTAACTCCAGTGTTTCTTTGGTTAATTAAAGTTTACTGCAGGAGGAGCAGGAGTGGGTTGAGAACACTGATGAAGAGATGACTAACAAAGTAATTGGCATGTGATTAAAGTGTGGGCTGACAGGCACAGATTAGCCCTCCCTGGACTCTGCTTTTATCTTAGCTCCATGTTTTGAAATAATACTGTGTAATAATATATAGAATTTCTATCCCATCCAGCTTATCACATTAGAGCAAACTAGACAAAATGACTCAATTTCAAAAGGCTCTGATTCAGCTCGGGCTGCAGCCACTCATTGCAAATGTGAAGTTAAGGTAACTGACTCCTCTTTTATTTCTTTCAAATTCTTTCCCTGTGGGAAGTATAAGGGGGAGAGAGTTGGTCAGAGTGGAAAGTTGAGGTAGCATTGTAACGCCTCATGAGATGCATTGGTGACAATCATCACAAAACACTTCATGAAAATCATGTCACAAAACACTTTGTGAAAATCGTCACAAAACACCCTGTGAACTGGCAGCAGCTGAAGGCTGGGGTGGACGTGGAGTTTTGAGGTTTGAGTTGTGGATAAATTACAAAGAGAAAAATAAAACTTCTCCCAGAGAGAAACATGTCACATGCCTTGGCAGAAAAATTTGTTTGCTCCCTGTGGTGACTTTTACAGATTTTTTAGCAAAAGAACCCCCTGGGTTTTTTTTTTTTTGGAGTTTTTTTTTTTTTTGGAGTTTTTTTTTTTTTTGGAGTTTTTTTTTTTTTTGGAGTTTTTTTTTTTTTTGGAGTTTTTTTTTTTTTTGGAGTTTTTTTTTTTTTTGGAGTTTTTTTTTTTTTTGGAGTTTTTTTTTTTTTTGGAGTTTTTTTTTTTTTTGGAGTTTTTTTTTTTTTTGGAGTTTTTTTTTTTTTTGGAGTTTTTTTTTTTTTTGGGTTTTTTTTGGTTTCTTTTTTTTTTTTAAATGAGAAGTCTTGTTGGGTTACTGACAGCTACCTGATGCAAGAGGACAGAAAGACCTGCTTTAAACACACTTCCTCTTGCTACTCATATCCTTTTCAGCCTCTCTAATTCTGGCACCCCGTGAGTCTAACACTGAGGCATTACCTTTGCTGCTGTGCAGATAACAAAATAGTGATTTGAGAGAGGCACTGACTTGCAGAGAGAATAGTTCCTCCTCCCCAGATTCCTCCATCTGCTCTTCTGGCCACAGTGAGGGCTCTTTGAAAGCTAGACGAGCCAACATACAAGCTGAAGGTAATAGAGGACATGGCAGGGAAAGGAAAGAGAAATCCTTTGAAGAGATGTTGTCCATGGCACACCAGTGACACAGAGACTTCTTCAGCATTGACTGCCATGAAGTGCAGTGCTGAGGGACTCATCCCATCTGAGAGAACAAACAGCACCATCTAAGTTGCCTGAGCAGCTGCTGCTGGCAGCACTCTTCAAAAAGTATGGAAGTCATGTCCAAGAAAAGGAATTTATATCACTGAATAAGTTGTTCATGGATGACTTGTGGAATCTTAGAATGAAGAAACAGAAAGAAGCAGGGGGAAAAACCCTGAAGGGAAAAACCAGGAAAACCCAGGTTCCTGGAGAGTTCACTAAAGTTTTAGTATGCCATTTTTCTATGCACATAGTTCACAGTAGCCCAGTACTGCCCGTGCCCAGGAGCTTTCTTTGAGAAGGTGCAAAGTTGCCACTTGCAGCTGCTGGGGATGTCAGGGAACCAGCAGAAGACTGTCAGTGCACTGCCATCATAGTCAGAGGTAGTAAAATAACTTGCATAACTCTTGTCAAGGAATGGATAGTACATCTGAATAACTCATTCCTGATTGATGCTTAAGACAGCTGTGACAATCTGCATTTATTTGCCCTATTGAATGTGTATCAAACTAGTCTTAACCAATTGGGGTTTTTTTTTCTTCTTCATTAGAGTAGAATTGGTTTACCCCTTTGTTTTTAAAATGTTCTTTTAAAGGCATTCATTTGTCATCTACTTAAAGCTGTCAAATGAATGTTTGTTTTAGAAGAACTTGCAAGTTAAAATAGTGTCTCAGTCAGGTTTCTTGGCACAGCACTTAATGATACTATTTTCAAAGGCAAAACAAAAATCCCGGGGATGCATTCTTTACACTATAAACTGAAAAAATTAGATGCTTCATGCCATAATGAAGCATGGGTAAGCTTGCACATTACCTGAACAATATCTGCAATTTCCTAAGTTAGTTGTTGTCTCTATACAGAAAAACAAAGTGAGTCCCAAAAACACAAGGTCTACAAGTCATTCTTGAGATAGAAATGATTCTTCAGGTTCAAAAGGCAGCTAACAACAATTTTATGAGTGTTGCTTTTTGATTCAGTGTGAAGCCCTTGAAAGTGGTGCAACTGCCACCCCAGCCTCCCCTTTCTTCTGTTTCAATTCTTGTTTATTTAAAGATGAGACTTAAGGGAAATGACTAGAAAAAAACAGTTGTTAAGCACTATGTTGCTCTTCTCTTAGAATAGAACAGTTCAGGTTGAAAGGGACCTTTCAAGGCCATCTAGTCCAACCCCCATATCTTCTTTATCTTGATTGAAATTGGATTCTGAATGTGAATAACAGACTAGTGTGGGAGGGTGTTTGGACTGGCTCCATTCACCCCTGTCCTTGACCAGGCATGGGGAGGGAGCGGGTTTTAGAGGTTTAAAGCAATGGGGTGTTCTGGGCTGTTGATTGTAAGTCTGAAAGAATCTCTCTAAATGACTGTGGAATTAGTTAGACTGTCTGAATTGTTGGTGGGGGTTTTTTTCCCCCAAGCTGATTTCAAGACCGTTAGTGTCACTCTTATTTTGATCTGGAAGCCAGATGAATGTTTAAAAAAGCAAAAGATGGTGAGATAGGAAACACTTCCTAACACAGAGTTTGAATTGCAGCTTTAAATATTTTGAAAATTATCTTTAAAAAAATAAAGCAATCAAACAACTTCCTACACAAAACAGATCATTTGGTTGTGGTTTTGCTTTTTACAGCAGTGTTGCTGAAGTCATGTTGACCAGCTTTCACGCCAGGTTCCCCATGATGCTAGCACAGCAAAAAATACCTTTTTTTTTTTTTTTTTTTTTTTAAATCTGGCTGTAAAAAACATTCAGTACATCCAGTCTGCTTGGCAGTGTGGGTGTTCAAACAGCTATGCCAGCTCTAGTGGGAACAATGTGGAATCTGGACTGCTACTAAGGAAATTCTTGGGGAACCACATTCACATTTTGAAAGAGTAACTCTCCACTGTAATGGTCCTGGATCTGGCTATCCTGATGAGTGACTAATTGGCCTCCTTGGAACCAGGAAGAGAAGCAGTTCCTGGCATGTGGTTACCAACTGGCAACTTGAGATAGACAGGTGATGTTAGTTCCTTCTTTGTCTAGATTTTTGTACGGCATCAGAGCACCAAACCTCCAAGTAAAGGTGTCTGACCTGCCAGGAGATTTCTGTGATCTCTGGAAATTGCAAGATGTCTGAGGGCTTAGCAAATACCTAGATTCAGTTTTATTTGTTATTCTTGCAACTTAATGCTCAGTTGTAATATTTTGTATTTCTTCAGTCCTGGCTCTATGATGAATGTTGCTGTGCTTAATGGCAGTAAACACAAAACAAGTGAATATTTGTCTGTACAGCTTCCCTCAAAGGTGTCAGTTTGGGTTGACATTTTGACTGCTGGTGTATGTTTAGCTTGGAAACCTGTTGGTCTCCGTGTGTTACACTACACTGTAATAAAATTCATTGAGAGAGAACTGTAACTATCACCAAAGATATCACCGAGGCAGACTATGAAACTGCTCATAAGGACAAATAAAGAGCTGACACTTGTTTTCAAACTTCCCCTTTACTTGTCCTGAGTGAGGGGTTGGGGGAGGAAGGACCTGCTTTTTACAGATGGCAGAATGATTCACCAGTTAATGGGATCTTAGCGCCTGGCAAGAAAAGATGTCATTAGCTGTGCTGGATGTCTGTGTGATATGCACATTTGGTGCAACCTATAGCACTTCTGTGAGCACGCTCAGCCTGCTGCTCTCCCGGCGAGTTCCTCTCTTACTCCTCTGCTTACGCACGTCAAACGTTGCTTTTGATAAGCTCTGATTTATGGGAAATTGACTTTTTAATGGAATAGTGCTCTCATCTGCTGGGATGGCAAAATGCTACTCTTTGCTTTTAATAGTGGCTGAAGAGAAAACCTGCTGGTTAATCAGTGGTGAGATACGCAATTGGGTTGCATTTTTTCATTTAAATCCTCTTCATTTTAAATACATGATAATGTGAGACATCATTATGGCAACTATTGTGGTCAGAACTTCTTGAAGTGAGTTACAGAATGCTGGTTTTGTTGGTAGCTTCAATATTCATTAGCCTTTCACAACTAACTAACTTCCAGGCTTCAGGGGTTCCAGGAATATTTGCGCAATGGGGATTATTTCTAAACCTTTCACACTAAAACCAATGTTCAGTTGTCAGACATTATAGTATTCAGCAGTGGCTTTTCGCATGACCACAGTTCATAGGATAGGCTGCTGCTTTACTCATGGGAAGTTACACAAAGGAGTAAAATGGGTTTTAACCTTTGAATGAACCAGACTGTCACAGAAGGTAACTTTCGTTTTCAGGTTGCAGGTTGGTTATTGTCCAAGAAAATAATTTAGTTTTTCTATTACAACACTTAGACTACACCATTTTAAAATCCTTGATACATCTAAGATGAGCAATATGATTAAAAAAAAAAAAAAAAGAAAGAAAGAAAGAAAGAAAACTGAAACTGTTTCTAACAGGGAAAGGCTAAAGTTCTTCAGCTGGAGAGCTCAGTTTGTCTGCGTCAGTGAGATGATGTCTCTGTGTGTGTACTAATATAGGTCTGACTCTGGATTGGAAGCCTAAATTTATATAACTGAAAAACTGGCCATAGTTATGTTGAAAGAAGTGAGTAATTTTTGTTTTCTTATGCATAGCCAAATTTAAAAGCTTTTCTCCTTCTGAATTGTATTTTCCTCCTCTTCTGCTCTTGCATATTTGTTTTGATATGTTACCTCAGAAATAACTGATACTCTCTTTTTCATAGTAAAGAGTTGTGTTTTTTCTGAAATCTGAGGATTTATCTGCACAATATTCCATGATAATTCAATGTTTTAATATTTAATACTAATTTATCATTTTAGAGAAATGGTACGTCCTTCAGTTTAACTTCTTTTACATGAGAGGCAAATATTTGAAGAAGGTAAATCACAGCAGTCCTGCCTTTGTTCTTAGTTAATAACATCAAATTGTTCAAAGATTCCTATTGTCTATCTTAATGTAAATAAACTTTCAGTGGCATGTAGATCCTTTCTTCGGAATGGTTTTAAATGATAAGAGCAAGGATATGACTAATTACCTTCATTGTGGAATTATACAGATTTGCTTTCTTTGGCCAGCTATCTTACCTGCTTTGGGCATGCATTATATCAGGGAAAACAATGTGATTCATAATGGAGGAGAAAATAAAGGGGTGGAAATGATAACAGGTGTTGAACAATAGCCATTTGTAAGGTGCCACTGTCATATCTCAAAGGGTTTTATAGCTGCTGTTTGACTTCCAGCTGTCTCCTACCAGTGATAATGTATTTGAAGATCATATTATGTACCCCATAGGGAAAAATTTGCTAAGGTTTCCCTGTAGTGAATGCTGAGATTTGGATGTGCCACTCTAGTTTATTTGCTCTTTTGCGGTTGGTGTACAGCAGGCAACGTTGTGCTGGCAAGGGACATGTTTTTTTTGCAAAAGAGGTATTCTGTACTAAAAAACCAATCCTGCTACATTCCAGACTCTCATGCTGCAGTGTGTAGCTAGTACAGCCTCTGAAAACCTCTCCACCTGATGCCACAGACATCAGCAGTTGCCAGCTGTCTAGCACAGACAAAGCTAGAAGGAGATTTCACTGACGCTGTCGCTCAGTGGTCTGGGGTAAATATGCCTTTAATTCTGTTCTGGAGAATGTGCACTCAGAAAGTGAAAGGAAGAGAAGCCTTTGGGTTAAACAAAAATGGGTCTAGTAAATTATCTTCCAAGAAAGCACCTCTATGCTGTCTAGGCTATGCAGCTGACGGTGAGAAAATAACATAACTGATAAGATGGCATAATAAATAACTTTGCCTCCTAGGAGAGTGCCTTATTAAGGGATAATGTATTTCTTTACCTAAATTGTACTGGCAAGATTACGAAAAGAATGTATCAACAAATAAGAGACTTTGTAAAAAGCTTTTTTTTTCTCTAAAGTACTAAACAGTGGTCTACAAACACCATCAAATTCTTGCAGGACTATAGAGATACAACATCACTTTACACACAGTTTAACAGACTGAAGCAGAGAGTAATGGGTTTGAGGCAGATGGAAATGGAAAGGGGTGCTCTAGATGTCTTTTGGAATTAGCTGTCTCTACTAGTAGTGTGCCTGGAATGTGCTTGGGACTGTCCTGGCTTGCCTGCACAGGTTTTTTTTGACTCACTTTATCCTCTCACAAGAAGTGAAAGGGACCAGAAATACGAACGCTAGCTTAGCAAAATGGGGAGCAGTTAGTACATGCCCAGAGGAGCCATCAGCCTGGGATATCAGCTTGGAGGCTCTGGCCAGAGATGTGAGAAATGTCAGCCTGAACTCAGACATCGGTTCTTTTCCCACCCTGGTTTTGGCTGAGATGACTGGTCACCTGTCTGGTACCTTCTGAGACCAGATATGCAAAGCTAGGCACAAGCTGTGGCCAGATACACCTGCAGCACAGCATCCTGTCATTTCTTTGCTCCTGACTTTTCCAGTTACCTTTCTAAACTGGGTGTTTTGTGGGGTGGGGGAAAAAATGTGAGTTTGCTGCAGTGCTGTGTGATATATGTTGTTATACACAATAAAAAAAAAAAAGAGAGAGAGAAAAAAAGAAAAGAAAAAAAAGAAAATCAACTCACCCAACATTGGAATGTGAACAATTCTCTCCTATTACCCAGAAGAAGTCACCTCAGGAGCTGGTTATGTGTAATGCACCAGTCATAAAACAGTGGGAGTATGTTAAAAATCAAGAAATGGAGTGGAAGGGGGGCTGGGAGGTAGTCTTGGAAATGAGTAGTTCTCTCCCACTCAGAAAGCCACTTCCATTATCTGAATCAGTATAAAAATATCCTCCCACCCCAAGGAATGCACTAAGTCACTCCCTCCATGCCAGATATCTCTGATTGAGAGTAACTGCTTGGTTTTGAGAGCCTGGAGTGCATCTCTGTGGAGTGCTTGAGTAGGAGGTGAAAAATCAGTAGCTAATGTGATGGCTTCTGGTTTTGTTTTATTTATTCTGAAACTGTTTTTCAAGCCCAAACAGCAGCGTGCCAGGGAAGGTGTCTCTGCTTGGGATTCATTGTAGTTATTATCAGTAGCAACATGCTTCTGGCTAATTACACTTGGTTTGTGAGTGACAGCCTTTGATTCGACAGTATTGCTGTCCCCTCCTGGGGAGGGAGATACTTTTCAGGTCACAGATTAAGTCATTGCTAGATAATAATTTCATGGTATGTTATGGCAATACATGCTTGAACTAAAGACTGCCACTGTTTAACTCTCTCAAGCTGGCTTTTTCACATGTCTGTTGGAAATGGGAGACAGGGCACAGATCCTGCATCTCAATTACTGCCAGTTTATAGCAGCATGAAGATCTCCTTGAAGAAATTTGCCACTTCAAGCTCGTTTCTAATAGGAGCTGGGTATAGAGTTCAATGACTACAGTTCAGTAACTTCTCTGGACGATCTGTGGGCATTTGGGTACAAGCTCTTGAGAAAAGGGTGGCTGTCGATAATAATTAAAATATCCCCTTTTATCATGCAGTCTTTTGGACAATGTTTCTGACAAGTGTTGCTGCAGACCCTACCCACCTTTGACACTGAGTGTGGAGCATCATTCAAAGACCCATCTGCTCATTCATTAGCAGGTTTTGGTCCCCTGGTCTTTGCTGAGGCAAGTGCTTTGGAAATGACTTGAGGAATGTGCAATTCCCATAGTGTTTTGTGTTTGCTATTTGAACTGAGGTGCTTAACGAATGCATGCAGCATTTTGCTGACGGGTTTTAAATACCATCTGCAGCCCTTAATGAACACAATGTCCCTCTGCTTGCCCTAATGTTTTTTGTATCTCTCAGTTTGCATTACTGCTGATGTGGAACAATGATGCAAATGGCCTGCTCTCTAAATCTACTCTCTATATTAACTATGAAGCTCACCCTTGGCTGTGCAGAATGGTGGGACTCTCCCCACTCATTGCAACACTTGACATGAAAGCATTTTTTATTAATCTGGTTTGAAATGCAGCAGCCCTTGCACTGATCTGAAATTATTGCTTCCCTTTGCCAAGGGGAAACCTAGTGCTGCTTAAATAACTGAAAAATTACACATTTCTAATGAAGTAAGATACTGCTTCTTTAGGAACAACTCTAAGATTTCTACCAAAAATCATAACCCCCTGTGTGTAAGGGTCACAGCAGTTGTCAGTGGTGCAATGATCAAAACAGCAGTGACTGGACTGTCCCTGCCTTCCTCAAATGAAACAGAGAGTGGGATCTGAGCAACGATGAGAAGTGTTAGCAATATACATCCCACAAACAGAGATTTCCCTGAATTGCTGTGGGGAAATGTCTCAACTCTGGCATTTAGGAAGGGCTGGGTTTCTCCAGTAGAGGGGAGGTGATGCCCTGAGGTCAGCTGTGTCTCTTCAGCAGCTCAATCACTCTTAAACTTCCTCTCCTGGGCATCTCATTTGTTAGAGACAGACCAGCTGTTCTGAAAAGTCAAAGGAGAGTCAAATCTTTCTTCCTGGAGGGTATATGAATTACTGGGAGGCGAGAGAGGAAGGAAGACCAGGGAAACAACTGGTCTCTTCATTGCTTTTCTTTATTTCTGTTTTCAATAGGGTTATAAATGTCACTTCCCTCCTAATGTATCTGGAGGTTGAAGTGCTCCTGCTAGTGGAAAAGTTCATGTGGTTCTAGCAACACTGTAGTTTTTCTTTGTGCAGTTTTCCATCTCCCTTCTTGAAGGAATCATCTAAAGACAGGATAGGTAGGTGTGCGTATCCTTTCCTTATTAGAACACTTGGTTTTCAAGATCTCCTTGTTTGTTTTTTTTTTGTTTGTTTGTTTATTTTGGTTCTTATAAAGATCATTTAAAATAGTTCACTGACCTTTATCATGCCTGTAACAAGCAGGGGTCTGCTTCATATAGTTTTTATTTTCCTTCTCCCTCCCTAGCTATATCTCACTAGCTGGTAGTTCTAGGACAAAAAATTAATGAATGGATGCATTCTTTCCTGCCTTTCCTAGAAGGTTCCTTGGGTTGACGTGTACTGCGTAGGAGTAAATTGGCTTTGTGTTTGCCCTTGGAATGTTTTGTGAGTAAACCAGGGAATTCAGCTCATAGACATGTCAGTCAGTTTTTGGTTCCTTTTGCTAGCACAGAATTCACTTAACTCCCTTCACAGAAATATTTATGAAGCTTTAATTACTATTTTCTTGTGTAGCTTGAAGTATTCTGGTGAGCAGAGCCCTGAATACAAAGGTTTAAACAGCTGAGGTGAATGATACTACACGTGCTTAGAAAAGCATTTACAAAATGCTTTGCAAAACTATGAACTTTGCTTCCTACACACACCTACATGTGATGCATCAGGCACTGTCTGCTTGGTGAACTCTGTGGTGGACTGGAGCTGAGCTGTCTCTTTAGAGATGTGCTACAGAAATAGGGGCAGCAAAAGCAGAGTTTTCTGTCCCTGTCAGGTGCTGGCTCATATTAATGTTTTGTCTACCTCATTTGTATTTGTTGTAGGAGAACTTGTACTTAGTTTCAACTTTAGCATAGTAGACAGAAGTGTTTGCCACCAGCTCACTTGTACACTTGTAGATAAATAGATGAGAGAAAACTGAAATGTCTGTAGGCAATACAGATTTAAAAATACATCTTAAACAACATCAACCTCACAGCCTCTTGCCTCCTGTGTTTGTGTAGTGTGTGTTGTTGGCTACAGACAATCATGCTTTGTCTGCTAGACTGGTACCTTCCTATGATGCTCTTTTCATTTCAGTAATTTTTATTAAAAAGTGAAATTCTGTATGAGGGCCACACAAAGCCTTTGGGACTGGTTAAGGCAGAACAGTACAGCCCATGTTGTGTCCCCTTGCACGTGCTGACCCTGCCTTTGCAGCAACACACCTGAATATGGAGAGTGGCTGAGGCTGGGCATAGATTTCATGGCTTGAACTCAAGTTCAGTGGTAGTTATACTTCCAAAACAGGCAGGCAGCTTGCATATGGAGACTTTGTCATATGTTAATGCTGTTGTACCCGGGCATGCTTGCACGTGCTGATGAATGAAATTCCTCTGCAGTCTCTCTTTTATCAGAGGCATGGTTTATAGTTTTTAGCCACCCACGGTCATAGAGAAAGCTGGGAACAGAGTCTGACTCTCAGTTGACTTAACCACAGAACCATCCTGCCATGTGCTGAGTGGGTTTGGAAAAGTGCAGGAGGGTTGACCTGCTGTTTCTCCTGAAGATCAGTATTTCTTTTCTCACCCAAAGGTCAGAGGTGGGGAAAAGAATCTGAAAATCACAAAGTCAGTTTTCCAAGGCTGTTTTACTCTCTTGATACTCATCTGCTTTATAAATGAGACAACTCCAGGTCTTTGATAGAGTTTTTCTGTTTATTTCATCTGCAATAATCTGTTGTTCCTTGCAGAGGAAATACACAAAGTTACATCTTTCTGATATGGGTCAGATTTTTCTTCCTGTCAGACTGCTGTTTCTTTTATACTGAAACTTTTTGTGGTTCATTACCCCTGCAAAATTACTAATTTATAAGTACATTTACTGTCTTAAGTTAATTGATAATTATGCTTGTATTCAATGTCAACCATGTTTTCCAGCTGTCTCTGCTTGATCAACAGCTTTGTAAAAACAACTGGGCTACTTCAACAAGGTCAGAGTAGTTGAGTAATACTTGCTATATCCTATTAATCCACATCATTTCATCAGTGCTTTATAATCTCCTTCATGTGATGAAATGAAAGAATTTTGCTAACAGCAGTAATCTGTTAATAGGACTTGGACTATGGCCCATTTTTAAGAATTTAACCAATCATCTAGTGAAATTCAAGTAGAATTTTGGTTACAGAATGACTTTTAATGTACTCAGATGTGATTTCTAATTTAAAAATTAGTTCTCGTGCAATTAATTGTTTCTTTTAATGTCTTTTAAAACTGGGAATAAACTGATATTAATATTCTGAAAGCGTTAATTTTCTGAAAGAGAAAAACAGAGTTCAGCTGAACCATTTGGAAGGTGGCATGGCTCTGTGCCTTGGTTTGCCACAGCTGAGTTGTTTTGAGTCTTTGGGCAAATTCTCATCCCTCAGTGGTTCAGTCTGCTCTGTGGTGGGGGTGATGTGATGGCTTCCTACTGCAACAGTTTTGTGGTAATAAATACCTTAAGAATTTAAGGTATAGTGAGGTGGCAGAGCTGGATTATTGTTGCATGAGTGCTCTTAAAAGTAGAAAGGAGGGGGCACAGTGGTAGCACTGAGTTTTTAGCAGCAGGATTTTTTTTCTCTTTCCCACTGTTCCAGCTTCACCTCAGCACAAAAAGAGGTGGAAAAACTTCTGTTAAGTGCTAGCTGAGTGTCAGGAACTGAGCAGCAGGCAGGCTAGTGGGATATCAGTCACACCAACATCCCTAGGTAAATTATATTGGTGATATTATCAAGGACAGGTTTTTCTCCTTTGTTCTGCCTCTCTCCTCCCCCTTTGCCCCCCTGCCCAACATAGTCTCAATTTTCAATTGTGACCTTCAGTGCAAATTAAAAATAAGAGTATTCTTTTTTCCTTTGTTTTTTCCCACTTGTGCAGGAAAAGCCTGGTAATATTGAATCTGATGGAGCTTTTCTATCCAGTGAATATTTACAAGGAGATCAGAGGTGGGGTTCTGCATTGATCACTGGTCTCTTGAGTCTCTGTGCCAGTGCTTTGTGTAATGGCCAAGCCGTTTCTTCAGAGAGCCTTTGGTTCTAGCCCTGGTGGAATAATTCCCTTTGCTCCCTGTGCTTCTTTCTAAATCTTTACAATACGATGCCAGTTGTCGTGACCAAAGACCAGTGAAAAGGATTCCTGTGTTTCTGTCACTGCAGAGGAGCCTTGGGCATCCCATGTCTCCAGATTTTAATAGATGCAGACCAGAGGCCACAATCAGTAGCAGAAACTCTCATGAGGTGAATCAAGCAGCAATTTGAACTTCTGTTGCATAGCTCCTGCAGCTACCTGGAAGATGGATATACTCTGTAGCTTGTAAAATGGCTAAAGGACAAACAGGGATGCCAAGGGAAGGGAGTAAATGGGTCTCTGCTAGAGAGATGCTCAAGAGATGTTTTCAAGAAGGATCACCTCTAGCAGGGTCTTGCCCAGCACAGCCCACAGCAGCTACAGATGTGTGGTGTCATACAGTACAGTGCTGCAATCACTGAGCTGCAACTTCCTCACCTGGAGTTTCGGGAAGGGGGAAAAAAAAAAGGATTCTCTGCAGTATAGCTTTTCTTATATGTATATATCTTTTATCTAGCAAAGTATGCTACAGTGTTCCTTCACCCAGTGCAGGTTTTCTGACCATCTCACTATTGTGATCTGTTCTAACGTCATATAAAAAATAGTCATATTTGGGATTAAATTGTCACTAAAGCTTCACCGAAATTACTCTAATTTGTCAGTATAAACAGATGATCTGTGTGTCTTTAATTACATTCCAGGCAATCATCTCTGAAAATACAAAATATGTGGTTTGCTGCAGCATGGACTGCAAAGAGGAGGAACAGATGTGTAGCAAGTCTTTTTAGTACGGCTTCATTTCATGCTGCTGGTGGTAATTATCAGAGAAAAGTGTAGTTTTAGTAACACATAGGTTGTAGTAAAAAGTATTACCTAGGACCAGTGGCTGGCTGAAGAGAGGTTTACAAAATACAAAATCTTTCACTGCACAGCTCTCTGGTTCAGATCCAGCCCAGGGTGTTTGCTGAATACTGTTGGATGTTGGATTTCATATTGCAGTAGCAATGAGTGACTCTATCCAAGACAAGGACACAAGGTGTTAAGCACAACAAGAATATAGACAACAGTACTCCTGTTCTAAAAACACTACAACCTTAACACTTTGTTTATAGCAAAACAAAACAAAAAAAAAACCAACCAAAGCAACAACTAACCAACCAAACAAAAACAAACCAGCCAAACCTAAAATGTCCCAATGAATGGGTTCAGGCACACAAATGCTGATTTTGGCCTCATGAGGATGGTCTCCTTTGGACTTCCCTTATTCTTGCAGCTCCTCTGTGCAGCTCAGAGGATGCTTCTTGTGATTTTCCTATTCCCCATGGCCAATGGTCCATGTAATTAACTGATATCCTTACAGTGTGCTGAGTTTGCAAATTGAGCCATCCTCTTCTCTTGGCAGTGGTTCTCATGGCTGGAGACTTGCACCCACCCTCTGACTTTCCTGCTCTTTCTCAGCAGCTCCATTCAGTCATTAGCTGGGTGGGCCTGAAAGGCCACGGTGGTTTTCTTCACCTTAGGGAGTCCCCTTCCTTCAGTGCCAAGTGCTGTGATCAGGTCAGCAGTTTAGCTGTATGGTGTTCAATTAACTGACAATCTTGCCTTTGGCAGCTGTGATCAGTGGTCTGGAGTGGCAAAAGCTGTGAACTTTTCCAAGTACAGATGACACAATTTCAGCAGAGGTATATATTTACAAGCTGGGAAACTAGAAAGTGGTTGCAGCTCCCATGTCTCTGGGACCTCTAGCTCTACAATCCCCTGTGTGTTACAGTTCCTTCAGCCTCTATGCTTTCATCCATTCTAAATTTTTGTTCCAGATTATTTTCTGCTAGGGAGCTTCTGGGAGTGTAGAAGGTGGGAGTTGTTGCCCTTTATTTTGTATTATACTAGTAAATGTAAAGACTATCTTTAGATTGTTCCCCTCCTTTACGCCAGTAGTTCAGCAAATCCCTAAAACAGGGAAGAAGTCCAATATAATGGGACAAACAGATGGAGAAACAGCATCTGTGATATCTACAGTAGTATAGTATTTCTTGCCTCTTCCTCTTGTCTGGAATCTACCATGTCTGGTAGATGCTGTTAAAGACAGGTTGCAAAAGTCAATGAATTTCAGATTTAATTCAAAATACAGGGGTTTCCCTGTGCATTTCTGTTGTTGTTTTTTGGTTTTGCTTATTTGTTTTATGGGTTTGTTTCATCCATTGTGTATCAAAAGAACATACAATTCAAGGCAGGTTCAGTAATGAAAATACATCAATATCAAATCCAAACAATATTGTAAAGCTCAAACTGAGGCTTCTCCATATGGTATATTGATATTGCCAGCCAAAAACACAACATGCAACTTCCAGAGCTGGGTTCGGTGAACTTTTAAATCTGTACAAAAATAACTGGTGACAGCTTTTCTCAATGCAAAATCCTCTCTACTCTCTCCCAGAAAGAGCTGTTCCCCTGCCGGTTTTCAGCACCTCCTCCTCCCCGTCTGCTTGTTCCTTCCTCCCTCTGTTCTGCTTTTTCTCACGTTTGTGCGAATATCTTCCATCCCCGGTTCTTGTGACGGAGAGAGGATGCATCGGTGCTCTCTGCCCGTCTTGCTTTGCAGAGGTGTTACATCATCTGCTGCTGAGCAAAGCTGATTCCCTGCAGCTTTCCCTTTTCCAAACATGGTCCCTCTTGGATTTGTCCAGTTGTCTGGCTGTATGAATCAGTAGTGCTGACCAGTCTGCAGAGGCTGCTGGTTTTCTTGCCCTCAGATTTCCAAAACAGCAAGCATCTCCCCAGACCTGGAGCAAAACACAAATGTGTGGCTGAAACCTCAGCCCAACTCAAGCTGAGGAGAGTGTAGCTGTGAGGTGATGCTAAGTGAGACAGGAGGTCAAAAGATTCCCCCTGTCACAGATCTGTTCTCATGGGGCTCTGTATCCTGTGTGAGAGTGGATTAGATGTTGCTTGTCTTTCTCTCTGCTGTTATCCCTAGCTTTGGGAGCCTTCCACTGCTGTAGTTCACAGGAAGAGCCAAATTTGATGTTAGTGTGCAATAACTTACCTTCTCTGTGTTGTAGGCCATTGAGAAGTGTGGCTGATGACTTCCAGACTTCTTTGTAGGTCACCATGATTTTACTTGATTTTTATCAGGAATTCTTCTAATATTACATCTGGATATTAGAGATGTTAATATATATTCAGGATATCTTTCACAAATGCAGTTTCCAGGAGAACTGTGAAAGACCTCTCCGTCAGATGTGCTGTTAGGAGCACAATAGGAATGGTGATCAGAGCACGAAGTACTAGTTGCAGTGAAGTGAGAAATCAGGGAGCAGAGTGCTGAGCTGGGAACAGTGCTAATAGCTGCACAGGCCACTGCTGATGGCAGCGAGATGAGGCCGTAAGGTGATTGCAGGACAACAGTAGGTGACAACATAAAATGTTGTCTTTCTGTTACTATTTCCTGGGCAGGCTACCTGTCCTCAGATTGCTGTTGCCAAGGGTTTGATTTATCTCTTTTCTGTTTCCCTAAATAATGCCTTTTTATCACATCCTCTTCTCTCACTACTGGTTTGGTCTGTTAAATACTGCCTGTTATCCACTCCTCTGTCTCATGTGAAGAAACTTTCCATGTCAGGGCACTCCTGTTACTTAAGGCAGAACCTATTGGGCTAGACTGGTTTCTGGTAATGCCACACAAGTATGGGTGTTCGAATGATTTCTGCCAAAACCCATGAAAATACCAAGGACAAAGACTGGCACAATAGGTTCAGTCAAACATCTCAGTGTAGCGATTTATTGTGTTCTTTGATTAGGTCAATTGCCCTTAAATCCTCTGGCTCTGAGGGGGTTAAGCTACCCTTGGTGACTGTCACAGGAGGGCTCAAGGGTAAGAGGTGGTGTGTGTCATACACTTGTGCCTGGTCTGTGCTGATGGGACTGTACCCTGGGCACGTGTGGTACAAACCTTCTGACAACAGGTGCAGTTAAACTGTCATAGAGCTCCCTACATCAGTAGGACTTATTCCTGACATATAAGTAGCTTTTTTAAGCTTGTGTTTTACAGACATTTCATGGAGAAATGGCTCAGCTTTAACCTCTAGTTACACAACTGCAAAAACATGTGTGGAACGGCACTGAGTGGGAATGTAGCAAATTAACAAATGGTGATTAAGGATATCCAGCTAAAGAAAAGTTGTTACCTTGAGGGAGCAGAGGTTTCTTCCTTTGTTGGTGGGGATTCTGATGAAAAATGTGTCATCGTGGAGTAACCAGCTGATGTGAGATGAGGAGGAAAGTCCTTTATTTTCTACCACTTCTCTCTTTCAAACCGTATCTGTCTATCAGTGTAAAAGGGAAAATGCGTCATAACGCTGTAAGGCATGAATTAAAATTGATAGGAGAGATAATAGTGGACATCACAGAGATGAGTCAATACTGAAAGAGATGGATGAACAATATGAATGCCCAAAGATGTTCTGAATGGCCAAAAAAAAAAAAAAACCAACCAAATTTTTTCACTAAGGTTGAAATGAAACTTCAAACAAGACACGTTCACTCAAGTAGTTACAGACTTTAATCAACTACAAAATAAGAAGTAGAAAAATGTCAGGTTAGCTTAGAAAATTACTTCATAAAGAGACAAAAAGGAGAAGGTTTGCTTGTTGCAAAATCTGATACTTTTAATGTCTCAACAGACATTGTAGACCCCATTTCTATGAAAGCAAAAGAGTAGCAGTGTCACATTGTGTTAATTTTTTATAATTTTATGGACACTTCATGAGAGTATTTCTGTGGGAAAAGCAGTTTTAAGTAGATGTCTAAGGTTTCTTTATTAAGCTACCAGTGTACTGGAGCCACGGTACTGTGGAATCAGTGGAAACTTGATTGTAATTTTACCCATTATTGTCATTAATAATGCTACAGAAGAGCTTTGTTTTGTCTAATCATAGCCAGGCTTTGGTGCAGGAGTCTGTGAGCAATTCTGTAGTTTTGAAGTACATCTTGGTGGTATTGCAAAGCAAGTTGTTTGTATTCTTTCTTTTTTTTTCTGTCCTTTTTGTCTTTCATTTGTTCCTTTCTTTCAGGAAGACAGTATCATTGTGATACTAAGGTTGAAAGAATTAGGAGTTTCTCAGCAAAAGGCCTAGTAAGAAAATTGAAGTACCTTAAAGCAGAATTATATCATGACCCATGTTATGGTGTGTGTATATATATATATATAACCTTGGTTGCACCGCAGGTTATAAAGCGTGTGAGGACACTTAGGAGCCAAGACAGAAATGGAGAGTCATGACACTAAATAACATGAGTCAGCATCAAGGGAAGGGATTAAAAGCTGTGGATAGCAGCATTGTTTTCATTTTAATGCCTCAAATTGTGGATGACTTTATGGGTACAAATTAGGAGAACTTTTTAGGCCATCATAACTTAATAGCAATATTCAAAATAAGAGTTAGCGAGGAAATGAAAAAAAGGGAAGAGTCATAGCTCCGACTTTGTTCTGGGGAGAGAGTGGTTTCAGGATTAGCATAAAGGGCAGAAAATGAAGGTTGTAACTAATAAGTGTTGCCTATCTCCTTGACCGGTCTGGGAGGAATCTCCACTGAACCGTGGCAGTGCCTCTACTGTCAGCACAGGAAATGCCTTCGTTAGGACTGAGGTCCTCTCTTCTCTCCTCCCTGCTTACTGGCACTGCTGGAAACTTTGCCAAATAAAGGCAAGACTTCAAGTTTCTGGACTGAAGGGTTCCTATGATTTGCTTTTAAAACCCTTTCTGGCTTTGAGTATCGCAGTTGTCCCCACCTGCCCTCTTCTCAGGAAAAAGAAGAGGGTGAGAAAGCAGCTAGAATGATGCAAACTTGATTGGAATGTATTTGGTTTAATATCTCTTGCTCTTCAATCATGTTACCTTGCTTCATGCTACGTTAGTCTCTGTCAGGGTAGTTAGTGATGTGACAGAAAAGGAACTGTGAAAGGATGCTCAGTGGAGCTGACGTGATGGAAGTGCGAATCTGTTGCTGCGTACCCACTGCTCACAGGCGTTATGGCAGAGTCTGAAAATACATCCATCCACAGAGCTTTATCTGGCCTTTTTTAAGAGTAGAGCACCAAATTATCTTCTTGAGACACAAAAGCAGCTTGGACGAGAGTGGACTTGGGGATGATTGGACCCCCAGACTGGCATCCTAAGATGTACAAGCTTCCAACCTTAGCTCTACAGAGGTTATTCTTGCCCAGAAAAATTTCATAGCAGCTATAGGCCAAGGACAGCTAATAGCTGGTCACAGGCTGAACTAATTGAATCCACCTGTCACCTACATGATTTTAAGAAATGTGTGTGTTCAAATTCATATCTTCATTAAAAGGCTTCTCCTGACTGACTGCTGTCCAACCAGAAAGACTTGATTTTATCTAAGGTGGCTGTTTAAAGCCACTTTGTGTGTACTGGCTGTTCAGAGAACAAGGTTATCTCTGCAAGCAGATGGAGAAACCTAAATAAGACAAAGTACCTGAGGAATTTCTTCACTTACGCTGCTGGTTTTTTATTGCCCCACTGTGTCTGCAGCAAAAAGTCTTTATTCATTGTATTTCATTTTTGTGTAGAGTGTTCTGTATCTTTTACTAGTTCCCATGGACATCTCCAGAAAACACCCTCTTTGTTGGCACTTGCTGTGATTCCCTCATAAAAGAATAAGTGATAAGTACTCAGTGGTGAAATGAGCCATAAAAACTGAAACTCTGCTCTTAGTCTGGAAGCAGTATCTCATGTTTAGATATACAAGCATGGCAGCATAAGAAGCTATTACTTGAAGCTTTTTTTGTTAAGTGCATCTGTGTGGTTTGTTAAAGACTTAGGCATATAATTATTGTTATGTTGGTGTCTGTTGTAGATGCCGATTTTTTTTTATGGACCACTGAGAAAACAGAGTTTTATCTGTTGCATGCAACTTCCACCTAGGAAGGTCTACAGGGAAATATTTCCTGTGCAATGCCTTGGCCCCTGAGCAGCGTGCTGGGCTCTTCTAGTGCCAAGCTGGAAACTTTAATATTTCTCTTCTATCATAACCAAAAAATATTAAAAAGTACTTAGAAGCTGACTATGGCAATATATGAGAGGTTTCATGACAACCCTTGTGGATGAAAGACAATACAAGTTGATTTCAGAGGATTAAAAAACCTGGGCCAAACCAACATGGAGTTTGGCTTGGATAGATTTGTAACTCTGAGAAGAAAAAAATCCAAAATTCATATTGGAAAAATACATCTGTAAAATGTAAATTGCTAAAAAAGCCAGAAGGGTCAGGCATATTAAGCTGGCAGTGGTAAGCAAAAGCAGAAAAATAATGTCAAACTGGAAAGTGTTTGGAAGAGTGGTAGGTCTTGGTCTTGATGGAGAGAAACAATTTAGTCTAGAGCTGACAAACACATGGTTACTACCTTCCTTAGCCAGCACCTGAGACAACCCAGACAGATTTACATAGGCCAAAATTAATGACAGGTCAATACAAAACGTTACATTGCTTTAATTATCCACAGTAAATAGTCTTAGCAGAATGAACCAGCCATAGTGAGTTTCCTGGAGTGCAGGGAGATTATCTGTGCCTGGACTAGTTTCTTTGTAGCTAAGTAAACAAAATAGAAGAAATAAGCATGAAGAGTTTCTTCTTATTTATTTGAAACTTATTTAAGAAAGGATGATGGCAACATATCTTAACATCATCTGTAGTTATTTTTGAATACACTGAGCAGTCATTTGTCAAAAGCTAGGTTTTCCTTCAGATTCTTTAGGTTTTGGGGGGTCTGAGGAGAGAAACATAGGTCTTCATATTTCCTTCCCCTTTCCAATCCATTAGTGACGTTATGGGCTTGTGCGTGGAAAGCAGTTTCCAATTTTGTTCCTGCAATCAGCTGTGGTTGCAGTGAAAGGTCTCAGGAGATCTGGCTACCTGATGCTCTCTGCATATTAGGCAGATAATTAACAATTACTATTTGTGACTTTAGTAATTTATATGCAGAAGAACATAGTTGCAAGTAAGGGTTTCTGGGCCCCTTGGAAAAATGTGACCCCAAAACTGTTAGCATTTATAATTTCCATTCATAAAATGTATTTGAAGTGAATCTGAACTCAGGAATGAAGATCTAAAATTAGTTCATTGGGCCAATTAAACTTGTTGGTCCCTTGCAGGATGATTAAATGTACTCTCCAGGAGGAGAAAGGAAATTGCATCTTGCTGAGGACAAGAAAGAAGTGGCCCTGAAGTTTTTTTGAGAGGCTCAATCAAGAACACAGCTTCAGTTAAGGGTAATGAATAAAAAGCACTTCACACATTTACAGCTAACCCTGCCTCATGCTGGGGACATTGTGATCACTGTAGTGGCATCCTTTTGTTCAGGAGAGGCTCCTTCCACCACTGTGCACAGCCCCAGTCACCTTTTGATGCCTTGATTTCAGCCGGGTGGGTGGATGAGTAGCATGTGGAGTCATTCCACCTCAAGCTGTGTGGTGGAAAAAGCCTCCTCTTGCATGTGTGTGTTTCTTCTTTGTTTGGTGCTACCTGGTAGGTTTATCCTGAAAATTGCACATAGTTCCCAGTGCTACAACCACGTAGACCAGGAGCCCTTGTGCCAGTGCACTCACACTTCTAGTGTGTGTGTTCTTGTCCATCTGGTGAGGCAGATTAGAGCCCAAGGTGCCTTTGAAGCTGAGCTCTGACCTTTCCACACTGCAGGAAGTCTGTAGATTAAGTCAGGGGAAAGGAGCTCAGTTGTGGTAATGTTCCAGCATGGTCCTACCAGTTACTGGGCATGGGTTTTCCTCAGGCTGTTCGCT
Organism: Pachyramphus minor; assembly: GCA_013397135.1. NCBI lineage: Eukaryota > Metazoa > Chordata > Aves > Passeriformes > Tyrannidae > Pachyramphus > Pachyramphus minor. The sequence goes on from VYXB01010417.1 coordinate 108,412, forward strand.
TCTGTTGAAGTGAGCATTTTATCCGGGAGGATTTTGAGAACTTTTCATATTGGTTTGGGATTTTGGAATATCTAACAGTCCAGCTGCAAGTGTGGAGCACGAGAAGGTCCTGGGCTCTGGTTGAACTGTAACTACAGTGTATGGAAAACAGAGTTGGCACTATCACAGATGTATCAGATTATTGCCTCCCTGTGTTATCCATTAGATACACGCCTATTTCCCTCTGAGGTGCTCCGGGCAAGGGTGGATGTTTCTGGGCCTATAAGGGGCTCTTTCCATGTGTCTGTAAGGACCAAACCCCTCAGTGGTTCCTGGATTAGCTTCTTCAGGAAAGAGTGTGATGCCTCAAGTCTGTGTTCATATGGTAGTGAGGCTGGAGACACCAGGACTGCCTGGACAACCTCTGTCCACACAGACACTGTCCTGAGGAAAAGACTTCCATAGTAAAGCCTCCTGTGTTTCTGTAGCTACTTGAGCACCTTTCAGGACACCAGGAGAAGCTTTCATGGGAGCATTTGTTATCATATAACTAACGTGACATCCAGAACTACATGTGGTGTCCAGGTCTCCTGCCTTAATTTAAAGCAACTGTCCTAGCTGCCCCTCAGTCCTCCAAAAGTTTTGCGACAGTACCGTACCCAGTCTCACAGGACAGATGTTCTGGGAACAAGTGTAGCAAAAACGCTGGGAAACAAAGAATGAGGCTCTTGGAATCTTCAGAGAATGTGAAGAAAATCTTTATCTTCAACAATTCACATGCTTGCTTTTTCCTCATTCTTTGTTTCACAAATTGTTTTCTATTTACAGCCAGTACATTTAAATGCCTTCTCCCTCCCCCCAGCCTACTGGGCTCCTATTTTTTCCTTCTGACAATGTTACCATATGGTTCTATTATTCAGAGATTCCTCAATATGTATTGCAACAGTCCTGAAAAATAATTAGGTGCTGCTGTGGTGTAAAAGCACAACTGTGATCAATGGCTTCCTCTGGAAATTATGGTATGAAATGTCCCAAGACACTTTTCTGTCTTTCTACTTTCTCCCTGCCATTTTCTGTCCCTCCCTGCCCCCAAAAATCTATTATAATAAAGGGAAAAAAGTCTGTGTGAACAGCTATTTTAATTTTCTTTCTTAAAAGCACTGCACAGTGTGATTGGTGGGTTTTTTTGAGCTGTGACTAGGGAAAGAAATCTCTGGGGAAAAAAAGGTATATATTTAGACTCTGTACATTTAGAATAGAACTTAATTCTATGGTGATAACCAATGATTTACACCCTTTAATCCAGAAGTCCTCCTGTGCCCTGTGGGGAATACAACATATGTCCAGCAAATTGGTAACCATATGCTCCAGTGAACATGTGCTCCCTCAGCCCTTCCCCTGCTTCGTTCCATTGATGGTTCCCTGCTAAAGAACTCTGGTCTCACAATTCATTCTGCCTTCTTTGAAGTCTTGGTCAAGGGAAGGGTTATTTCCAGGTTTCTTCTAGTATTGCATGTTCTGTGTTTTTTGAAAGGTTTCAGGCAGTTGTTTTTGTGAATCGATGAGGCAAAATTTTCTTAGCTCCTGATAAGGGAGTCAGGCATATCTCCTACACAACTTTTTCTCCCAAGTGTGTATTGGAAAAACAAACTAAAATCAAGGTTATCAAAAAGAAGTTGCATAGCAGGTTTTCAAAACTGATTTCTTTCTAAACCCTCTGTTTCACCCCATCATTATACCAACCCTCTGATGCTGCTGCTGAAACTGCAAAGATATACTATTTGTAATGAAATAATCTTTCTTTGTCTACTTGGCAGATGGTGAAATAGAATGAAAAAGGACACCAATACATCTTTGTGGTCACTTTTAAACAGAAATGCTTTGGAAGAGCAGGAGCTGTGCCTGAAAGATAAAACTAGTTCATGCAAAGGGGGACCAAGTACGTTTGCCTTTAGCTACCCTCCTCCAGCAGGAAAGATTATCCCAGATAAGCAACAGCAGGGTAATGTTCAACAAATTAGCTTGACTGATGAACCCTGAGCTCTTGTCAGTATTAATGCCTGCTAAGTTAAGCAGGCCCAGACTTTATTAGGAGGACTTATCCTCAGAGGCCAATACAATATAACGTGTTTTTTCTTACATGTAGGAGGGGCTCTGGGTATTGTCCAAAGATCCCAACGAGATTGGACAGATGGATTATTTTTTTTTTCTAACCTGAACAAGCCAGTGTACTGACAACAACTGGAGCTGAGGGGCTGTGGTGATGCTGTGTGTTGGTCTATCCTCTGCTAAGCTCTTCGCACAAAGACAGACTTTGTTCTGTGTTTGAACTGTGTTGAGGAACCTGGGGCAGCTCAGCCCACGACCAGTCTGTAGGCAGCTGCCAGGTGTTATTTGGTCATTTTGTAGAGGTTTTCTCAGAGGGAGGTAAAAAATGTAAATCTTCCAGACTGTCCTAGCAGTGGAGTCAGCCTCCTGCCGCACAAGGGCCCCACTGCAAAGTACAATTTGTGGACTGTGATGGATGGCTGGGTTGTCACAGAAGTGCAGAGCTAGGTGTGCTGTGGTGACAGCAAGCTTTCTGGTGTGTGAAAGGTGAGAAGCCCCTATTCGGTTTGTCTGTCCTTTCTCAAGAAGGCAGCCTCATCTTTAGCACCAGCCTGTATCACAGCAGGGGACAGCAGTGAAGGGAAGTAATATGGGGAGTCAGTGAGATGCCACGAGCCAGAGATTATGGGAGAACCTGGATTGACAGGTACCAGTTGTTGGAGTTGGTGGGCTGAGACATCCAAGGGATGTTTAGGCACCTAAAGTCTCAAGCAGAGCTTTGCTTTAATGCCTTTTTTTGTGCCAAAGTATCGTTTCACACTTAAAGTGTTTAAGTGATTTGGGAGGTGAGGTGTGGGAGAAAATCACTTGCTTCTCTGAGTCTTATCCTCTCTTATCCTTTCATTCATGGGAATTTCTTTAATCCTTAGAGAAAAGCCATGGCTAAAAAGGAAAAACACACCTTAAATATTTGTGGATACATATTTGAAAACCATCTGGAATGAGTGGACTAACTGGTGTCAGATGTGAACTCTCTGGGGATGTCAGCAAAGGGATGGGAAACGTTGGTGCTCTGATTTTACAGCTTATCTGTGGGCTCCCAGTGCTTCTGAGGTAGCAGAACAAAGATCAACTTTTTCTTTCCAGCATCTGCTGGAAGAGGCCTTAGAGATACTGTTCCCATGAGGGAGAGAATATTTGTCCTGTCACAATGTCAAATTCTTTTCCCCCCCTCTTCCCAATTTGGTATGTTGCTTGCATATCTCCTTCCCCAGGGTACTTGCTTGGTTTCAGCTGCCGGAGGGGCAGATTGGGAGACAAGAAATCAAGATTTGTATTCTTGCCTCTGCCAGAATATTCTTGTGACTTTGGGCAAACATATTTCTGTGCAAGACTGAAACAATCTTTTATATAATGCAGGCAGTCATTCTCTATTTCAGAGCAGTATTAGGAAGCTGGTTCACATTTCTAGCATTGAGACCTGAACTGAATTTGCTTAGACTCGTTAGGGGAATCTGAGGTTGAGACTTGGGTTCAATCTGTTCAGTTCATTTTTGAGATTCTTCTGGGGAAGCTGCTGAAGCTGAAGAATCTTCCCAGCAGATAGGCTAAAATATCTATGTTTATTCTGGAGGAGTAACACCATTAGTGTATATGTATCTATATATATAGATAGACATAAAAATTCTCCAGAGATGTGTAGACTTCTGTGGAAAAGCTATTTCTGTTACAGAAAAGGCTCAAAAAGAAAATATCCTGGAAAGCTGTGCTCTGTTCATTGAATATTGTGTGTCTTTGCTTCTCATCTGCTAGCTAGAAAGGAGTGCCAAACAAAAGCCTTTTTGTCATGAAAATCACCCACCAACCTCTGCCAGCTGTCACTCAGAGAAACAATAAGTTTGAGAGCCAGATGTGCCACCCATCAAAAATGGGTGAGATTGGGTTAAAGGACAGAGAAAGAAATTTGCTCTCATAATAGTCCACCACAACAGTGCAAAAGCAGCTCTGCCAGCACTGCTCCTCTCTCCCATCAAGGCAGTTGATGGGACCATCTGGCTTTCTCTGGGTTCAAGTTTTCGTGGGCATACTTCCCATCAACACCACAAAACGGAAATAATTTGTTCCCAGACCTGATTGCAACACGAGTTGTAATTGAGTCCTTGACTGTTACAGTCTAGATTGGGCCATAGGCTAATTTAGGATGAACCAAGAATACAGATGGGAACAAATATGAGAGGAATGTCATAGGTTGAAAGTAAATCTGGTCACAGCTCATAAATGAAAATTTGAAATTGAAAATCCCCAGGCAGGCACAAAGGGGTTTTATGAGGCTGTTCTTGTTCACATGATGCGATCTCAAGGTTTAATGCCAGCAAGAGTCATGACTTTTCACCACTTCCTTTCTCCTTCTTGATGTCAGCTGGTGCTTTTGGGAACTGAGGAGTCTCTGATAACACTGCACCTATGTGTGTCCCACAGCAGCTTCAAATATGGGAGCTGAAACAATGGCAAGTGCACTGGATTGAGCTAAAGGTGCAGTTGAAAAGGATCATCCAAGAAAGCAGCTGATTGCTTTAGGTGTATCCTGGAATCACTGGAATGACATCATTTGATACTGATGCTGGAGTTCTTTGAAACCGACTTCAGGCTATTCAAACCAGTCATCTACTCAGCAAGCCCAAAATTACAGTGCCATGTTCTTAGTTTGCCTGAATGGAAGAGCAAAGGGAGTAACCACAGTGACAGCCAGTTACTGCATCAGTAACAGCAGAACATTGCCAGTGGCTTTTCAGCATCTACTGGAACAGTGGTAATTTTGAAGCAGGAAAAATATTTCGCGATAGAATTAATTCCCTCTTTCCCTTCAGGGAAACATGTACACCATAATAATGTTATAGCTATTATGTAATGCAGGGATACTTTTGTCTCTGGTGGTTGGCATACATTGAGCTCAGGACTCCTGCTATCCAGCAATTCCCAAATACTTTTTTTGGCATGTCAAATCACTGGCCTCCCTACCAGGTGCTCATCTGCCCCAACCTGGTGTACTGTTGTAGGTGTCAGGGGGATGTGTGGGTTGCTTTTGTTTTGTTTTTAACCAGGACGGTTGCAAAGCTTCTTGTGACTATGCTGCTGTTTTAGTAAGAGAAATTTTGTTATTCAACACAGCTTATTCCCTTCCTGCTGTGCAAACTGTGCCTCTCTGCAGGGTACAGGTGGGACTCTGCCACCAGCACTGGGGGACTGGTAAATGCAAAGTATGATCACCTGTGTTGAAACGCCCTGGGTACTTTTTGGGATTCTTAATCACAACAGCATTCAGCTGTACTTTCACCACACGTAACCAGGGAAGATAAAATCCACTTCTCAAGGATTACATTTAGAAGCCACGTATGTGGGCTACAGCTTTAACTGCATCGTCTTTGGTTTTCGTTCCATTACCCATAGATATCAGATATATTCAATTCCTCCCCTACTTTCCAAAAACATTGATCAGAACAGTTCTGTGAGGCTGAGCTGGCCATTGACCAAAAATATTACATAAGAACTTTACAGCTACTGAAAAAAGCAGCAGAGCATCTCCATCAAGCCCATGACAAGCTACAGACTTATATTTCCTCCCTCTCTCCCTCCACAATTCCACTCTGCCTCAAGAGAAATTTCTCGATGTTTCCCAGTGATGGAACAATAATATGCTACTCCTTACAAAGCCAAAAAACTGCTTGACTATAGCACAAAAAGCTGCAAACCAGCCTTTCAAAAGATTATAATAATGCTTTAGTGCAGCTACATACAGGACAAAAATTGTTTGAGGGAAGCAAGATGCCAGAATTAGAAATTCAATGCTGTAAACAAGCATGCATTTCCTGTCACTGTGAAGTTATTATATAGAAAAGGCTGCTGACAGGCCAGCTCTTCTGTGTCTCTCTTTGCTAAATAGGGACAGACTTGCCCTGGCACAGCTTACATGTAAACAAGTGCCTCCTTGATAAAATTCTGCCTTGTTCATGGTGTGACACCAAATCACTCCTTCATTTGCTGTGTTGCTACCTCAAGTGGTGATTTGGGCAGGCTGGTAACTAAATGGGTGACCAGGAGAGATTCCCAGGCGTTCTTGGTGTTGCAGACCAGATTGACTCAATATTCCTGGCAAAATCAGGGATACAGCATGTCTCCTTCTCCTCTAATGGTATGAACTTGGATCACTCTCAGAATCAACCCCCTTTGTGTTCCCATTCTCCTGGTTTAGAAACAGAAATTAATTGCTGCTGTTCAGACTTGAAACATGCTTTTAGAAAGAAGTTCACTTTGTTTATAATGGTGCTGAGCTCAATAACTCCTGGTTTTGTTACTTTTTTTTTTTAAACCACATTCCTCAGAAATACATCCTTGTTTTCCTTTTGAAAATCCAGAGAGGAATCCAGCTCTCCCAAGCTAATGCGGCACAAGTGATGCAAGAGTGACACAAAAAGATCTGCAATTCAGTTGTCACCTTCTTTGTGCTTATTGAAGCAGCTGTATCAAAGTTCATGTAACATTGGGGAGGATGTAAGGTTTTATCAGAATTTAGATCTGAAAAAATAGAAATACTGGGTCCTGTAAGTGTTTTTTTCACCAAGGTGTGATCTGGAAAGAGGCCTGGACTGAAGCTTTGAGCCTTTTGCTTTTCCAGTGGTTTTGAAAGCACAGATTCCAAACGGCACTGAAATCCTTTCAAATGAAATTAAAAAATACTGACAAATCAAAAGGCCAAATTCTTAAATGTGTGATGGGTTATAACCCACATAACTAATATCATGCCGTTGCTCTCTGCCAGTCCAGTGAGTCTTCTGGATGGGGTGAGTTGGACAACGGGTGAAAGTTGAACCTTGTCTCTCCGGAGAGAGGTTTGGAAAAAGCAGTCTCGTGAATACACTGCAGTGAGGAAAGTTTGGCCCCAGGGACATGCAAAGCTGGCCATTTCTAGTCACTCTCCCATGACTTGGCAGTTGGGAGCTGCATTTCCACATTGCCAGGATCTGTCTGTGCCCTTTACACTGATTGGGCATCTGTGCTATGGGACTGGGGGGAAATGTCTGAATGACTCCCATGCCTCTGCTGGGAGAGACCATCCTGTCAGGGCTGAGATATTTGCTGAAAGGACCCCCCACGTTCAATTAGTGCTTAACCTGCTGGATGGGAAACCCCATAGGTAGAGGGTATCAGGCTCAAGCCTCTAAATTGAGGGTTTGCAATGTTTCTTTCTGGTTTATGTTTTGTTACCCTTGCAGTTTTCCCTTCTAAAGATGATCAAATTTGGGAAGCAAATGCATGTCTTGTTACATACAGCTTTAGGCTACAGTCTTCCAAGGCCAGTTTCTGGTGACCAGTGACCCAAGGTGGGCTGACTTGAGGCTGATATTTTTTCACAAGTACAGAACACTGATGTGTTTATTTGACGTCACTGGTGAGTGGAATTGAGGTATCATTCCCATATTCTCTAAAATTAGGCATTCACAAACCATAATCTCAGAAACTCATTACTGGGATGTTCAGTGCTTCACATCACCCCAGCTTTACAGAACTGTGTGCACAGATATCCACTGTAATGTTTGCTGTCACAAAGCTTTTTCCATTAAAATATAATAGCCTGTACCCACAAGAGGCCAAAGGGTATTGTGCAATGCACTGAATGGCATATTCTAATGTATATTTTTATATATATTTAATTATTCCCCAAATATTATTGGCTCTGTTACTTTAAGCAAACCATTCTACCCTGGAATTTATTTTTGTTTGTATCATATCGATGCTGGGGATCCTCAGTACACAAAAAGCCTGTTGGTTTGCAATTGATGAAGCAAGTATCCATTTTTATTATTCTGTCTGACGGATGCAGAATGAACTTTCAGTAAAAAAGGTCAGTATTCAGACCTGTAACCTTACAGGTGGTACTGTTATGCTGCTACTGCAGTTCAGTTTCTGGTTTCCTCTACGTCATCTACTACTTCATATGAAAGTTCACCACTGAGATGAGCATACTCAGTGTGGGTGCTGAGCATGTACTCTAAGTAGCTGTTCCAAATCAAAAGATTTCTCTAGAGTGCTTGGAGTGTGGATTTATGTTTGCACTGTTATGTGGGTTTAGGTTTGCACTGTGGCCAAAAGCAGCAGCCTTGTCCTCCCCTGAACATCTTCCTACCACTTCCCTTGTGGTGCTGGCACTTGGGATGGGGAGAAGGATTAGTTACTGCCTTTCCTAAGGCTTTATGTTTTCAGGATTTTGGTGTTCATCTGAATCAGCAGGCCAGTTTGGCACTGCACTAACCCTATGATGACCAATACTCATAAAAGAGCCCATGGCAATGTGTGACATGGAGGAAGCAGAGTCAGAGTGGCTTAAACTAATGATATAAACAAATCCTTTAAGGAAAGCTGCTAGTCTGGGTTAGCATTAGTTCTCCTTCCACCTGTGTCACAGCCACCCCACTTCCAAGTGCTCACTGGATTTCCTGCTTGGAGTTGTTTGCAAATTCTTCCCTCTCACTAAGGTCCAGCTCTAGTGTAGGTCAGACCACGTTATGGAGCTGAATGGAGACTCCAGTTTTTGTCTAATTAGGTCTATCTGGAGATTTACACTGTACCCTCACCCTAAGGTTTCACTTCTTGCTTCTCATTCAAAGGAACTACAAAACCTGAAACAAAAGTTAGTTGAAGCCCCAATAGTTCCCTTGCTATCTTTATGGGTTTGGTAGCAAAGGCATAGAAACTGAGTCTCTGTGTAGTGCTGAACTTCATGATCCACTTATTTTAAGAAGCTTTTAGCAAATGTACCAAGCCAAGGTGTAGGTTGGGCCCAGAGCTGGTAGTGCGACCATGGGTGTTGGGTTCAGTGATGAGAGATTTTTGTTTTCTGGGATAACTTCTGCACTGGGGTTCACTCTTCACTCTGTGTTTCTAAGGCACGTTGGCTAGATGGCGCTGGGACACACTTGTGTCCTGGCAGGAATGGGACTGGCTTAGGAGCAAGTCAAAGGATTGTTTTAGAGTGAAAAAACACAATTGACACTGCTTTGTAGTGCAAACATGACTTCATGAGCATCCCATGCAGGGCTGGAGGGACAATCTCTGCTATTAGATTTGGGTACAAGGTGCTTGTGAGGTGTGTGATCACTCAAGGTGTCTGTTCAGCTGGGGTAGGGGTGTCCCTTACAGGGTTATCTGGTGGGAATGGCTCTGCTTCTCTTCTGTGTGATAAATTCCAATGACAGTGGGCAATATGTCTTTAGTGAGACTGCTGTTTTCTTTGAAGAACTGGGAGGCATGATTTAGGGGAATTAGTAGACTTACCTCATTCCTGATGTCCAAGGTGTCTCGTAAGTAAAGTCTGAGATCTGCGGTGTTCGCCGACTGAAAGTAGAAATGGGAAATGTTTCTTCTGTGGTTGCTTTTATGAGAAGAGCACTTGTAATGTTTTCTCATCAACTGAAGGTATACAAAGCTGTAATAACCATGTAGAGAAAACATTTCACCTCTGTTCCGAGGGTGTTAAAAGGTTGTTTTAAAATATGTACATGTTTTGTGTGACCTCTGATTGTCTGACCAAAGTCCCCGTGCCGTGCAACAGTTGAGCTCCAGCACACATTATCTATACTTGTTTCAGCCACTCAGAGAGTCCCTATGTAGTTTCTAAGTGCTCCAATTGGTCTCCTGCATCAGAGAGCATCACGTAAGGCAACATGATCCATTTGTGACTCCGTGAAACCATGCAAAATGAGAGAAGACCTTTAAAGAAGGGTCCTTACAAACCATCTCAGTTTTTTTGCTTGTCACCAGTCACCCCTTCTGGACACCCTTTCCTGACATGAGGCTTGTCCCCAGATGAAGATGTGTTGGTAGCATGGAACTGCACAATGAAGGGCATTTGTTTCCTCCTTGAGAACTAGAGGATGCCTGTAGCCTGTTTTGAGGCTCTCTATGACACATTCCTCTCCTGAAGAGTTTCCACTGGTAATTCACAACATTTTTCTCAAAGGGTCTATGACCAGCACTATTTTGTAGGTCTCTTTAACTCACTGTATCCCACCCCACTCTTCCAGCATCTGTGAGCAGACAGCAGAGCTGCTCCAAACTCCCTTCACAGGAAACTCTTCCTTATACCTATCCATCATCAAGTTCTTGCAGGCAGACAGGGCTCTAAGCACAGATTAAATCAACATCTGAAGTACTCTGAGTTTTGGGCAGCTGCTTCTCTCTGCTAGAAAGCTGGCTGAGAGAGGAACTGAAGGCAGTCAATGAGCAGAACTGACTCTGGTCTGTATCCAGGCCACGGCAGCCCTGCCTTCTTTCAAAAGCCCTCTGCTACAAACAAGTAGCAGAGAGTCTCTAGGGCAAAAGACAGTGTTTCTCTCATGGCTATTAATAGTTGCTTGGGACTTGAAGGCCTGCAGCAATTGAGTGTCTTAATGCTGGACTCCTAGAAGGTCTTTCTGGCACCTGCCTCTCTTAGGAGCTATGTGTCTTCAAAGGCTAAGTCAGACAGGAGAATATCTAATTGGGCATGACTACAACATGAAAAGCTTAGTAAAGGAAGTGGCATTTCTTGTGGGGATATCTGTGAGGCAGCATTGAGAAGGAAGTGGTTGAAAGCCATGAAACTTGTGTCACTGCAGGCTGAGCTGAGCAAAGCGCTGAGGCAGGGAATGGTCATGGACTGCTGGCAAATTACTCTCAGGATTTCAGTCTCCAGATCCAGTGGCTGGATGGAAAATCCCGCAGCCCCATGAAGCCCTTACATTTTCAGTGGCCTAGCAAGACTAGCAAGCAGGGGCATTCTCCAGAGTTTGGGTACAGCTTAAGGCTATCACTAGGTGATCCATCTGGACCCGTCAGAAGGGATTTCTGCTGCCTCTGCCTCAGTTCAGCCCACTCCCAGGCAGAAGGGTTAGGGTCAGTTGTTAACCTCTGCTGGCCTGCACTTCTCCAGAAGGCTGAGAGGCACAGGCTGCTGTGTATATGGTATGTGTATCCCCAGTCTCTGAGGAAAAGGCACTGCCCAGACCAACCATTGCAGCACTCCCACCCCCAGTTATCCCACAGCTTTGTTCCCACGTTGCAGCAGTGGAGAGGAAACAGTGAGCTAGACCAAAGGCATTGCTGTTACTTAGTCACTTCGGCCACCAAAATCCTCCTTCCAGACTTTTGTGGAAAGGTGGATTTTTCTGTAAGTCTCAGCTTTTTGGTTCTAGCCTGGCAGATAGAGAAGCACACCAGCTGAGGGACCTGTCTTTTGGGGGGGTATGCTGCTTCTTTTGTCTGTGGGTCAGACATTACTTCTAAAAACACTACATATAGCGAACCAGAGAAGTTGTGGGATTTTTTTCCTGAGGGAAGAGAATTTTACCAGAATAATTATACTTTGTTACACAAGTGTTTCCACCCTATATGAATGTTCTTATTTAGAAATGTGTCCAAACAGAACTAAACTGATGTTTTTAGCAGTATAATTATGTTAGTAAATTCTGAGTGGAGAGCAGCTTCTAGACACCAATGTTATTTTGTAAGGTGAAACATGGTTGTGAACAACCATTATCTTCTGATTGCTAGCAATCTTATGTTGACTTATGTTATTATTTATTTTCACAATGTCTTTTTTTCAGACTCTTCCAGAGTAATCTTTAATTATTTGAGGACCCAAGATCATTTTTCCCTGCCTGTCCCTTGCATCTGAAATACACATCTTTCTTTTACAGGCTGAATTTGTTGACAATCAGAAGTGCAAGCTGAAAACCTGGCACTTCTGAAAACAAGTGCAGAATTTCATTACACAGAAGAACCTTTAGACAGGCTGTACAACATGTGGCTGTCCCCAGAAGCCTAGCAGCAGTGCACTTAATAATTTAGGCTCAGCACTACTGTCAACATATTTTGCAGATGTCAACAGCTTATGCCACGTGAGAGGGAAAGGAAATTTCCAGCAAACTGTCCTTATGTACAAGCTTAATAGAGACACCTTTAGAAGGACTCTGCCATTAATTAGAATCACAATTCCCCCCAGGATATTGATGCAGGCTGTGCTTGCAATGCGTGCAAAACCACGACTCTTGGAAATACTTGGTAGAGCAAACAAGAGACACATGGCATCCTGAAATTCTCCACCTGAGGAAAAATCAATGTTGCTTTCCTTGAAGTGCTTACGAACATCAGCACACTGTTAAATTATTGCCCTTACAGAAGGAAAGGGCAATAATTTAACAGATCATTATCTGTATTCCATTATGGATGTAAGGCCAGCTTAGCTGGGCAGCGTTTGCAGGAATCAGTGCCTGGCAGCATCTCAGGGCACATCTGCACAGTCACGTTCCCTGGCCGAGGCTTAAGCAAATGTATTTAAATGGCTTCAGGAGCCAGCAGCCCCCAGCTCTCTGGTGAGGCTGACATACCATATGACTGTCTGCATCTGACCACGCAGACACTTCCTGTGGTATGGGACGGGTTGTGCTGGCATCTGCGTGCATGACAGGCTGTGACGGCTGGGGCCAGGAAAGACAAGCAAAAGGTCTTTTCTTCTTTTTCAAGAGGCAAAGGCTTGCACATTGCCTCATGGTTGTCTTATTTCCCATCTATTCCCTTCAGTGAATGCAGAGCTCTGGGATGGGGGCCTGGGCTGCACATTCAACTGGTTCCCAGTATTGTGTCTATGCAAACGTATCATCCTTGCCATACTTTTAGTGAGAGGAGAGGCAGTTCATAGAAAACCCGTAGGGTCAGTTGTCTACTTCCAAAAATCTTATGGAACAGAGATCTAAAAAAAGTTTCAGGTGCACAAAACTTCTTTTTTCCCAGATATATTCCCTGGCCTCAGGAAAAGTTTGTTACTTTGCTCCAGAATCTGCCTTTCCAAAGGGCAAAGGAAGATCACCACTCCTCTAAACAGCATCCGCCAAAAGCCCACATTAAATAAAGGAGCTTTTCAAGGGAGACATTAGGAAACTGAGCAGAATGATTTAAATCTTACCCCACTCTGTGGGCCTTGGAGGGACTGTGGAGCTTCATAGCACTTGAAGGTCAGTGCTCAGGTCATTGCTTTCGTCTTTATTGTGAGAAGTGTTTCTTTCCAGCAGAAGCCAGGAGATGAGACTCCAGTAAGAAGCTGTTGCACACTGGGCTCTTTTTGAGAGGAGAGTTGCCTCATCTGGCCAATGGTTGTCCTGACCACCTCTGAATCTGCTTTGTGGAAGAAGGGGGTGTGCAAGATGTGCTCTTGATCCATCTTGCTGGAGTTCAGCATGTTGCATAAATTAATGTACCACTGAGCCAGAGATGTCTCTGGTGAAGTAAAGATGGACTCAAAATGAAAGGCAAGAAGAGTTATGAGGGGAGCCCACCACCTTAGCAATTGAAATCACAATAAACAATGGTTATTTCTTCCCTGTTACAGGTTTTGCAGGATGTCCTAATTACCTTGACATTATTAGTGCGGAAGTTGTGCTCTATCCACCCACTAAGTACAGGAAACATGCCCAGTGTGTAATTCTATCCTTCACCTCGCATGCCTCCGATGGGCTGGAGTCTGAAAGGAAACTGAGCAGCCTGGAAAGGTTAGCCAGTGACAGAGAGAAATTAACCCTTTCATTTTCAGTCACTGTCCATTATTTTCTGGAAGGAGAGTTGGTGGGTGGAACACAGGATGGTACCATAAAGAGGTCGTTTACTTCCTGGTTTAGAGAAGTCTTGGAGTACTAGATCCACCAGTTTCAAGTAATCATAAGGGATGCTTTTTATGCAGTCTATTTCCTTCAGATATATCCAGTAAACATGGTAGAAATTTATTATGGTTTATTTGTCACTGGTTATTTATTATCATGTCACTCAGATTGAAATCAAGGTTGGAGGCTCACTGTGTCAAACTACAGAAGTAGGAGCAGAGACATTGCACAGAGCAAAGAGTTTGCAATCAAATACAGGACACATAACAAATGAAAAAGGAAGAGCTACAGAAGAGAGGGCTGTGGTCGTCTTTATTTCTTAAATATGCAAATTTTCAAGAAATAGTAATAGTCGAAAGAGGCCTTGCCATCGTGAACTGATTATTTCCTCTCCGTGTCCTGGTTGGAGTTGGTGTCCAGCAAAGCAGCAGTTCCTGGAGCTTCTGGTTATTGTGAATGGATCAGTACAAACCCGCCTGGGGTTCTGCGTGTGAGATGCCCAGTGGTATTTGCACAGTAGAAGGGTGGTGGAATCTGGGTGGCTGGTAAAGGAGCAGTCTCAGAGGGAAAAGGGAATCCAGAGCAGCACAATACAAGAACAGATGAATTGTATTTGTGAAATGTGATGTTTGAGTTATGGAAAGGGAAGCAACATAAAAGTATTCATTAAGGCAAGGGAGGCCACAGAACAACAAGCAAGAAAACTGTAAGTTAAACACAAAGATTGAGTTGTCTTGTGTACATTTCAAGCAGTGCTGTAATTTGTATCCATAAGACAACAAGGATTAAATGGAGCTAATCCCTTTACAATGGTTTAATTGGTTACAGGTGAGTCAGTTAGCATCAGGATTGTGTAAGTGTAGAAATAATTGTTTAAGTAAGTCATAGCAAAGGGATTGAAAGAACCACTGGAGAGTGGAGCAAGACAGACTCATAGAAATGTTTATTCTCTATTATACACACTTGTAAATGGGTAAAGGGCAAATCAGAATAACATTGCACTGTCTTATTTGCACACTGAGTACATGCACACAGAATCTCTGTTCAAGGCAAAAAGAATTGGCTACATTTGTATTAATAGTGTGAAAAAGAGATTTGCCTTTCACTATTCATCCATCCTTTATTGTCCCTGAAGGAATAGAGAGGTTTATAAATTTAGTCCACATAGCTAGGAAGTGTCATTACAGTGCTCTGAAGCCTTCCACCTGTAAGGGATCTGCAAGAGCAGGGTGTTTTTCATGTCCCATTCTGAGGATGCCATAGGAGGGACTTGCAATGCAGGAGATTTGGCTTTTGCTCTCATTTGTTCTGTGTGTTTCCAATTCAGACATAAAAATCATTTTGCTTGAAATTGCCCATCTGACCTTAGTGACTCAGGACAAAGCTACAAAAAAATCAAGACAGATTCTCCTTCTCTCCCTACCTATTACTGTGTACCTGAAAATTACAGTCAGCTATGAAAGCAGGTTTTTATTTAGATTTCTTAGACACTTCCCTGAAATATTTGCTGTAGCAGAGTAGGAAATGAGGGAGGGGGAAAATGTGACAGCCCCAAAGCAATATGTGTCCTGAGAACTTCTGAAACACTCCTTAAAGTGTTATAATTGGGTTGTTTGTGGCTTATTCTCAGAAGCAATTTCATAAAACTAGACATTAGGTTTACACAAAATGCTCACTTTGAAACCATGATTTGAATAACTTGTGGTATTGTGCTTTGTGGGTGGCTTCTTTGTTTATTTGTTTCTTAAGAAAAAATTAGAATTTTTTCTTCATCCCACTTAAAAAGATTCATGTTGGGAAATTGAGAACCTGACAGAAAAAGTGTAACATTTCTGAGCTTATTGAATTCCCTCTGCTATGTTTTCCATACCCTTTCTGATAATGTAAGTATGACTGCTTAGAAAAGGGGGAGAACGGGACAACTTGGTTGTATTCCTCTTCTCCAGCTTTTAAAAATAACCCAGTATTGTTTTGACAAACCTGCAGACTAAGCACCTCCAGATGATTCAGCTGACAAATTTATTTCTGTTTTTAAATTTGTTGCTAAGGAAAGAAAAAAAATGCAGTTTTCTGGTGGCAATCTTTTTCAAAGGACAACTGACTCCTGCTCATTTTGTAACATTTGTGTTTGCATTTAGGATCAATTGCTCCTGTCATCAGGTGGCTGGCAGAACTGGAATAACAGGCTCCTTTCCGCCAGTTCCTTTTACTAATTTGACAGAAAGAGCTGCTGCAACTGTGTGCTGGAGAACCACAGGTCACATTTGTTTTCCTGCTCTTCCCTTCCAGCAAAATGGGAATCACAGGAATGAATGCCAAGGAAGTGGTGTGAGGAGGTGACACAGCAGCTTTTTGACGGCACCATATGAGTGCCCTGGGATCATCCTCTAATTGATGCCTCTGGGCTGGAGGAAGATGATGTGATGCAGGAACAGGAATGTGAAGGAGAAGTGCAGGAGGTTTTGAAGGCTGATAATGCCTTCCATGAAGCCTAGAGAGCAAACATAATAGATTTTGACCAGAGACCAGGGAAATAATATTTTAAAGCCAAGCAAACAACCAACTGACCCAGGGAGGATAATTAGCAAAGCTGAACAAGAACAAGATGCACTGTGCTTTGACAGAGACTGGCTTAAATTTCTCCACTTTCTTGCGTGTTTTTGTTCTCTGCTCTTGGCCCTTTTCATTGTGGGGCCTGTCTGAGCTGCTGGATCTGAACACAGTCTAGTTAGGACATTTTAGCCTGGATGAAATTAAATTCCCCACTTCCCCCTCCCATGAGTGTCGCTGTGACATTTACACAATTGAAGTAAATTGTTATTTTGTTTGAGCTTCCTCTGTATTTCTCTGAAACCCAGCAAGGGGAGTGAGCTTCTTTATCCTGGTAGTGGGGGAGCTAACTTTCCAGTAAAGCCACAGAGTGTCAGATAAGTCCAAATCATTATTAGTCACCTCAGGATCAGATCAGCCAGTGGCCATTTTGGGAATCCACGAGGGATTTTTTTCTGACTCTCTCTCTCCTGTGGTGGTTGTCACAACTTGCTCATGGCCCACTGATGGCTGTGCACAGTCTGGGCTCAGCGCTGGCTCCTCAGAGCCTGACACATAAACAAGAACTACAAGCTTTCACTAATTTCTTACCAATATTATATCCTCCCATCCTTCTTTGTAGCTGCCAAGTGCTTGAACAGGTTGGAAAAAACAAACCAAGCCTTGACATATGTGTTGATTTATTTACTAGCAATTTGCTTCCCAGGAAGAAGCACTTAACAGGCATGCAGACAGATCGGTGCCACTTCTCCTGCTTGGGGGTGGGATTCTCCATTGCTGGATTTTATCTCTCCCTTTTGCCATGGCCTCACCCTGGGAACCTCTGAAGGACCAGATCCTGCAAAAGAATCCAGTTAAATCAGCACTGGATTAAAAGCCTGCCCCTGGCCTATTGTGCCGGGCTGGGGGCAGAGGATGGCACGTGACGGAGGGAAAGCTGTTTGGCAGCTGGACCACAGAGCATCAGGTTTGCAGTCCAGCAGCTGATGGGTGGGTGGGGCTGTGTGGAACCCAGAGCAGGCTGAGGTGGCTTCTGAGTACACTGGCCCCAAAGCAGACAACTAGAAATAGTTTTGTTTGTTCTCCCATGGCATGTGACACTGGCTACCCTTAAGGTGGTCTAATCCCACAGGGCTATGGAGGGTGGAGGAGAATTGAGAAGCCTTGATTAAATTTTCACAGAGGCAGAGATATTTTCAGTAGTAGTAGTATTTCTTTTTTTATAAAAACCACACGTAATAAGATAACCAGCTTCCTTACTAGCCGTATTAAGGACAACTAAGAGCAGAATAATTATTTTTAAGTAGAACATATGGTCACTTTTGTCTCGAAGCATGGTTCCATTGCCACTTCAGTTTCACCCACTCTACTGAATTTTGCTCTTGATTTCCCATGCAGTTTGGGCTAGCAGTGCTGAGGCTGTTGTTTAGTCAGGTTAATTGTCAAAATCTGTCCTTCCAGCCTTATCTAGCTGTAAAGGTTACTCTCATGCATGAACTTGACCCCTGGAAGTAGCACTGGAGGCTGAGACTTCACTGCCCACACAAGCATCACCAGCCTGGTTCCTTTGCTTATTTTTTTTTTTTTTAATATGATTTTCTAATCCTATTCTGTTCTTAAACTACAGCTATGGGAAAAGTATTTTCACTTGGGGGTTTCCTCAGTTAGGGGTGTTTCACAGAGCTAGTCATACCTCTGGTCATACCTCTCCTATTGAAAAGCAGGAAATTACTTTTCAATTGAAAAGTCATGGATGTAGCTTCAGAAAGAGGCTTGACAAAACTTCACAGATTTTATAAAATGTTTCTCAGCAGGATGTAAATCTTCCTTCCTTGTTGTTGGTAGACCCCTGCCACAACCATATGGCACACAGACACTTGGATCCTGTGTAAATCTGTTCTCCCCCATGCCTGCGCTACTCCTGGTGCAGCCCCGTCTCTGTGGGGACACGGGGTACCACTGCAGGGAAGGATGAAGGAGGGAGCCAGGGAGAGGGCAGATACTGCCTGTCTTGCTTCAGCTCAGATATCTGCAATTTCAAGTGGCTGTTCCCTCAATGCAGCCTAAAGCTGTTGCTCTTGCCATAGTGCAAGGCATTTTAGCAGCTACCCATCACCTGAGAGAAAATCTATTTTCCCCCCACGATCCTGGTCTTTCTTACCTTCTCCCACCGTTTACAACAGCTCTGGTGCTCCTTGAATGCTTTGGATGAGCTGGTTAAATTCGTTACACTAGAAAATATCTGCTCATCCCTTTTAGTTAATTTAATTTTAGTTTACACGTTCCTGAGCTGGGTGTCTTGCAAGGCTAGCAACCTGGGTCAGCTGGAGTGTGTGGCTGGGCACTGAGCCTGCAGAAGGCAGTGGAGAGGAGCAGGATCCATTCTGTTTGGGCTCACCCCACACCATGCTTGTTGCCCTGCCTCTCCCCAGCTGGGTGGGTGGCAGATGATGCTGCTGTGGCTGTTGGGCTGGGGGTCCCTACGTGAACCAAGCAACAACTGACTCAGGTACATGGCCCACCAGGGCTCATTAGGCTTTGCAGATCCTCTCTCTGACAGCAGGAAGCAAGTATATAGTGTGTACTCTATCTGTCCCACCAAGTCTGGGGTCTGTAGTCCTTGGAGAGTTCATAGAAAGACACTGGCCAGTGCTCTGCTCCCCATAAGCCTGTTGACTCTGCCCTTGGTCACAGGGGATAAGCAGTGGCTGTGACACCGGCACCTTTCCTGTAGACCTCTAAGACTCATAGTGATACAAATTAATGCCACTTTTCTCAGATGCATGTGTCTCACTCATCTCATCTTCCCTCTGACATCCACTCCTGCAACCCTCTGACCTCTTTCCTTTATCCTAGTGTGGCCTCAGAATGGGGAGGTGAGCATGCAGTGGAGCTCTGTGGGATCCTCCAAACTGTGCACAACAGGGATGGAGAGCTGTCACAGACTGGCTGGAGGAGCATGTCTTACCGAGCCAGCTGACTGTGCAGCTGCAAGAGGTTAAAAATTAACCCTGCAACAATATATGTGGGTAATTGACTTTCTGCTGGTTTCGTAAGTAGTGCCAGTGTCATTCCAAGCAACCTGAAGTGGGGCAGGGCAGGGGGAGAGGGAGGAATGGGATGGGGATGGGCAGGAACTGGAAATATTTGTGGGTTATTATATCAAACAAAGAAAAAAGGCTTTGATTTTTGTAAAGGGGGAGATACTTTGTTCATGTTCCTTTGCATAGCTCTGTTGACAGGGGTTTGTGTAGGTTTTCTGCCATTATACCAAAGATATACTTATCTGCTTTATTCACAGTGCCAAGAATGTTGAGTACATTAACTTTCCTGTTAATGTACTGAACTTCCTCAAAGAACAGAGACATGGAGAGGACTCTTTTGAACATCCCTGCCATGCAGGGTCCAGGTGACTTCTCCTTATTTCGACACAACATAGTGAGGCATCTTTAGCAAAACCATCAGAGATGTAACAGAGAAGGCAATTCCCCCACCAGGCTTCATTTTCACTGTGCATTTAAACCTGGCCCCATCTCAAACAGAGACCTGCCTATGTTTCTGTGACCCTGCTGATGATCTGGACATCTGACCACAGAACCATAGTTCTCTGATCTTCAGAGGCTGTGGAATTCTTTTGCAGCCACTTGGCTGCTGCAGAAATGTTACAGGAGGTGCATTGGAGAACCACCAGAATTCAAGTAATTTTTACTTCATTTTCCTGCCTGCAGTCACGGTGCAAAACAGATGAAGCCCAGTCCCAGGTTCTGCACTCCACAGCCAACCAGGTAATCTGGTCTAGACTGGGAGCACATCCTGGCCTGATCAGAAGTTTGTCCTCTGTGTATAGCAAGAGCAACTGATTTTAATTTGAGTCAGAACATGAGTTAACTGTGCAATGGAGAAATATCCCCAGAGCAACTTCTCAGGTGTCATCATTAGTTTACAGCTGTGAAAAAAACAGGGTAATAAGACCTGTGTTAAAATTGGAGAGGAAAGATATTGCAGGTTATTTTTTTTTAATTCGTCAAAAAGAAGACACCTTTGAAGGTCACCTTTTAAAAATTCCTTGGCTGTTCCTGATCAGATGGTATGTGAGAAGCAATACTGGTTTTTGTGAAAATATCTCTGTAGAAAGGGATCATTCTTTTTCCACTTGAAAAAAACACAAAAAATACAAAATCAAGTCTCTGTACTGAAAGATCTGATTAAGCTGGACCAAACACAAAATCTGTTATAGAGGTATTAATTGCCTTTACTGTTTATGTAGTCACAGATTACACCTGCTGTTTCCTGTAGGAGTCTAACACGAGTAGTGTGTTCCATCCCAAACTGGATATGATGCTGAAATCCCAGGAATTTGCAAGGAACAGGCCTGAGCTGTGTTAAAACCAATGGCTTAACATGACTTAAAAAGAAAAAAGCCACCCAGGAAAACCAGATTATGAGATTTGCCACCATTCAATTAAGAAGTCATCCTTTCCTATTGTTCCATGAACACTGAGCTTTCCAAGTTCCCCAGTCTTTCCTGGGATAAGTGACTCATGAACCTGATAAGAAAATGCACCTGTTTTTAGCCAGAGGTTAAAGCAGCTCTCCAGTTTCCAGAGTAAACAAATGACTTATTTCTGTCCTTAGAAGTTATTCTGCAAAGTCCAGGAACACAGGAAAGCTGGCAGGAGCAATTAGGTTTGAGCCAAGTGTGCTGAAGTCAGTAGAAGGTTTGTGACGTCCATGGTAAGACAGTTATAGATGCCAGTGGGATTTGGCCCATGTCTTTTGCTAAATGGAAAAAGGGAGATAAATGCTGGTGCAGTGATTGTGCTGGCAGCCAAGGGCTCCAAGGAGCTGGAAGGTGTCTGCCACAGTGTGGGATACGTATTCTCTTGTCCGGCCTGGAGTGGTCCATCTGTACTCTTGGTAAAAGAACAGCTGTCAGTCACAGAGATGTGATGGTTATATGTACATTCGAGTCTATGACTGATCAGAGACTGCAGTAATGGCAACCATGAAAGTGGCTAAAGCATTTGGAAATCAGTATTGGATGTATTGGCATCAGGGAAGCTGAGAGGTTCTATTAGCCGGGAGTCACTTATTAATCCCAGCATGAGAAATGGGATGTGTTTGATCTACACTGCAGAGTGATGAAAAATGCCAGCACAACATCAGCTTATTTCAGGTCAGCACTCAAGATGGTATAAAGACAAGACGGATTTTAGCCTTTATTTAACTGGATTTAATTACATGCATGAGCTTCAAAGCGCCAAAGGCCTAATGGATGGTGACCTAAGGTCTGATTGAAAAAGCAACAACACCCTAAACCTTAAATTTGTTTGTTAGACCATATGGCATGACTGGACCATGCAATGTTTCAGGAAGAGATTGTAGGAATAAAGTATCCAGTGAATCCGAAGCATTTGCCAAGATTTCCAGCTTTGCTCAGAGGAATCTGAACGCTGATCTTGCCTGCTCTCCGCACCAGGGTGGCTCGGGAGCTTAGCTGGGGCAGGAGGGAAACGGTGTTTCCAACCACAAGTCCCTGAAAAGTCTCTAGTGCCCTAAGACAGAGCACGCTGACACTTTGAAAAGAAAATGAATGCCTGACTTTGGAAAATCCTTGTGGCTAGGAAATTCCAAATAACCAAATTTAAGGAAAAGAGGCAATCATCAAATGCTCATTATCTTAATTATTTTTTTTTTTTGTTAGCATGCCAGATATTGTGACAGTCGTCTGTTTGTATTTCTGGCTGTGCTTTATTTCAGAGAATCCTATTCTTGGGTCTGGATAAAGCACAGACTTTCTTTATCCATTGGATAGCACAATGTGGTTCCGAATAAAGTCTTGGAGGGCTACCATTGAAAAAATAGATATTATCATAAAAATGTTCACAGAACTAAGATCTGCCGAGACACGGATAAGTGTAATTGCAGATATTTATGGCAAAACTGAAAGTTATTAAATTGCTTAATTATTGGATAAGCAGAAATGCTCAGAAATGAAAAGGATACAACTTTTGTATGCCACTACTTTAAATGACTGCAGCGTGGGTCCGTCCATTCCCTGCAGTCTGTGCCATGCTGATTCACAGCCTGATCCAGCCTGGATGGAAAACGTTGGTGTAACAAACCACCAGCTGGAATGTTTTAAATTCCCAGTGCCTGTTTGATGCTTAGCCTCCACACAGAGCAGGCACACCAGGTCCTCCCGCTTTGAGGATGATCAGCTCCAGACCCTCACTGTCATGTTGGTCACATGTCCAATTGAAAGGACCTTGATGTGAGCATGTCTGTTTCATATTTAAAAGATAACTGCTTAAAAGTTGTTTAAATAATTTATGCATGCATATAAGAATCTCAGGCTTCCACCATACCAATTAATCCCTGAAGCAACCTCGTGAGGTGAGTATTATCCTAATTTATATAGCATTCAACAAGGCATGGAGAGAGAATGTTTGGCTCTGTGTTCTGTATCAGGTAAAGGATACCAGCCTCCAAGAATCACCTCAGTGGGCTGACTAACCTCCACCTGCTTTGTCTCTGAACACACAGCTCAGAAATACCATATCCACACCCTCACAGACTGCCCTTCTTGCCTGCTGAGTGCTCCCCAAGGCACAGCGTGTGAGGACACAGGTGGGTTGTGCTGGCTCTGTGCTCAGCAGGGTGAGATTTGTTGGCTGCTATGTGCAGCAGTGGACCTAGCTATGTCTGTGGCATAGTTCTAAGATTCCTCCAGTGCCTGATCATATTCTGGCAGGGAAAAGAGCCAGTCCAATGTCTCAGCCCCTCTCACAGCTCCTTCATAACATCTTTTTGATATTGTGTGCTGGGCTGAGATTCCAGCTGGTGGTTTTGCCCTCCACATCCCTTGATCTTTGGGATCCCTCATCACTATTCTCCCTGGGAAAGTTGGTAGTTCATAACACTGAGGTGGAGGGTCCCTGGAATCCCAGGTTGTTCATGGGGTCCATGTACTCTCTGTCAGCCTCCTGCTTTTGCTATGCTTGAAAATGTCCTATCATTCCATTTTATGCCTTTAGCAAGATGCTTTTCTATTTCTTGTACTTTATTGTCCTTTCACATCCACTTCATCAGACTTTGTGTTCTTTTACATTTTCCATAACATCCAGTTCTTTAAAGAAATTACTTCTGCATCTCAGAATGTTGGCTTATGTTTTCTTTATGTTTCGAATTTTTTTTTATTTGATGCTGAACCTGCTGTAGAGTGTCTTTAAAAAATCTGACATCAGCTGCAAGTGTTTTACTGGTTTTAGCTGGTGATTTCAGTGAATTTCATCACTTTTATGTGATTCCCCTTTTTAAAGGCAAACATTTAATTTAGTATTCGATGTATGTAGTTCTTCTGAGAAGTTGACTCACTTATCTTTCCCTCTCTGGCATGAACTGTTCTGACATTTATACTGTTCCAACCTGGTATAATAGTATTTCACTAATTGGGGTTTTTTTCTAAAAAGTTTCCCAATGTGTTGCCAATACCCTTATTTAAAGTCAGGCATTCCAGTTCATCTTCCTTTATTTTCAGATTACTGCCATTTGTACCAAAATGGTTCCAAAGATGGTTGTGGTCTAGATATTATTTCTGTGGGATTTGTGTGCATATACACAAGCATTTTACTTAATTGAGGTTTCATTTATAGAGACCCACCTTCTCTGTTTCCTCTTATCTCCATTGCCTTCTGTCCTATCCTATTTCTTAACAGAGAGATTTGAGAGCTTTAACCAAACGGTGTGTTCTTCCTTACCCCCAGCCTCTAATTTAAAACTCTCTTGCAGTGCTGACTCCATTAACTCCCAGCTCCTATCTATCTTGTTTACATAGATCTCATTTTTTCTACACAGGCTCTGCTTTTCTATATAACTTTGCCCTTTTCTAATAAACCCAGCAAAGTCTGTAACAATAGTCTTGCAAGCTTCAAGCATTTATTTTGCATACACAGAGCTATTTAACATCACTTATCATTCATCTCCAGAGCTTGAAGTGCTCTCCCATGCCTGCTCACTTGTGCTCTTCCCCTTGCCACAGTTAACAGCACAATGTCATGCTGGAATGTTACACCCAACCAATATTAGGAAATGCTCCCTGCTGCCTTGTAAATCCCTGGTGCCACCAGTAAGAGCAGAGGAGGAAGAGGAGGAGGAGGCAGAGGAGGAGGAGGTGGCAGCAGAAGAGGCATTCCAAGCATATGGATTCTCACACAAGTGAAATGAAGCTGGGTACATCACACATGCTGCTTATCGTGGTCACATTCGCTCATGGTGAAATCTTTCCCACTTAGCATCGGCTGGAAATATCACTATTTGCTGTTTTGGTGGGAATTTTGTTCTCCTTGGAGATTCCACCCTCACACTGCATTTTGACAGTACCTCTGGGGCAATCAAGCAGCCCCTCCCTCTGCCCCAGCTTTTCTTCCAGTCCCTTCTTGGTGCAGGCACTGGGATTCACCTGACCCATGGACAGCAAAGAACAAGGTGTCACATCAGCCCTGCTGTGTTGTCAAACTGCACCTCTTCCACACGGAGTGGGAGGTGAGGTCTGCAGCACATACAAGCTTTGTATTTACATTGTTCTCCTGCCCTTTAGGTAGTTTGCTGTTGTAATGCACAGGACTGATCAAAACTGGGATGCGCTGCCTCAATGAATAAGACGAGTACAGGATGAGGGACAGGGATGTGATATACCCACAAGGAGAACAAATGTGATATCTCTCCTATTTTCCTCTCTAGGTGCTTCCCAAGGTTCCCACCATGCTGGACTCTCTCATGACCACAACCCTGTGCGTCAGACATCACTCCAGAGCAGCACAGCTCTTTCCCAGGAGATAAGTGAGGGGGTTTTTTGCCTACACAACAGCTCTCCTGAGCTTTCCCATGCTGGGAGGGAGGTGGGAGGGAGGAGATCCGGCTTCCTCCCTGTCCGAGCGCCAGCCCCGTGGGCCTGCCATAGCACTGCTGGGAACATCCAGGGGCATTATGCAATTTGCAGAGGCGGTTTTTCATGCAGCCTGGCAAGGCAGCATCTGATAATGGCTCTCCTTTTGTTTGTAGCACACAATCGAGCTCATGATCTTCTCCCCGGTGCAGGCAGCCCACGGTGTTATGTCCTGTACTGCTGTGATGACGAGAACAGGGCTGTGCACAGGACAGGGAGCCCTGCAGAGCTTTCATCAGTGAATCACTGCTCCGAGTGCTCATTAGGCACAAATCATTAATGGTCTAAAAGGACTGGAATAATCTAGCTCGGCTCTGGTGAAAGTGCACATTGTCTTTTTCAGGAGGCATGGGAAACCCTTCTTAAGTCTGTTTTTAAATTTCTTGAATTTGGCTTCTGAGTAATGCCACTGATTTCATTTTTCAAAGGTCACGGGAGAATTCTCTTCTGCTATCTCCAAAGAGCATGATAAATGTTCCTGTAACAAAGTAACGAATTGTTCAACACAATGCACTTAGCAATTACCTTGCCATAAAGGTATTTACAGCAGGTACAGTAAGATAAGTTTGTTTCTTGCTGTTTTTCAAAGAGAGAAAAGTGGGGGAAAGGCTGTAGCCATTTGGTGGTGAGTTTGAGAGATAAATATAATTTGATGTCCTTACTGAACGTTTTAAAGGGTCTTGAAAGATCTTTTAATAGACTTAAAAGTCTATTTATAGACTATCCCTTTTAGAGACTGGAAAACTTATTCACTTCTGTATTCTGTGTACCTATTTAAATTGCATCCAAATTTAAAGTTGCCCATAACATATTATTTAAGAACCTTTTATGAATGTTTCATCTCATATGGTTTTTATTTACAAGATCCAGTGTTATTTCCCCCAGAATCATTCTGTCTCCTGCGTGATGCTCTTTCATATTTTGGACTTGAATTCCCTTTTAACACGGTGGGCAAAGGAGTCAGCCATGCAAGAAATGAGAAGCAAAGACTACAGCATGTTACTGAATGCAAATCTGGGTTCCTCTGGCAGGAGGGAAACCAGCCCTGCACCACCAGCGGCGTTTGCGCTGCCCCGTGGGTTAGAAACGCCGTGTCACTGCAAATCTGGTCAGACAAGTGTGCGCCTGCCTGCCTGACCTCTTCCACTTGGCAGCCTTTTCTCTGCATTTTTGTCTGAGAGGCTAATGTGGGAGTGAACAATGGAAACCAAACTGCCCCTCCAGTCTCCAGCTGGTCCCACTACATCCCAGTGCACATGCACTGGCTGATTGGCTGGGTGAGGTGAAAGAGAGACTTCATCGTTCTGGCATGTGGGTAAGGAGAGTCCAGTGCAACCAGCCGAGTGTTTTTTCACCAGCATGTAAGAAAAATGAGAACAGGGAAATGCAGCCACATTTGATGTAAAGGCTGTCAGTGGCTATGTAATGGGCAGATGCTCATATTTACTTTTGCTGCAGAAAAGGAGGCAGTGTGACATCTCTCTGGAGCGAGTATCCCAGGAGGGCACCTACTTTCTTGGAGCTGGGCGCTCAGATGTAGCCCCTGGCTGGAAACAGCATGTCCATGCTGGATTTCCAGCTTCTGTTTGAAAGTTTGGGTGATCTTTAGTGCTCCGGCTATGCCTGTGCAAGCAGAGCTCTGCACCCTGAACTTTGGTTCACACACCACTGGTAAGAAGGAATATGTTGTAGTTAAAGCACTGAGAAACAGGTGCAAATGAGAAACAGTCTGTAACTCTGCCACCAATACTCCTGCCTATTCCCAGGTTAATCTACAGAGTCTAGCCCCATAGGGCACTTTTTTCCCCTACCTGTTCCATCATGTTGTGCCCGGGCTTTGCAGTGGCTGCCATGTAGGGTAAACCATGACATCTTTGTGTTACGTGCATTTGTGTCCAGCCTCGAAACGTTATTTCATTCCCTGAGGTGTTTGCTGTTATCAGGAGAATGAGATGTCCCAGTCCCCTGGTAATTATTCATTAGGTAAGATTTAATGTGTGTGTGCGTGCAGGGCTGGCAGCTACAAGCGGATCCCACAGGACAGGTCTGTGAGTCAAGCTTATGTCAGCTCTAGGGTAGGGATGGGTGAGTAACTGGAGTAAAAATAACAAAATGGTAAGATCAGGGGCCGTCTGCCCAAAACTTAACCCAAAACCTTTTTTTTTCCATCCTGAGGCCAAACTTACCATTCAGATCAGAAGGCTTGGAGACTTGGGGTGGATTTGCACCCACATCTAGAAGGAATCACAGATCTGCATTGAGGCAAAGCAATGGCTGGGACCAAAATCCAGCTGTCACCTGTGACTGTTCTACTTGTACTTCTTGAGGTCTGAAAAATGCTATTAGCTTCTTGTGCTTTTCTATACACTTTTCCCTGTTCTGCACTAAGATTACTGTTTTCCTATTCAGAAGACTCTTCTGCAGTATTTACTGGCTGAGTAAAGATGGTTGCTCAAGTTTTGGCTGGAGAGCATCTGTAAGTGCAGGTGGATATAGGCACAAGCTAAGGAACAGCACACAAACACATGGTGGACATTATACCAATGAAATCAAGTAATTGAAAAGCTGTTATTTGGCTGACATTTGAGAGTGAGGGGATTGATGAGACACACAAATCTCAGATAAAACACAGAAGAGAGGCCCAAGACTGGACTGGTTGACACAGAAACTTGACACTGGTGGGATAGGCTGGACTTTGAGGCTTATTTAAAATGACTTCAACACGGGTGCTTGGGTGTTGTGGGGACCAAACCTTTTCTTGCAGGCTCCAGCAGTGAGGATGTTCCAAACAGGAAGAGCACTGATGACTCTGGAGATTCTGTTTGGCATTTCTTGGTTTCCATCACCATCATTTCTCTCTGTCTCTGTTGTTCACCCACATAATTACATAAGATATCACCAGCTAAAACTGCATCTGCTTCCTTAATAGATGGCTCATTATCTAGGGAGGGAAACAGAGGGCAAAAGCTTTTATGTGCCAACAGCACTGCTGAGATGTTCATGTTCTTTACAGGAGAAGGAAAGGGCGTAACCCGTCTGTCCTAATTTATAGCCAGATGGGCTGAAAGATTCAATGTGTAATGAAGGTCAGCATGGCTGGGAATGGGGTGGAGGCAGTGGAAGGTTACTCTCTTGAGTTAAAAGCAATTAATTCTCCAACAGTGTCTCTCTCTTGTGCAGCAGAACAGAGTGAGACGGTTCTCTATATATTTAAGAGTACTCCCACAGCTTTGATCTTTTCCTCTTTTCTGGAAATGTAAGCTTCCAAAGAGGGTCTGGCCTCATCTGGAATGATGTATTGGGCCATGTGGTGTTGGCCTTGCAGAGCAGCGTGGGCATGCCTGCTGTTCCCTGTGCTGCATCATTCTGGAAAAGTCTCCCAATACTCTGGTTACTGCAGTAATTGCACCCTGCCTGCTTGCAAATGCCATGACATCACTCCTTCTCATAACAGTGGAGGTTTTTTTGCCCAGTTTCAGCCACACGGAAGATATTTAGCTATGAATGAAAATTAAAAAGAAAATAAGAGAGAACAAAGTCTCCTACCAAAATTCCATCTCCAAGGACCTTGAAATGTGGAAGTGTGTGACCATATTGGTTTGAAAGCAACCCTTTAGCCTTGCATACTTTTCAGTGTCAGATATATCCCATTCCAGTCAGTATATTGTGGCAACCAACTGTAGACAGGTTTTTCTTTTATTGACTGTTCAAATAAACACTTGTTTTGAGCTCAGGACAGAGCTGGCACCAGGTATCAGGCCTAGTTTCAGTAGAGCTTGTGGCAGATATGTACTGATCGAACCATATGGTAGTGAGTTTTTGTGCTGCTAGGCTGGCAGGAGACCAGAATGTTCCTGTGGGTTCCCCAGCCATAAAAATCCATGAAGTTTTGCAGACATAGTTTCATTTCATTTCATTTCATTTCACTGTCTGACTAACCTTCTTCTACTTGATTTTCTTTTGTTTCCTCTATGTGTTTCCCACACAGAAGGTCAAAGAGTTCAAGTTGCATTTTGAGAAAGTTTTAAAATCAGCTTCTGCATTTATGTGAGATTACCCTGAGTTTTGGTATTAAAATGTGCTGGGGTTGGGAGAGGGAAAGAGAAGATTCCTCAGTAGGGGGTGAGTGCTGATGACTTTAACAAAGTGGTGGTGTAATATGCTGTTCTGCTGACTTTTGCCTTGTTTAATTACCTTCTGAATCCAGAGAAGCTGAACCGTGCCTCACGAGCTCATTATGTCCCCCAGATTTGCTGTCCCCAACAAATAGACTGCTTTCCCTGCAGTCTCTGGAGGCTCTTTGTTGCTGCTCTGATACATCAGATGTGTTTGTTTTGCACGTTGATGTTTGTGTTTTCCGTACTGCTTGTGTTTTCCAATTCCTTGGAGCACTGAGGATGCTGCTGAATTGTCAGAATCATGGTAGGATGCTGACTTGAGGTTACTGTCAATGGCCTCATTATGTTAACAAGGGATATTTTAAGAAATACAAAAGATGTGGCATTTATTTTCTTGGGAGAGGCCAGGGGGAGACAGAGAGAGAATGTTTGTGTATAAATGGACTTACACTGCAAGGTCCCCCCACTGTTCAGCTGGAAATGACTGCCAGCCTCTCTCCACATCCTTTGCTACCCAGAGCAATTATAGCATCTGGTTTGTACGCCAGGGCTGCCCGCAGTGTTCTTGGTTCTCCCATTCATGCAAGGCAATGTGACTCTTCCTCCTGAAGAGCTCATCACCTCATCCTGGGGCATCTGGGCACCTGAAACGGGCACAGCCTTCACAACTTTGCCTCATGGACATGCAGCATCACAGCATCTCTTTGCAGGTGTCAGAGCTGCTGCGGTCATGTTCCCTCCTTCGAGCCAGCACTAGCGTTGTTGTGGCTGGAAAATGAGTCAGTTTGGGAAACTGAGCAGGGAGAGAAGTAATGCTGTGAGGAAAAAAAGTAATTAATTTCCTATACACTTCCCTCCTGGAGGAACACAGCTAGGTGTAGCCAGAGCTAAGGAGATGTTGGCACCCTAGTCTGCTCTGCTCTGATGGGTTCTCTCCCTCCAGAAATTCTTGAGGAAGAATATCAAAGAGGAGAATATTGACTGCAAATCTTTTGTCCTGAATGAAATGGAGACCTGTGCATAGCTCATATCTCCGAATCAAAGGGAGCAAGCTCTTTCCCTTCCTCCCTGTTGTCAGGGCATTGGGAGGTAGTTGGCATATCCCTTATCAGAGGAAATGTGGGCCTTCCCGTAAGCTTGTCTTCTCGGTGGTGTTGTGTAAACACAGATCAATAAGGTGTCACAAATCCAATCCTATTGCCAGCATTCAGCAGCAAATGAAACACCCTCAAGCTTAGCATGTTATCATTTCATGCATTTACAATTAACGACTTAGATAAGATTAATTACTTCCAAGGTGACTCTTTACAATTGTCTCCTTATAATGGAGTTTGTAACCATCCCACTGTGGCTTTGTCACCAGGAGAAATCACAGACAATTTAATTGTTGGATAGAAAAGGTTTATTTAACAAGACTTTTGCTCTTTCCCTTATAGTTCTCTTAAGAGAAAAAACTCCCTAGGAAAAAAACCACATCCAGTGCTGTGAAGAGAACTGTCTACAACTGGAGTTTTTACTTTATTTTTGTTGCTCCAAGTATAAATATTTTAGGCACTGTGTTCTTCCGAAGCCTCTGAGTAGACGCAATGTAGCAATATGACAACAGAAAAAAGCTGTACATGCTGAATAGAGTGACCAGATTCCAGTACCCATCTCTGACAGCTTTTTTCCATAGAAAATGCTGAGACAAGAGGAAGAAAGGAGACTGTAGTTTCTTCCATAAAACATCAATTGCATATTAATTTATTTGTTACTCTGCCTTACGCCCAGCTGAGTGAGTCCAACAAAAGTGCTGATCCCTCTGATGGGGGGTCTGTCTGATGGACAGACTGTAAAGCAAAACCCAGCATGCCACAAGGAAGGGGATAAAAATGGAGATGGATGGGATTTCTCTGGAGGAGATGCCACTGTCTGAGCAAGAGCCCTGTTACTCCTGCTCAGGCAAGATGCTGATGTTGGTGTGAGAAGTAGACAGGCTCTCTGGTCTGCTGTGGCCTGTATACCTCAACCACAGCTTGGCCAGAGTGGCTACATGAATTTCTTGGTTGTACCTGCCTTAAAATATATGGATGAGAAAGCATTATCTTTAGATGTACATGCTAAATTTATCCCACAAGGGACAATAATTTCTGTTTCTCTTTCCCAAGGCAGCATGCAGGGAAGTTGATTAGTACTCACTGTGCTTAGGGGTTAAAGTTCAAGCAATAAAAAACCCTTAGCTACACCCTCCAAAAATGTGAAGGTTTGCAAAAGTCCCCAGAATCAAACAGCGGGAGATTCACTGACTTACTGAGAAAGTCACATGCAGCAATTTAATGTAATTTAAGTAGACTTTTACAAATCAGGTTGTTTTGCTATGTAGTCTGTGCTCTTCTAGGTCTGGCAGGTTTTCTTCTTTTGTTAAGAACAAAACACACCTTATTTACTGGAGAAAACAAAGGCTCATTTGGGATCATTACAGCTGGTGTTGCACCCAGGCTGCTGTTTGCCAGCACTTCCTTTGGAGATTGAGCTGGTCTGAGAGGTTTCTCCCCATGGCCCTGCTCTCCTCCTGCCCATCCACTGCTGTGTGCTGTACAGGGCTGCCTGTGCTGGGACCCCAACCACTGAAATCAGCAGAGGGGTTCTTTAGGAAGTTACAAAGAATGGTTTAAACTGGGTTCAGAGAGAAATAACCCAGCAAGCTAAAACAGATAATTTTCTGCTGGATTAATGAACTGAAGCAGGTCTGAAGAGCCACAAAGCCAACACAAAGAAGGCAATGGGAACTCTTCTCCCGGGAGTGGGAATGAGGACAGGGATGAACAAGGATGTGAGGAAGAAGAGCTTTTCCCACTTTTGGTCGCACCAGCTCCACCATGATTTGTCATTTCACCCTCTGATGTGCCGCAGGGGTTGAAAATAGCCCTGCAAAAACAAAAACACAAACAAAAACCCACTGCCGCAGCAGTGGGCTCTCTGCCTCACCCCACTGGGGCTGTGAGCTGTTCCCCTCAGGAGCCGCTCCCGCACAGCCCCGCCGGGATGTCCCCGCTCTGGATGGAGCCCCCTGCACACGCCTGTGTGACGGGTCCCCCCTGCCACTGCCGACACCGCCGACTCGGGCGCTGCTGTCAGCGGGGCTGCGAACCCGGAGTGCGACTTCCTCTGGAAACAGAGGCGGTAGGCGCCTCCTCCACCTCCGGTGACAATTGCGGTGACCTGAGCCAGTCCTCGTCACTGGCACGAAGGGGTCTGACCTTTGGGACCAGCGGTGGGGGTCTCCTGCAGCTGATTAAGCCAAGACTTTCTAGACGTTGTGCTTTAGTTAGTCCCAAGCTGCAAGGCTTGAGAGGAAACACTGAGTGACACATTAAACCTTTATACTTTACATGAGGTCAGACTAAGTAATCTGGCAGTCCACTGGCCTTTAACTCTACTGTGAGAGCAAGTTTAGTTTCCATTTCACTGATAGTTGCCGTAATGAAATGTCCCCAAAATGCTTCTATCACAGCCCTTATTTGCAATCCAGGCCTCAATGCAACTGAACTTTGAAGAAATTTGCCCCTAGTTGTACTGTGGCTTGTTTCTCTGTTGAAGTAATTTTCATTTCTTATTGATGATTCTTGACACTGTTCCTAGTCCCTGGTCCTTTACATATCACTGCAATATCTGAACTTAACTTTGCCTCATGCCTGTGTTTGTCAAGTCCCTTTCAACCCATAGCTTGGGAAATGGAGGCACAGACCAACTGCTTAAGAAGTAATTTGGGCATGCCCCATCCCTCTTTATGGATGCCAAGAGAGAGAGGCAACAGGTGGAGGAAACAAATCCATTACAAACAAGTATTAGCTCTTCATCTGTAGCACATGGCATCATATCAGTGTTCCAGCTGCTGAGACTTTGAACCATCTTGCAAAAATTGTTCAAAACCCCAGAGGAGGATTTAGCTCCTCAAGCTCTCCAACCTGTTTCAGCAGGGGTTCGAGGGCACTTAGCAATTATTAGCAGGACAAGGCTGATGATCTAATGCCTGTGCTGGCATAAAGAAGACAAGCTGAGGTTTGGTTTAAGCTTCTTTTTAGAAACTATTAACAAGAGAGAGCCTATTTGCCTTTTTCCCCTATAAAATACAAAGCAAAGATGCCAACCAAGACATGCATACACACACACACACACATGAGTGTTGGAAATGAATATATAATATATAATAATGGCCAGACTTCGCGAACGAAGATCTGAGGAAGGTCTTTGTACGCCTTCCAGCCTGCGCATTGGATTTATTTTAGGTGGGACACAGTGTGCGCAGAACTGAGCCCACCCTTTAATCCTGAGGTTCGCCTGCCGGGGCCAAGCGAGCTTGGACAGTGGCAGCGAGGTCCTCAGGACGTAGGTGGATTGCCTTACAGGGCTAACGGGCTCCACCTGCCCGGGGAGTTTCCCCGACCGGGAATCGAACCCGGGCCTCGGCAGTTACAGTGCCGTATCCTTAACCACTAGACCACCAGGGGCTCCCTGGAAATGAATAGTCTGATGTGAAGGGGAAACAGAAAGAGGAAGGGGAAGAGGAAAGGGAAGGGGGAAAGGAAGAGGTTTTGGATGCCATTCAAGATAAGATGGCTGGATGGGGACACCATGAGAGTATTTCAGGAGTGGGAGAGCAGAGCTGTTGAGAGACCAGTAGCAGGTAGCTATTCTTTATGTATTTTGCTCCCTTGATTTCTCCTGTTGGGATGGTCTAGAGTAGGGATAATGAGGAAAAAGATTCCATTTCATTGAAAGCTGCTTGTGTTCTAAACAACAACAACTTTAATTACAATCTAATTTAAATTTGCTTATTATGGAAAAAAATATTAAAAATGAAAGAATTAAATGTTTTGTTTTAAGAACTGGAAGCATGAACAGATTGATTACTCACATTAAAAATATATCAGTGCAGGACAAAACTTTTAAATTAAGAGAAAATAGAATAAGAATGTTGAAACTTCAAAGATACTGACACAGCCTAAGGAGACAGAACAGCAAGGGCTGGTTTACAAACAAGCCTCCAAATGCCTCTAAAGAGGGAATATTGTCCTCTCTGTCTCTCAATCCAAGCAGGCTCCTGGTTTTAACAGCCCCATGTAGCAGCAGCTCAGCCACACTCACTCCTCCTCAGAGAGGGTCTGTCCTTGGCTGCTGAGGACGCTTCCTCAACTGTGCAGATGAGACACTGAGTGCTCTTGGTCCCCTCTGCAAGCTGTGCTCCAGAGGTGACAGGGGAATCACATCTTAGATGGAGAACCAAGCAGTGCAGAGCCTGTGCCATGGGACAGACATCAGCACTTGCTGCAGATTCCTGGTGTGGGATTACCTGGGGCTGGAGAGCAGCACAGGCAACAAATCCACGGCTCATTCTCTGTGTTATATCTTCTGTGCCTGTCACACTTTCTCTTCTCTTCTCTCATCCTTTTCCTCCCTATCCATAAAATTCAACCGTGTACATGTGGGTGCCGCAACTTTGTCTTCTGCCACAAGAGTACAAGCAAGGGGAGCAAGTCAGACCCTTTGTGCTGGTACCAGCACTGTCTCTTCTGAGTCTAGATGATTCAGCTGGTGACGTGTCCCCCAGCCATGCAGAACAGTAGAGAGAGCAGATAAGTCAGTCTCTGGTGAGCTGAGATTGACTTTGCATACTCTACCTCCTCACAGAAATATTGGAAAGAAAACATTTAATTTAAGGAAATGTCCACAATCTAAATAACAGCTGCTCTGTGCCAGTTTAATTTGTGTTGTAGCTGTGTGTTTATTTAACAGTGACTTACTGCTACAGCATTCACTGTGCATAGGTATTGCCACAGTGACAGCAGTAGAACATGCCACATTTTCTGCCTTCTCACAGAAGCTCAGACATGCCCTGGCTGATGGGAACTTCATCCTTCTGCATGATGGTTTAAAAATAACACTTACAGAGCAGACTCGGCATCAAGGTGTGCTTTTCCCTGTTTCTGCAGTTTCCTGAGAGCACAGCCGGATGTTTTAAGACCATGTTAAGGATGTCCCAGGGAAAGGAGCTGTGGAAGAGGTAGCAACATTAGGACTGAGCACAGGAGGCAGAGGGAGAAATGACTAAGCCACCATCAATTGTAGGAGGTGGCTCCAGTATCAACTTATTATTGCACATTTGATCCTCTGCTGCAGATTTCTGTGTCATCATTCTGGTGCTGAGTGATTGTATCTTTGCTTGCTAAAAAAAGACGGCGAGAGGTTGTGCTGACTCAATGTTTTTAAGGCCTGAACAAAGTCAGAAGAGACTAAAGATGGTTACCTCCATCTGAATCGTGTATTGCTGTGATTACAACAGACAGGGCTCTTCTCTTGTGGGGGATGCTCTCTAATTTCAGACGTTGGTGACTTGTTCTGGCAGTTTCAGTCATAATAGTAGAAAATTGGTAGAGCTTGACCTTCATGAGCATCACTATCAGAGACTCATTTGTAGTCATCATAGACAAACATTCTCAGGTGCTAACACAGAATTTGGCAAAAAATGGTTTAAGAAGCCTTGATTTATAGAGTATCCTCTCCTGCTTTGTGACCTGGACATTATCAACCATGGTCCAGCCTTGACTTCCTTGGGGGGGATCTCTTCCACAGTCTAACAGGTTTGAGATGCAAACAAAGAAACCTGGTTCATCTGTTCATCCCCTGTATATGTAAGCCCATTTTTTATTTTTTTCTCTTTTTTTTTTGTAAGGTGGCTTGTGGCTCATAACACAACCAAAGGAGCCAAGGGGAGTCACTGTCATCTGGGACCTGAGTCAATCCCAGAGACAATTCTTTCCTTGCTGCTCAGATACACCACGTGGCTCTTGGCTCTGTGAAGGTTTTGGGGTGTCTCTTGTGATCTTACATCAGAACTGGCAGATGTAGGAAGGGTGCTCAGAGCAGCTTCTGTTCAAAGGGCCAAGTAGGCAAGGCAAGGTCCAAACAGTGGGGATGAGCCTCTAGGCCCTGTGAGATCTGGGGTGGCAGATCTAGTTTATACTAGGGATTCTCCCTAGTTTATACTAGGGAGAATCAAATTAAATGACCAAGTAGCAGTTTTTGGAACAACAGAATATAGATTTTTACACAATTTTTCTTGCACACAGTGGTGAATGAAAAATCCCTTGACAGCTATTAAACATGGAGATAGTATCTTTGGTTCAGGAAGTCTCTGGTATTTCTGGGGAAGTGTCACTACAGGCTTTCCTGTCATTTATATCTTCCCTAGGCATCTGTCACGGCCCACTCTCAGAGACAGGCTGCCTGGCTACGGTGACCAGACAGTTTGGCTGCCCTAGGAACAACCTGTCCCTGACACAAGTACTTCAAAAATCACCCCACTTCAAAAATCACCATCTTCCCACAGCTCATTTGCCATTCCCCGCTTGGGTGGAAATTTTCAGTGCAGAATGTTCCTTGGTGGTGGCAAGGAAGCCCCTGCCTCACTGAACTCTTCATGCCATCGGAGTGGGTGTTTGGGGGTTGGGAAAATCTTGCTGGACCACAGATTGGGCTATTTCTGCATGACCTGATCCTGAGTATGTGTTAGCCAACTAGCCTGGCCCTTCATGTGTGAATGGAGCAATGTTTTGCTGAGGTATCAATTTTCGTATGTTCACATAGCCCTGGAGTCTTCAGACAATGTAAGAAAAAGGCCCTGCCTGTTTTGTCAAGGGCTGTGTAAGAGTCTCCGGGACACTGTTTGGGAATTTGCTGGATTTTCTAGAAAAACTTGTAAGTTGCTCAAAACAGCAACTTGTCACTTGCATCATCAGTTTCATATGTTACCAGTAGAGATTTGGTCTCAAAATGAGACTGTTGAAGGAATTCAGAGAAGTTCAAATGGGTCATATTATCTGTCCTCCAATTTTTCCCACCTTATGCTATAGAGAAGAGTGTACAGGCAGGAGAAGGAGGTATAAGAGAAAGCAATGTGTTGGGGTTTGATGGTTCTACATATCAAACTTGTGTCCAAGACATGATGATACTCCTCAACTGCTGGTGTCCATGTCTGGCACTCTAGAAGT
Source organism: Pachyramphus minor (assembly GCA_013397135.1). Lineage (NCBI taxonomy): Eukaryota > Metazoa > Chordata > Aves > Passeriformes > Tyrannidae > Pachyramphus > Pachyramphus minor. Next base: position 145,772 of record VYXB01010417.1, read on the forward strand.
GCTCCTAGATCAAGCTCTGGCGTTTCACCACCAAAATCCAGAGCCTGCTCTTTGGAAGCTGCAGCCAAAGGGTTTTCTTGCTGAACAAGAAAATATTGTCTTTGTCATTAAATGAACAGGTATTTGTATGGTCAAGGGGTTGTGATAGTGCACCAACAGAGCTAGAGGGGATTTCCCATGGGAACTGCTGTTCCCTGAAGAATCCTTGAAACTTGTGGTAGTAACTGTGGGCTAAGGGACCATGTACCCTTCTTGGTGTCTTGATGTAGGAGCTGTGACACAGCACAGCGTGTCCAGAGGTGTTGTCTCACTCTGTCACCCACCCCGGGCTTCATTTCTCTGCTGTGGCCATGATCTCAGAGGGAAATCCTGACCAGCAGCAAAGAAAGTAATCAACTCTTTTGGGAATGTCTGGAGGGGAGCTCTCATTCTGAGGAAAAACTCTCTCTCATCATATAGACATCAAAGATGAGTCAACAGAGGAAGAGATCTGCAGCCATAAAAATGTAAGCACTAGTTTTCATTACAGATGAATACTCTTCTCTGGGGAGCAACTTTAGTGCCTTAAAGAACTGAGAACTCTTCTTGATGATATTTCATTTTGATTTCTGCTCCAGGCTGTCAGAGCTTTCACTCAGGACTGTTGTTTACTTCACAAAAATTGTATTTCTGGAGCAGCAACAGGACAATGACTAATTCCACAGGTAAAGTAGAAATAATTTTCCTTTTACAAGAAGATAAATTGTAGCCATAAAAGACTCAGTCACTTTGGAAACTGTGTGGCCTCTGGTTTAAAGCCAAACTCTCCAGTACCATCATGGGTGCATTTGGATTCAGAGGGAACAGTTTGGTGCGCACAAATTTATCACCAGTACCACAACCCTTATCATGTGATCATTTCTCCTGGTCTTCTCTGACGTCTCTATTCTTCAGAGGTTCTCAAGATTAAATTGACACCTCCAGCCTCCCTCATCAATATCCTGCATTTTGGGACTCTTTAAACTATGGGCTTTTGAAGAGACGACAAGCTGCTCCACTGCCAACAGAATCCTCTTGTATTGCCCAAGGAGCAGTGACTGGGGGAAGAGCCAGCACTGATAAACCACCACTGGTTTTAGACCAGCAAGTACACAAGGTCCTGGCACTCAAAAAACCACAGTGGTGTCAGTAAAGCTGTGGATGTTTCAGACAGGTGACATGATAACCATAAACCAAGACAATATTCTGCTCCAAATGACACCTGTAGACAGCCTTAACTGGCAGGCAGACTGTATCTGAAGTCCTTTTTACATGATTTCCTGGTAGGATGGAAAAGGTAATCTTTGCTTCTTTTAAAGTGAAAAGGGCTTCTTAATTTTTTAATACAAAACGCATTCTAATGCTCTTTTTCACTACACCTGGCCATCAAGCTGACCAGCATGAATTTGTTGGCATTCAGCATTCCCAGATATCTGAGCTGTTTATGAGTGCCTGTAGATGTCTGCTTGACTAATGAAGAGCAGTCAAGAGGGAGAAACTGTTGAGTATGAACTGTTCCTTTCTCCTGCTCCTCTTTTTCAGCTGCCCAGGCTGCTCCCTAGTACCAAACACCACAACATAATATGGACATGGACCTGTTAAAGCAAGTCCAGAAGAGGCCATAAAGATTCTCAGAGGGCCAGAGCACCTCTCCTCTGAAGACAGGCTGAAAGAGTTAGGATGATTTAGCCTGGAGAGGAGAAGGCTTTGGGGGAGACCTTGAGTCTCCTTTCAGGACCTAAAGGGAGCTACAAGAGAGCTGGAGAGGGATTTTTTTACAAGGGGTCTGTAGTGATAAAACAAGGGAGAATTGGAACTAGATAATCTTTCAGGTTTCTTCCAACCCAAACAACTCTATGATTTACCTGCTCTTCTCATTGCACTGTGCCAGCCCTACTGCACACCAAGCACATCAGCATGTCCAGCTCACATGAGTCACCCCTGTTGTTGCCTGCAAACTCAGGGTATCCACAGATCCCAATGGGGAAATTGGGCTGCTTTCCGCAGAGGTGACATTGCTAGAAGGGCACTAGCCTGGTTTCAGTGTCCTGGTTTTATTTGCTTGCCCAGTGGTTCCACCCTGCACTCCACCCACGGTTAGCGCAGCATTAATTACTGGCCACCCCAGCGGGATTGCGTTAGGCTGAACACCTCACAGATTAGGGCTCTGTGGGTCACTCTGCCAGGGCAGGTGAGCCGTGGTTAGTAGGACGCTGTGACACACTGCCCCGAGCAGCATCCAGCAGGATTTGGCATGGCTGTGGGCACTGAGCTGTGCCAGGGCAGTGCTGGCACCACTGGGGCACAGCCGGAGAGCCTGGCTGAGTGCCGGGCTCGTGTACCCCTTGCACGGGCTGCAGCAAACAGTACCAGTGCCTGCTGTTACAGAACAACTCCATGGGATGTACTTGCCAAAACAAGCCTCAAGGGCACGGCTTTCGTAGAAACTTCTAGACAAAAGAGGTTTCCCCTTGCCAAGACAGCCTAACTATATAACAGTGATGTTTTTGTGGCTAAAGTCTGGGACTGGGGTTCATGTAGGTGTGGTACCATCCCTGACTCTTCCACCTTCTGTGGGACCTCAGGCAAACCTTTTAGCCTCTTCATGCATCCATCTCCACATGGATCTGGTTCTGAGGGAGTCAGGAGGCTCAGGAGCCTCTGCAGTTGCCCGAGGGGAAGGTGCCCCATGAATACTCCAAGGGGTAGCTAGTAAGTGGCCTTTATCTTGCCTTATTTTCTTCTTCAAATGACTGGATCTGGCTGCCCAGTCATTGCAGCTGGATGCAGCACTGCTTGTCAATGTGAGCTGGGCATCTCTTTCTCAGGGTTTGCCAGCCCACAGCATGCCCTTCCCCTGACCAGGGATCACTGGGAGTGACTCTGTCTGCACAGCCCAGCACAGGGCAGCTGCAAAGCCCTTTCTGTTCTTTTGAAAGCTAACATAAAAAATGGTGATAAACTAAATCTAGATCTATGCTGCAATTATGTGGGGTTCCAGACCTTGCACCTGTAACATAATACATAACAGAGCCAGATAACTACCTCCCCTAATGATTGCTCTGGACAGCATACAAATCACATTATGCAGGGTGAGCTGAAAGCCATTTTTCAGTCAAAGCTGATGAGCTTGCAAAGACTTTCCTTGTGCAGCTCTCTCTGACTGCAGGTTTGTCCTCTTCTCCTTGGAATCCTTCCTGTTATTTTTCTACCTTCCTGTTGCAGGATGCAACATTCATTATAATAATAGATCAAACTTTGAGTGGAAAAGCTCTGCTTTATAGTTGTCTTCAAGATTTCCCAGTTTTGTTCCTGTTTACTGATCTGCAGCCCTGACCTCTCATCTCACCCTTTCAGGTACAATGTTGTGATAACATGGCAAAAACAAACCCAGTGGGCCTGTGTGCATACCCATAATTAGCAGGTAGGTGTTCTCACAGGATGCTTTGATGGGCAAAAGATGGAACACAAAGCTTTTAATCTGCCGAGCACTATTCAACCATTGCGTGTCTAGGCCTTAACATAACTAGGCTTTTATTCAGAGGGATATGAAATGACCTGATTCAGCAAGCTCAAGCTCGTGGTGGCTAAGGATATCTGAGGCAGATCCCTGCACCTCGGGGAAGCCCTCTCAGGCAGACACAGGCATTTTGTGCAACATGGGTGATCAGACACTTGATGGGACAAGCTTCTGGAGAGTTTGTGCCATTGCCATCATTACTTAAAACTTAGCTAGAGAAGACCCCAAAATGAAATATTAACCCTGCTTTGAGTGGGGTTTCAGACCTCAAGAAACCTCATGAAGTGTTCTGAGATGCTCATGGAGCATCAGTTGCATCAGGACTTCCTGCAGAAACCCTTCCTGGTGAGGACTTGTCACCCTGACAGAGACCAACCGGAGAGAGGAAGCTCAGTGCTGCATAAGGACACATACAATGCACCAGGTGTTTGTGACATTTGCAGAAATACACACACAGCTCCTAGACTTTGCTCTGCTGCTTCCCATCCCTCACTGCAGCCATATTAATACATGTTTAGAGGACTATTTCCAAAAATATCTTAAAACCAAAGCCCTGTTAGCAGACAGCAGGCATGAAACCTCACCAAAACATGAAGCGTAATCTGGTTGTATAATTCCTCCTGCAGTTAAAGGATAGAAGGACCTATAAAAAGTGGATTCCAGTATCCTCTTAGCTGCCATCTCAATATGGGACAAGTCATTCTCTGGAGGTACCTTTTTTTGGTTGCTTAGAAAACTGGGAAAGATGAAACACCTAAGTACCAGACATGGGCAGAAGAGAAATCTCACCCTAATGGCATAGTTCCTCTAGGAACTCAATCTAAGCTTAAAATTTCTGTATCAATTTCTTAACCTGAGAAAGTCCAGTGCTTTAGAAGCCATGACCAGACATCCTGCTCTGTCTCTCTGCACCCAAATGCTTTTGAAATCTAGTCAGAGATGATCCCAGTAAGTGCTCCAGATGCTCTAATGAGACACACAGGAGGACGTTGGGAGGCAGGACATCAGCACTGGTGCAAATGTGTTTGGAGAGGCTTTTGTTGACTTGATTTCTGTGGGGGGTTTGCTTGTTTGTTTCCTGTTAGTCTTATGTTATCAGCATGGAAATATTAAATTATATGCCCAATGTAGCCAGTAAGACTAGCCACAACTATTATATAATGTCTGGTTGCAGTAAACATCTCAACAATTATTTCTTTGATTGCAGTGCAAACGTATCCTGTGTACAATATGTGGGTTACTGGGTAGAGTTATGTCATGACTCAGGATGAGCCAATATCATAAAGCAACTGTTAATGAAGGGTGGAATTTTCAGTAGTTTCTCTGTATTGACCTATTTCTGTTCTTACTGAAGGTAGTGGCTGAGGAGGGAGGCCCTCAGGGAGAAGAATCTCAAATGGTTTATGATTAGTGGGCACTTGTTTGTGTCAGAAGGTGGGGAAAAGGTGTGAGAGGGGCCTTTATCACAGCAGAGGTTGAGCAGCCTCTCAAGGATGGGAGGAGTGGTCCGGCACTGGCACAAAGGGACTGTCCTCATGCTCTTGCCTCCCACATTGTTACAGCAGGGTCTGCAGGGATACAGGTCAAAACAAAACAAATAAATCCATCCAGGGTGGGTAGACACAAGCACAGTGTCTCTGGCTCAGGAAACCCTTTGGCCACAGAAGGGGAGAGCGTGTTGGGGAAGCTTCGCCACCAGCTCAACTTTTCCCTTAGGCAACGGCTATGGGCCACTGCTGGAGACACGATACTGGGTTAGAGGGATCTGTGGTCTCTCTCAGGGTGGCTGTTTTCATGCTGTATTCTGTTAGATAGTCTGAAGTCCTTCTGTATTAAAAATAAAAGCCTTCAACTTTCATATTTCCTTATGGAAAAAAATAGTTATTTTGGTATCCTGCTTATGTAACTGTAATGACTTTTGTTCCCACCACCACCAAAAGAAAAGCAAAAAGCTTTTGTGTTGTGTAAAATACTAATGAACAGGGTTTCCTCTGAGCAGAGGATGTTTGGAACACTGCTAAAATCTCCACTCAGGAGAGGTTCAGTCCCTTGATCTGGAGACAAGTGATCTTATGTAGCATTTCTGAGCCATTACAAATCCACATCCCTCTGACTTTAGGAACAACTTTTACTGACTTATCGTATCACTGTACCTATTTTATGACATGAAAATAGCACCCAGCTCTCAAAGGAGGAGAAAAGAGGAGAAAAGAGGCTTTAAGACATTTTAAAGGGAGGGACACTAAACTGTGCTCCTAGTTGCCCCTTTCATTTGAAAAGGGTAAGCAGCAGAGTAGTTTCCAGGAACAACAGCCCAGCTCCATTACAGAGGAGATGGCATGAGATGATTTAACTCATCTAAAAGGAAAAATTAGGGAAAGGTGACAGAAATGGAGAGGTAAAAAGTCACTTGCTGACAGGTAGATAAAAATTATACCAAGTCATAAGCAGATTCAGGAACAAAGCATTGGTCTCCTGACAGCCTGTCCACCCTCTGCAAATATTATTCATCAGGGAAAAGAATTATTCTCATGAATCATTGCCTTGTCAGAGATTTTAGAAAGCTAAAAATGGTGATGGAGTGATTTATTGGATTTTGGGCTCTCCTGCTCAGTCTCGGGAAAGCCCCATTCATCAGGAGAGGGAATTGGTATCTGAGCACCTTAAATGTCATGCAAGCAGACAGAGTGTGAAAGGTGGACAGTACACTGGTTCTGGGGTTTGCTTTTTTGGGGTCTCAGAGATTTTCAAGAGTTCCTCTGCAACTGAGAAGCAAAAGTGGTTTGGATTTTCCTCTTTTGAAGCTTTCCTCTCTATAATTTAATATAGGATGTTATTAAGGGATTTTTTAAAGAGAGTACATCAAAAAGACCCAGGCAAAAACTGACCTCTGTTTAATGTTGGAACAACCTCAGGCAATGTCACAGACGAAAAGGAAGTTGCCCTCTGTACAGTTCCACTACTTTACATATTTATTTCTGGTGGGTAGCTGCCTGGATTACCAGTATGGCTCATGTATTGCTGGTATGAACAGGAGCTGTTGAGGGCATGTGAGGCACATCTTTGTCCATTTGCTTCAGCCTGTGGGCTCAGAGGAGCTCAGTTCACTCTGCTCTGCTGCACAGGGGATGGCTCCCTGGTTTTGCAGTGCTGGGGCTGAGGGGTAAAGCTCTATCTGCTAAATCAGTGCGGCTGCAAAACACCCCCCTGAGGTGTCAGTCTCCTCCATTAGCAGCCTCTTGGGTGGGAAGGATGGCTCTGTGCTTATCTCAGGCCTGGCTCAGGTGGTGGGAGGGCAGCTTGCCTGGCTGAGCATGTTCTACCAGAGGTAGATGTTAGCCAGGGTTTACTGAAGGGCTAACTAGTGCTTTATATTCTGAACACCCTGGGAATCCTGGCGTGGATAGTCCTAGCTTGGGAAGGATATTGGATCCATTCTACACAGGCATTACAAATTATCATTAGCTTTATCATCCCAAAATTCTTACCGTGGTATACAAAGTTGACTTGGCAATAGCCCAGAGTATTTTACACATTCATATGTAACTGCTACACCTTCCCTTTGGAGTCTTCACTGCTGCATATAAGATTCCTGTCGAGCATTTTAGGTTATAAATGCCTTGAGACAGAAATGGTCTTCTGGGTCTGTGTTCATCCAGGATCTGACTTCTGCCAGTCTGGTCAAAGGCTGGAGTCCCTTCGTAGCTCCACATCACAGAGAAAGATTAATCAAAACAATCCTCAGCCTGTTACATGTCTGGGTGATGAATCCTTTCCACACGTCTGTAGTACCAGTGCATAGAGGAGATCCACTGGTAGGGTGTGACTTTACATTGCCCCAGTTCAGGAACTCCACAGACATTTTTCATGCACATTAAGCATCAGGTATCATGTGCTGCTTTTGAAGTGCAGTAAACTGTTTCCTGTGCTATGCTCAAGCTTTCCACAAGAAGCATTTTGCCAATGCAGAGTGGTTTGGGATGTGAGCATCACTGGGCCCTTAGTACAGATGAGGAAACTGAGATCCAGGGTGGGAAGACTATAACCAGAAAGCAAAAGAGGAGAAAAAAAACCACTGTTCAGACCTTTATACTCCATTCAGATCATGCTGACTGCCCTGTAGCTCCCCATCACTGTGTCCTAAGTCCCAGAAGATTCCCAGATAAGGTTTTGCAAGCTGCCTTGAGCTGGGGGGTAATGTAGCCCTGATCTGCTGCTGTGAGCAGACTGGAGGGCAGGATGTGTCCTCCTGGAGGTGTCAGGATCCCTGGCTGTCTGCAGCTGCACTGCCTGAGCTGATGATACCCCACTGGCCAAGCTGGTAGCAGAGGTGTCAACGGTGACTGCAAGGACCCAAGGAATGGGAGAGGTTTGTTGTTGGAAAGGTACCAAACACATGGACCAGCTTTCTTGTCATATGTGGGTGTTGCAGGGGAGCCAGGTCTGCTTTGTCTTGCTTGAGTCATGAGGGATCAGTGCTTGCAGGAATAAACATGCCAGTGGGAGTGTGTGGGAGAGGAAAAATATTTGGGGTGGTGCCTTCTACCTCCTGCTCTGGCCCAGCCCTGTCATCTCCCCTCAGTTCCTCCCAGATGCAGCAAAGATTGCTTGGCTGCTGCTGAGGTGGAGCAGCTGGATACTTCACCTCAATACATTGCTTCTGTGCAAATTAAGCAGCAGCATAAACAGGAATTTGGTAGTAAATATGATTTATCCACAGAACAGGACCCAGGTGATAAGGGGTTCGATCCTTGATTCAGCTTGGGCCAACTCTTGACAAGGGACTCAGCCTGGAATGTGCAACTGGCCAGATTGGATTAATGGAGTCAGTATAATATCAAGCTGAATGCCTGCTTATGATCCTTCCCTTAACTATTTCCTACACCTCCTGCTGGGGTATGCCTGGTTGAAGACAAGAAGTCATTGGTCATCCTATAGACCCTTAGAGTGGTTTAATGCCTTCCTGGGGCTTTTGTCTTTTTTTTTTTCTGTTTTTTTTTTTTTTTTTTTTTTTTTTTTTTTTTTTTGGAAATTTTTTTTTTGTTTTTTTCCCCATTTTACTCTGGTTCATCTCCATTCACTTCTCTCTTCCAGGATCCAGTGATTTCTGTAGCACGAGGAGCAGGGGCCATCAGAGGGAAGTCATCAATCATTGTTTATGTTATATGGGTAGGAGCTACAGCCAAACCTGTGCACCTGCAGTAACTCCCCGACCACCCCACTGAGGAGCTGCTCCTACATTTGTATAAGGATATGGGTTTCACTGGGAAATCAAAGGTCATCTCCTGTTTTAGGAGGTGGAGGCTTGAATGGAGGAAGGAGAAGCTTACAGCCAACACCTGACTCTGCCTGCATTTAATTATCTAATGTGTCAATGCACAAATATCAACTCTGCTGACCTCAAACATGCAAAAATCCCTGGTCAACCCACTTCCTCTTGTCCCCCAGTGTGGGTTTTCCATGCAAAGAGAGTACACTGGTGTTCTTGCTTCCTTTTTATGTTGAAGCCTTCAGGGGACATGGTTTGCATTTGTCTTTAATCAAAGCAGCTGCCTTGGGGTAACCTGTATGACCACAGGAGCTGGTCTTGGAGGGCACCTCTTAAGGCAGTCAAAAACTGGTCAGGTCCTGCCAGCTCGGTCACTGGGATGTTGTGGTTAAATACCCAGGACCATGCAGTAATGAAAGGACTGGGTACAAATGGAGGTGTGATGAAACAGTTGGGCCAGGGGTTAGGGACAACTCACTGGTAAGGTTGCAGTCCCTTCCACTTCATGGTCTGGACAGCAATTCCCTGAGGAGGATGGATGATGTAATACCCAGGATAGGAAGGCATCTGGATTTGGGTGTGTTGGGATTTTTTTCTAGGTCAGGATTCCTAGCACTCTGGAATGACTGATTCTTGTCAAAAACTTGCCTCAATTGATCCGAGGACTCCTTTGTAGATGATGAACAGAAGTTTGCTGTAATGTGAAGCAGTTCTCTCTAGTGCAATCACCTTCACAGGAAGCACCTTAAATATTTAAATTGCCTATCCTATGCATTTTAGAGACTCCAGACAAACGAGTCTTAGATGGGAGGTTATAGCATGTGCAAGGCTCCACAGTCCAGATGGCAGAGAGACTTGGGGGGCTTGCCTAGGGGTGTTGTCACAGACACTGAGAATTTCCAGCCATACTCCACTGTGGGGATTTCTCACACAGGTTTTTTGTAAGCATAGCTTCTATTTTTACATTTCCTTTTGTAGGAACAGTGAAATTTCATTTTTGCCCACACCAGTGTTATCTGATGTGGCTCAACTGTAGTATACATTTACTCTTTGGGACTTTTAAAATGGATATTGCATTACTTTGTCCCCTAGACTCTCAACATATCCATTTGTATCAGCAATTCCAGGCTGATTTAGCAATGTTTTATCTGCAAATTTCAGTTCAGTTTGAATCCTGCAGCTGATGCTGAGCCATATTGCTGGTAATTTCAGAGTGAACCTTGAGCAATTTGAATAAGAAGGAACACTTCAAGACAGTGTGTGCGCTCAGTGCTTTTACAGCTCTGCTCTATGTTAACCTGCCTGCACTTGGACCATGAGCCTCTTTATTTCACATGCCCTTTCCTTGCAGGATTGCCCGTAATGCTGATGGATCAATAGGATCTCTGTACCCTTCCATCTTCTGCAGGTGCTCCCCTTTATTTAATGCCAGTTAAAATGTTTTAAACAAAGCACAGAGACTCAGCCCACTTATACTGGTTGAGTAGGTGCTATGGTTGGCAGGTTTTAATCCAGTAAAGCCTAGTTAACACTGTCCTTGTGCAGTAAGCTGATTATGATAAATAGTCATGCTGTGTCTTAGCAGATGCCTGAAATCAGATCAACCAAATGCAGTTAGACTGGACAGACAAGTTTGGTTGGTTTGGGTTTTTTTGTGCGGGTTTTTTTTTTCCCCTTTTTGTTTTCCCACCTTTTACCTCCTCCAGTGGTAGCACCATCTTGGCTTTGCAGCCAAGCTCTGCCCAGGATGGAGTGATGGCTGTCCACCCATCAAGGTCACAGAGATTAGAGGAGCTCCTGGAGGAATGCTGCAAGCTCACATGAGCCCTTAGCAGCTGCTGCTCCCTCACCCATCACAGGAGAGGCTGTGCATCCCTGGCCAGGAGGAGACCAGGGACATGGCATGAGGTGTCTGAAAGTGGGAGAAGGCAGCTGCAGATTCAGATTCAGTCCTGCCACCCCAATCAGCAATATGTCTTCTGTGTGAGACAGGGGACAGTGGTATGCTTTGCCCTCCCTCTTCCTTGTTTGGAAGTGTAGGGAAGCCTCTGCCTTCCTAGAAAGCAAAATATCCCAGTGCACCAAGGATCACACTCTTGAGTTTCACCACCAGCTCTGGGTATGTCCATGTGCCATTGCTCCCCGTGCAGGGGACAGGTCAGGACACAAAACCTGCCCCCTCAAACAGGGGGAATCAGCAGGGTTTGAGAGTCTGGAGCTCAAGGGGGATCCCTGAACAACTCATTGGCGTGAGGGTGTTTTCTGCAGTTCCCCAGGGATGATCCAGGACACCCCATGCCCGCAGGGAAGGTTTCCTGTCCCGAGGGGGGCTCTTGAGTGAGTGTTTCAGCATTTCCTATCTGAATACAGGCTCTGTTGAGCAGTGTGGAGAATAAAGCTCCCATTTAGGATATTGCTGCTGCCTAAGAGGCTTTAGGGATTGTTAAAACTCTTGTCTCTCAGGAAACAGTCTGGATTCATCTGTTGCCAATTAGAACCACGGGGCAGCGTGGAGGCCTGGGGTGAGTGTTGGCAGCTCACAGACCTTGTTGCTTGCCCTCTGTGTGGGGGGTAATACAGGGGTGCAGGAAGGAGGGAACTTCCACCATGAGGAGAGGATGCCAAGACCCACCAGTGGCCATGGATGGTCAACGGGATGTGGAGAAAGACCATCAGTCAGCACTAGTATGAATTAGGGCTTCCCATGCATGCCTGGATGAGGGCTGAAACATCACCCCACTTTTAAGATGTTTGCCTTAGAGTATTAAACAACCTTGAAATAGGGAATTCAGCCAGCCAGCAGGAGAAAGCAGACTCTGTCCCTTCTGGGGGGAATCTCCCCCCATGTGTTCCCTCCATCAGCACTTCAGGGTCCTTGAGACACTTTGGGCTTCAATGAGGCCAATTCGTGTTTGGGTTATGGGCTGCCAGCAGCACTGTGGTGACAGAGTGGCCATAACCCCTCTGTGTGAAAGAGTGACAAGCACTTGCTGAAGAGGAAATGTAGAACAAACTCAACCTCCTGAGAGTCTCTAGTGGAAACCTTCTCTGAAGTCATTGTAATAACTCTGCTCTGGGTTATTGCACTGCATGTTGATGGCTGTGCTCCCACATGCTGCACACCTGGGTGTGTGATGCAGGACATCTTTCAGAGACAGAGCTTTGTGGAAAGCAGAGTATCTTCAGGTGGTGGCCAGGGTTTGGTGGAGAACCACTGCTCCACGTCCCTCTCCCACCCAGCCCAGGCACTCTGCTATCTTGTGGGCATCAAGGGGGCAGCATGGGGTGCTCCTCACAGCCCTACATGTGGCAGACTGAAGGCTGCAGCTGTGGGTTCACATCCTTCCGCTGCAAAGCAAATGGTGGACTTTGGTTTCCAGAGCCTTTTGCTACCCGAACCCTGCAGTGTTTGCACAGCACTGACCTCAGTTTGCAGTCAGCTCTCTCACAGTGCCTCTGAGTGCATTATGAGTTTGTAGACACAACTGCCTAGAAACCAGGTACCCCCAGGAGCTTGTTGACTTTGCTGTGTTGTTCATTTTGGATGCCAAGTTTAAAAGGCAACCCACGGCTTTGTACTTATTTCCAGCTCCTGTTGACCTACCACATTCTGAGAGCCTGTGTTTCCTTCACCTTGATCTGCCAGTCTCCAAGTGACAGATTTGTCCCCTGCCAGGCTGCTCCTCACTCTACCAAGGCAGCCCTTTCTCTGCAGCCACTTGTTTACTCTGTAATATCTGCTTTCAGGGTCAAGTCCCCCAGCTCGCCTACCCTGGGTCCCATTTGGCTGATAAGTGTTGCCTCATCTGTGGTTTCATTCCCCTGGTTTAGTTCTTTACACAGTTGGGGCACACAGAAGGCTGCAACACCCGGAACATGGGCAGGCTGCCCTTACTGGTCCAAGTGCTGCCCTGGAGAGATGTCAGCGCATTGGAAAGGGGCCCAAAACATCTCATTTCTGAGTTTTGTGAAGGAGAGTGCCTTGGAGGGAGGGACATGGCTTTTATGGTGTGTTACTGTGCCCTTTCCACTGTACTTTACTGAGAAGGGGGGAAGCAGGGGGAGATCCTACAGATCAGGGACGGTGTTGAGGCGTCAAAGAGACATCAGATGTGCACTGAACTTTGCAGTGCCTGGGTGCTGGTCAGGTGGCACTTTTCTTTTGGTGGGTTAGGAAAAGGCATTTCCCTGAGTTCACATACCCTCGGGCAGTCTGGTCACAGGGCAGCAGAAGAGGGGTCCCATGGTAGGTATGTCATGCCAGACACCAGGGCTCTGCCTCATCCAAGGCTCCAGTGTCTAAGGAACATCCTCTCACACCACATAGGGCTTCACAAGGTCTTGAATAAAAGAGGACTCAGAAAGCCCTCACAGATGACCCAGCCTAAAGCAATGTCACTTCTCACCCTTATGTCTAGGTACATCCATGGAGGATCAGTGGGCAAGGAATGCAACCTTGGAGAGTTACACACACAGTGGAAAAACACAAATCTCAACAGAGTATGATACAGGTTATAGTGAAGGGAAATATAAAGCTTATTTGGGTTTTGGGTTCTTCAGTGCTCTTTCTCCAGCTAATTAATTGCCCTAATGAGGGTGAGGCTCTTATCAGATCCAGGAGGGAGTCCACCTGGGGAGACTGGCAAAGAAAATGAAGGCTTGATTAGCATATAAAGAGTAGTAGTGAAAGGTAAAGTCTGCTGTTGACCACAAGCAAATTCAATCAGGCTATGTCCTTTCCTTCTCCCCTTTGATGTTGAGAGCTGTTTGCTTGCTGCAGAGTTGCTGGGAGCATTGCTGAAAGCTGGGGAGGGGAGCAGTGTGCAGTGCTTCTTCCCCTGCTGATGGTACTCACCGGGAATGCCACGCCTGAACCAGCAATGTGACTGTATCTCTTCTTACCGAACAGAGGAGCCAAATCCCGGAGCTGAGGGGTTGTCAGTCCATGTTAATAAAAAGGTATGAGGAATGTTTCTAGGCCTGAACTGCAACAGCAAAACTGATGATGCACAAATTTGTTCTCTGTGTGAGTGTGTCCTGTATGTGTACACAACCAGAGCCCAGCACCACAGGTCACTTCCCAGCAAAAGCTGTAACCCCACCAGCCAAGGAAGAGCAAAAACGAATTCTCCTTTGCCCTGAGAGGTATAAAGCCCAGGTATGAATGGTGATAGAATATGCAAGCTCTTTCCCATTCCTTATATAGCTGTTTTTGAAAGAATCCAATATGTCTGACTATGGATCTGCATAGTGCCAAGAGACACAGCTGTGGGTGTCGAGTGTTCCCAAACCTGCTGATGTTTGTCTGTGCTGCAGGTGTGCTGCATCTCAGTGGATCAGGGCAGAAGATGTAGGTGGTGAGTGGGTGTATAATGAAACCCCTGCACCCTCCACCGCTGTCTGATGGCATCACACCTGCAATCAGACAAACAAATCAAGGGGCTGGGGAGCCCAGCGCTCTGCCTGCTGACTAATCTCCCCTCCCCACGCCCCTGGCTGCTGAGCCCCACCGTGGGCTTCTGGCATACAGGAGCCCTATGGCTTGGGTTGGTGGGAGCTCTCAAAGTAGCTTGACTGGCAGGAGGAAACCTGAAGTTGGGAGCCCTTCCCCAAACCTTTTTGTCTGTGGTGTTTTGAGCAAAGTGTAACAGCAGCAAGCGACTCTGTAGAGCATGTGATGTTATAGAATAGAAGTGTGGGTGGAAGGGGATGTTAATGTGCTGGCAGTAATTCCCAGCTCCGTGACAATGAACCACTGATATCATCACACATGCTGGGCCAGATCCATCCGGCATTCCGCCTTTTGCCTGAGACCCTGATGAAAGCAGTGGGAATTGCCATCGAAGATAATGATTGCAGGATGAGGCAGATGATGACACCCTGCTTTTCTTATCTCCTTATCTCTGGCATTGCTTCTCTCTCTCTCCATGTCTTTCCACTAGCAATGTTTTTATTCTGTGCTTACAAAGGAGAGCCCACTGAAGAGCTCTAAAATGCACATGATCCATGGAAAGTCCACAAACTTATAGGGAAAACATCCTTCTGCTTTTTCCATCAATTAAATTGCATAAGAAGATGCCCAAATCCATGTAATATCTTTCTGCTGTTACCCTGTGCAAGCAATTGCTGGGTGGTCTGTAGTGAGGAGCAGCTGAGGAGGTGCCTGTGCAGCAGCACACTGGGAGGGGGTGCAGGGAACCCTCTGCAGTAAGATGTCCTGAAGGTCTCCTTAGTTTGGAGACCACTTTCATCCACACCTTTGAGACCCACTCTTGACAGATTAAGTGCTGAAGAAACCCTATCAGGTTAGCCAATTCAAATGTCTGTATGAGTGCTGCTGTCTCTGTTCCCATGCCCTGTTAGGACTTTCCGTAGCATCCTGGATCTCTGCAGGCTGAGCTACTCTAGTTCTTTCCCAGTGCATGGCAAACTGAATTTGTTTCTCCTGCACCTCAGAAAGTAATGTGGGATGCATGAGTTGTATACACTGTTCAACCTCCAGCATTCCTGCAAACTGCAGCCTTGGGGAAAGTGCAGTGTTTCCCCTGCCCAGGAGGGCATGTCAGCCCTGCTGACAGGCACTCTGAATTAAAATGGTAAGGGTTGGTGTTTGAAAACCACCCCAGACATGGCCTGGGAAGCTGACACAGCTCCGTAAGTAATGCTGAGCACTAGATGAACAATGAAATCTTTTTAAATTTGCTTGAGTGAAATCAAAGGTAATTAAGGCATCAGTCATGGCCTGCCTGAACTGAAAGATGTACTCTCACAGCTGCTGGCACTGGAGGATCCACACGCTGCTCCCCTCAGGGACCTCTTCCCCCCATGCTCAGTGTGCAGCCAGAGCAAGTCACAAGCTTTGCTGCTGAGCAGCCAGGCAACACAGAGCAGGGAGGCCCTGGAGTACAGGCCATGCACCTCAATTCCAGGCAAATTTGGCATGTGTTTTACCTGTCACAGGAGGCTGATCCTGGTGCAGAGGTTGGTCATTGAAGAGGGGCAGAGAAGGCAGAGCTGTGGAAGTGTCTTGGTGCAAGCACAGGGACACAAGTGTGGCAGCCAGCCCAGGGCAGCAGGTTGCACTGTCCCTCTGATGGAGAGGTCAGTCAAGAGGGGGCCCACTTGGGATTTGCCATGTCCATCTTATCCACCTGCTTAGGGAGCTCCAAGGCACAAGGCACACTGCTGACCTTTGGGTGGGTATTAGTCAAAGCAAATTACCCTTTTATCCCATCTGCTGGCTATGGCTTGGTTGGAAGTGCAAACATAACCTTGTTGGGTTTTATGTTTGTTTCTAGTGTGGCAGAAGGAGAGTTCTCTTACTTGGTGAAGGGGAACTTGCCAGATAATTTTACTTTGCACCCACTCAAATCATTGGAAAAGGGAAATTAATCTAGATTCAATTAATAGTTTGTGCACTGGTAACTCCTCTGCCCATGGGCAGTCAGGAGACTCATGTACTCTCACATTTGAGTGCTCTTCACAAGGAAGAGAAGTTTGAGAGCTTGACCTCCATGTAAGGGCAAAATGGTCCCTGGTTTGGGTGGAAGTAAAGCTGTACTGCAGAGACTGTTCCAACTCTGCTGGTCTTGAGTGGGCTGTAGCCAGAACAGATGTAAATATTCAACTTTCTTCTCATTTTTCTGTGTTGCCTGAGGATCTGAGCTTCACTCCTCATGTTTGTGCCCTGGGGCTTGGAGAGGCAGGTAGGGGATCAAGGGGAATCTGCTGATGAGTACCTACCAAGGACAAATCCTCTGTCACTCAGGCACAAGGAGGCTGGAAGCATTTTTCAAGTGTATTGGGTCAGCTGTGTCTATGTCTCATCCTTTGAGGTGACAGTGGCCATAGTGAGGTGGAATCTTGACTTTATGGTATCTTTAGGGAGCCCCACTCCCAACATGAGCCTGGGAAATTTGATTCCCTCCTACAAGATTGCTAGTTGCACTCTCCCACAGCACTGCTTGGTGCAGGTTCTGGTATGGGGCCCAGGAGCTGTGGGATCCCTGCCTCCAGCCACACATGATCACACCAGGCAGCTCTGATCCCTCCTCTCTCTGAAGGATGGCATCCTTTTCCTTATCTATTTCCCTTCCTCAAGCACATTGATTGCTGTGTGGATTCACTGCCAAAGCCAGCTGTTCTCACGTACCTTTTTTTCGCTTGGTACTGCAAAGATCAGTTACTTCGATGACATCTTGTGAGTTTGACTTAAAAAATATTGATTTAGTTTAGAGCTGGTGCTGCAAGCATGCAGGAAGATGCCCTCATCAGGTTTTAAACACTTACAGCTGTAAAACAGCTGCTTTCCCAGGAGAGCACACCCGCTCACCCATGCCAGGACACACTCTCCTTTCTTACTGCACAGCCATACAAGGGCCGGGCTGAACTGTTACAATCACTGCTCATTTGTAGCTACAATACAGTGCATTGCTAATAGATTTCAACCAGTGTGTCTAAACATGGGACAGCCATGTGATCCCAGCATCCACACATCACACATGTGGGTTCATTGTTTTTAAGGCGTGACAATTTGATCCAGTGATTCCTGAGCCAAACATTGTAACTCCTCCTTGACAAGAGCATTTTTTGTCTTGAAGACATCAAAACAGGGAACTTCCACCACTTGCTTTGCTGTTTTGTCCCAGTGGTTAATCGTTCTTGCTGCTAAAAGTGTGAGCCTCATTTCTCACATGAACTTGGTTGACTTTTGCTTCCCATTGGTGCCTTTCTGTGCTGGTCTCATCCAGCATGAGCAGTGGAAGTGGGCCAGATGACCAAGAGCATCTCAAGCTCATATTCTGGTAGTCCTCCAAAATTTTCTATAGGACTGCAACTTATTTTCTCCAGGGAAGTGATGGACAAAATATTCTGCAGCAGCTGATGAGAAATAAGCTTTCTGACTTTAAAGAACTGATCTCCAAACTCTCTTCACTCTCTGCCTCCAATTCTGTCACAATTTCTTTTTCTGCAGCTGATTAAGAGGGAAACCCCCACTGAAGGAACAAACAAAAATAGAAAAATCCCTTTTCAGGAATAGGCACTATGTGGCTAATCAAGCTGGGATTGCATTATTAGGAGGAACCTTTCAAATCAGGCCCACAGCAACTCACAGCAAGAGCACAATTTTTAGTTCTACAGAATAAGCTGGCTGACAGCTTGCTGTAGAGATGCAATCCTATTTCTGTGTTTGAGAGCAAAAGAAAAAATGCTTCAATACAAGTTTAATTACAGTTGTTTTTATAAATCCCTTTGTGATGCACATTTCAACTCAAGCAACCTTCCAATTAATCATACAGACAGAAGCCTGATGTAACCAAAATCTGATAGAAAAATCTGTCTCTACTTCCATATCCTTTTTTGAACTCTAATTTAAAAAGGGAAGAAAAAAGTTTAAGGAGCTGAAAGAAAGAATTCCTGTATCTGGATGTTTTTGCAGCACAATCTTGCAAGCTTGAGTTACTAGCATTCAACAGCAAGGAAATATCAACACAATTGCTGCTTGTTGATGGGCTTTGTCTCCCACTGACCTGTGCTCACTGGAGAATTGATGGGATGGTATTTGACGTGACAGCACCACACTTGTAGCGTCTCCTAATCCCAAATGTCAGAGTCAAAACTCTTTGTCAATCACTCCTCTGGTTTGTTGCTAATGTATCCAGCTGACATGGGAGCCTGGGGAGGACTGGGAATCATTTGCAGACGAGTGTTTAGTGTGTGTCCACTACCAGACAGTATTTATTTCTGGCTGTGTGGCCACCTCCTTCTGCACTGAGCTCAGCATGTGCTCATCACCTCCTGCCTTCCCAGACAGCGTCTGCATGGCAGTAACATGACAGGCACTCACTGAAGCTTCTCCCAGGGTGTCCAAAATGATCCAATTTCGGCTGACAGCTACAATACATAGGAATAAATATGTATTGTAATGATCCTGTCATTTGTGACTGGACAGGAGAAATGTCCTCTGCCAAAGTGTTTCATTTGCAGATAAAGAATGGAAGCCGAACAAATGGATAAAATTGCCTGTTGTGAAAAACTGTAGGTACTAAATGGTGTCCTAAATCCTGGCCCCAATTAAGTGCTTTGGGGATGGTTTAGAGTGGGATTTTTGTGTTGGTGGGGTTTTTTTCCTTCTTTTTAGTTGTGGAAGGCTTTTTATTGCATGTCTATGTGTTGTATCTAGGTTCAGCAGCCTGGAGGATGTCAGTATCAATCCAACCAAGTCTCCACCTGGTGCAATAAGAAACTGCCCCATTTCTGGCTGAAGGAAGGCATTTCTCACAACAATTTCAAGACTCTCTCCAGGTCAGACACCTGCGTGGTTCCTTGGGCTTTTCCCTCTCCAGGATGAATTAAGTGATCTGTGGTTTCATATTCTCACCTTCCCTTAGACAATGCCACATTTTTTCCCTCATCTTCTGAATTTCAACCCTTTTTGACTCTTTTAACGCCAAGTTGGTGGAGCAAGGGTTTCTTTCCACCCTCCAGGAGGGCCATCAAAGAATCTTGCTGCTGTCACTGACTGGTGTGTGACTTGGCCTGGAAGAGATGGTCCAGTGTCTGGCTTTGGATGTGGGTTCCCTCCTTCTCTCTGCAGGTCTGCAATCAGAGGGATGTTTGAATCTTCCCCAGAATTCCTGTCTTGGTTATCTTGGTGCATAGCAGGAGGTAGGAGATTCTGTACTCTTTTTAGAGTGTAGGAACCGTTTGTAAAGAACAATACACTGTATGTTGTCCACTGAAACAGGCAGAGCACTGCCAGCAGCAAAAAGCTGGATAATCATAGGTGTTTTTTCCAAGTATCAGGCCCCACTTTTCCTCCTGTGCACTAGGAAGCATATGCAATGCAGGAGGCTTTAACTTAAATGCTGAGGGAAACACAAAATTGGTATATTCATGTCTGGCTGTGGAGCATCTGGAGTTCTCCTCTTATTGATTTATGCCACGGGAAATGGAGAGTATTGGAGCAATAAGGCCCTAACACCTCCCACTACCATGCTGTTCCAGAGCACTTCCTGCTGAAGGCAGGCAGCTCTAAGCCCTGATCACTTGTGCCTGCAGCTAGCCACTCCATTGCATCAAAATCCAAAGTATCTCAGACAGGGAGAGTGGGCTTTGGCTGCCTCTGGCCCCTTCCTGGTTTCCAGCTCTTTCACGGGGTAAATTGAGCCTTTGTCCTGCTCAGCATCATGAGGCCAGGCTCCTGCTGGCACAGACAATGCCCTCTTGTTAAGGAATAAGCCTGTAGGGAGGAGGCTGAGCTTTGCAGCACCTTCCAGCACCAACCTCTAGTCTAAATGGTGCCAAGGTGGGTGTTAATTGAGGGAGGCATGCCTACCTGCTGCTCCTTCTGGGAAGTGATTGCCCCCTGATATCCATCTGCACTATCTCACTGTTGCAGGTTTCTGTCCCCACAGGAAGAGCAGAAGAAGCAGACACATATGCCTCTCACCTGGTGGGTTTTTTTAAAACCTGGGAATTATCTTAAAATAGAGCCACCTACACCATGCTAAGGTGAATGGCCAGTGTGAAGCAGACACAACACTTCATCTCTCTGGGCTTAAAGCTGCAGCACGGAAAGGGCAAAGAAGGTCCAAAGTGTGAACTGGTTAAACTGAGCCCTCTGGAAATGCCAGTCTAACCTGGGTCAGTCAGAGCAAAATCCCACTGTGAAAGGTCTTTCTTGTCCCAAACCTACTGTAGGTCTGCCCTCAGCAGGAAGGACTCATCATACCTCTGCTGATGGTCACTGCAAGGAGCTCTGTGCTGCTCCAGGCCACCCCGAGGAGGGGGCAGGTGGTGGGATGGGGGAGTAAATACTTAACCTGCCTTTAGGAATGACACTGGGGTACTGCCAAGTGTTAGATAGCTCTCCTGTTTTCTCCCTGCTGCGGTGAGGGTGCTTTCTCCCCTCTTTCAACCTGTCAGTAGAAAATGCTCTGGCAATCTTGTCACACTAACCTTGTGACAAGGTAGTCACCACTTGGGAAATACATGCTGAGCTGCGACTCTCCAGGCCTGTCTCATCTTGTTGCTGCAGTTCTGTGGGTCCTTTGCTGTCCCACCACAAGAAGGGAGTGGACAGATGAAACCCCTGAGAAGTTCCATCATCTGCACATCCCTGTCTGCTTTCCCTCCATGCCTGTGGAGGTTTGTACTCAGAGGTGTCACACCATGTATGCGTTTCTTGGTGGGACACCCACACAGCCTGATGGTATTTCTGGCTATCTTGCAGCACATGATGCACAGAGGGTGCTGTGTGATCCATGTGGTATAAGTATGGAAAAGAGAGTCTCCGTCACCACACATTCATAGCTCAGTGCCAGACACAGCCCCAGGGGCAGATTTACAATATCACAAATGTGGCTTATTCCTAGAAAAGCTTTAGTTGTTCCTTATGGGCAGGCAGTTCCTGGGGTTGTTAGGATAAAAAAAGGAATGGCAGCTTCAGCAGCCTCTTGCCTGTAGGCTCAAGTGATATGACAGGAACACCACATCTACAGTGACCAGCTTCTCTGGGACTGACCTCCCTTGGTGGAATGGTTTCTAGAGGAAAAGCTGGTTTGTGCATCCTTAAGCCCCTTGGGTTCAGGTGTCCAAGGTCTTTCCAAATCAGTCCTAGCAAATATTTTTTCCACTTCCTGGTAGATAAAAGATGTATTGTAAACAACTGAAACTGTCAGTGATTCAGCCAGTGAAAGATGTGACAGATGTCCCAATTCCTGAGGCTGCACTGCTAAAGTCTGAGTGGTGGCACGTCCCAGAGGCCAGCCTTCCCAACTGGAAAGCTTCTCCCCAAACCACACTCCTGCTACAGCACCGCTTCCCAGAGTGCTGCCTCTTGAGGGGCTCCTGACAGGTCCCAGGAGTGTAGGAAAGGATATGTTCAGGTCTGTATCATGCTCCTGGAGGAGAATGGTGGTGGAAGCAAGAGCTGAGCATCTGCCATGGAGGGTCACTTTGCCACCCCCTCCCAGACTGGGTTTTAGTGTCACGGTAAACGATGCTGGACAAATGTTCTGGCAAGTGACAAATTGTTTCCCAGCTCAGCGCATCCTCTTCCCACCCCTTTTTCCCTGTGAGTCAACTTCTGCCTACACAGATGATTCCAGAGAAGCCTCAATGTCCTCTTCGTTGTGTGCTGATGGGATGGTGAGTTTGCACTGATGCACACTTTTTTCCCCTGGATTTCTAGATTTTCCTGCATGTAGGCAGAGATCATCATGATGTTGCATGACTGAAGTCCCTGCTCACACTTCATGAATAATAAAGGCTGCTAGAGCTTACAGCCCAAAGCCATATTTTGTGAGACCTCCAGCACACATTCAAGCAGCAAACATCTGCAGTGGTGTCAAATGTGAAGGCTTTGTGCTGATCTTAAGCCAGAGGTTATGCTTCGCACCACAGAGCCGAAGAAGGGGATAGTGAGGATGGTCCACCCTCCAGCTTGATGGACACTGACTTAGCTGAGACCTTTCTTTTAGCAAAAGAGAGCAAAAAAGAACCTACTGGGTGCAGAAGAGATGGAGGGAGCAGCAGTTTATAGTGTTAGCATTTTCCTCCTGCTCTGAAGGACTGGCTCTTACTCACTTTATCGGGATTGTAGGATGGGACGCTCTGGCTATAAGGTAGCTCTAGAGATCTTTCACTGTGAGCAGTCCCTGTCTGAAGGGAAAATTTGGGAAAGGCTATGGGAAGAGCCTGGCCTTGAAGATTATTTTCTCTTTAATTAAACAGGAGACTCATAATAAACCTGGAAATCCCCCCTTTAAATTTGATACACTGGCCTCTTCCAGGCCCCCAAGCCTGCAGAGAAGTAGTAATAGGAAGTGAGATTAAACACACTTGAAGCTGAGGGACCAGAGGGCTGGGGACCCAAGCCCTTCTTGCATTTGTGTGAGCCAAAGCATCAACTGGAACAGCTCCTTTAAAAGTAAGCCATATAGAAACAGCCTGTTTCTCAGAGAAGACCACCGTTCCCAGGAACATGAGCATACCTTTCTGGGGATGTAGTTTGAAAATGGAGTGACAAGAGGCAGTTTTTGTTGCAAGAGTTCCTGTGCAAGAGGCTGTTTGCCATATCTGCAGAGGAAATCAGCTGTGTCACCCTCCAGGCTCTTTTCAGTCAGTAGGAAACTGTGGTGAAGACTTATAGTATAAGCAGTACCATTGTATTGGGAAGATTTTCCAATACAAAGCTGACTCAAAAAAAGCCAAGGCACTGCAATGGTTCAACTGTGTGTTTGATAATAACAGTATGAATTATCCCTGAGGTCCTGCTGGTCTCAAATCATGTCCTTCCCACATGACACAGGTGAGCAAATGTGAGCAAATGTGTGGTGGATATCATCCAATATTTTTAACTCTCCTGTTTTCAAATGAACAGCACTGTTGTTAGTATTTATTTCCACTTAACTTTAGCTTAAATATAGCTCCCTATTTCAGGGGTTAGTATATGATACCCTCTTACTTTGCCTGTGAAATACAGAGGTGGAACATAGTACTAGTGGCACAAAACACTTTGGTGCACAGACTGAAAACTATAATGAGCCCAAAGTGATGGGGGAGATTTATTTTATAAGGATGTTCAAGTGGGCTATGCCATCAAAAGGATACAAAGTCGAAGCCACATCCTGCCGGCTTGACTAATCCATAAAGAGCTTTCAGTGTTTTCCCTTGGAGTAACAGCTTTAAATTTTAATAAGCCGTAGTGTACTTTCACCGGATGTAATAAGCTGATACAAAGTTTAAATGGGGTTAAGTAAGTAGGAACCTAGGAGAAAGGAACATAAAAGACGTAAATTATTTCCTCTCTTTTCCAAGTTTATTTCACCGGGTTTATTTTGGGGAAAAAAATATTAATTCAAGTTGTTTTTTATTTCTCTGGATGATTCAATGTCAGCGGAGGGAGACAACACTTGAAGCAACCATAGAGCAACTTCAGCAGAGAGGATACTCAGTCAAAAGATAAAATGATCAATTTATTAATTCAGGTTACTTTGGCATTTCATAGATTTTAGGGCAGTACCAAGTCACAGACTTGTGTGCCTTAATATGACCCACATAAGCCAAAGCAAGGATTTGTAGGAAGACTCCTTGAAAGGTCATCCAGCCCATCTCTACCTCAAGGTAGGATCAATTCTGTGTAAGTCTTTCCTGACAGATTTTTGTTCAGCCTATTCCTGGAGCCCTCAGCAGTGTAGAACCACAGCCTGTCACGGTGAGTAACCCCAGCTCAGCACTCCCTGCCGCCGAGAAGCTTCCCTCCGCCTACAGCAGCTGTGCCTTCCTTCACTATAAGCCCATTAGCCCCGTGTTACCGCTGGTGAAAGAGGAGGTCTGGTTTATCTCCTTCCCCTTCGCAGCTCCGGGTGGCGTATTTGCGGGCTGCTGTCACCGCAGCCTCCCCCAGCCCACTGGCTACAGCTGCTTCCCCTTTCCCCACAGCTGCCTTCTAGATACTCTGAGCAGACCCGAATACCATCCAGAAACACCATCTAAGGTGGTGTCCGGAGGGTAGATCAAAGCCTAGATCTAGTTGTTTTTTTTCTTTTTGCAAAGATGGGATAAAGAGCTTTTCAGGCATGGGCTGTGCAATGCCATGTTTGTGCTGAAGTGAGGGAGTCTGTAGTTCTGCACCATGACCCACTGGTCACCCTGTCCTGCTTGTGTCGTGCCTGTGGACCCCTGAGAACAGGCTTGGGGGAAAGGGGGATTTTTCTTGTTACTGGCAGTGCTATAGATAACAGAGGCATACTGGGTTTTACTGTATGTGTTTGTTTTGCTTATGTCTGTGTAGCCTACTGAAATGGCTCCAAAACATTCTCAGCTAAAAGCATGAGCTGTTCCATTCTGAGCTTGAAAAGTCATTTCTGTACCCAGGAGCTGTACTCATTCTTGGTGGAGTGGGCATAGTAACACACACTGTGGAGTGGATTATGCTTATGTGATTATAGCCTCTAGGCAACAACCTGGTGTTTAAGAAATGAGTCAGTCAGAAAGACCAAGGCAGAGGGAATCAGATTCAGCGATTATAAGATTTGCTTCCAAAAGATCTGGACCAAAGTATGCAGTGTTTCTTCAAGATGTTTGTCCTGATAAGCAATTAAACAGCACATTTAAGAATATTTTATGTCATTTGGTGGCTCCCAAGAGTGTAAAGAAGCAGTAGCTACACACAAGGACTTGCAGCATGACAGACTGGCTGGGTATCAGTGGGTAGGAATAGCTGAGATGTGTCAGTGAAAACCTGGCTGGGCTGGTATTGGCTGTGTTAGTGCAGGGAAATCTGCCAGTGAAGAATAGGAGCAGGTTCCTGGGAAATACATCCAGGAAAAGGGAAGAGACAGGATGAGAAGGCAAGAAATGTATGCAGGGAAACAGTGGCAGGAAGAGAAAGAACAAATGAGAACTGGCAAGTTGATAAAAGAACAAAAGGGCTTTGTCTCACATTAAAGACAGCTAACTACAAAAATCATTTTCCCATGTAAGCAATTACTGCAGCTACCCCAGGGATAGTATGTGGTTGAAAAACAGAAGATGAGTTCTTTACATTCATAACTCGGTCTGACAAGTACTCCATCAATATGGCTCATGATGCTCTGGGCCGTGTCAGGCAAGCAGAGAAATTGAAACTTGATTGTGCAGTTTGATGGGATCCCTGTTTTAAAAATTGCCTGTCCATCTGTACATGGGGTTAAGCCATCAACTAGTAGAACAGAAAGAACAACGGCTTCTCAAAGGTGGCAAGAGGTTTGGTTTATTCCTCTTTCATTCCTGACAGCAGCTGTTGACAGAAGCTTGCAGCAGTCAGTGCAGTCACGTAGGCATGAGTCAGGTAAAAATCAGACATAAGTCTGAGATTCCCTTTCAGCCCAATTTTCAGAAATGCTGAGGGCAGGCAACCCCCATTCAAGCAAGAGTTTGTGTCTGATAGTTGCTTTTCACCCTCTAGAATCAGCTTTCGGTAACAGGTGTCCTGTCGAGACTGAGAAATTCATAATGAGGTTAATGTTCATGATCTGATCTGTTTTGTTAGACTTCATCTCATGAGTGACCAAGTCATGACACCTATTGCCACTGCTCAGCTGACCTTGGCCCTTGGTATATATTTACCTGTCTTCCAGCCCTCCATTTACCAGCACAAACTTATCTCACTGCTTGTACTGTAAGTGTTTTGACATCAGCCACTCCAAAATTAGAAACTGGTGTTATAGAAAACTTAATAACATTAAAGAAATGCCAACCCATCTTCCCTACTGCCTTGTGCTGCGCTTTGTTCATTGGAGGAATTTCTTGCATTTCACAACCAGAGGATGCAGGTTCAGGATTGTGTCCCAGCAGGGATATGATGCAGCTCAAGCCCCAGACTAGGACTCCATGGCATTTAGGTTACTCTCTATAACCTCTATAACATCTCCCTGACCTATCTCTTGCCTGACCCTTGGTCTGCCTTCTCCTCAACCTCCTGTCCAGTAACAAGAGCTTATTGGCTTTCTCTCATTTTTGGTCTTGCTGAGGTTTGGGGTTAACTCTTTGGGGTCACAAGCATATTCATAGCACAGAGCATCCCATGTCTCAGCTCAGGCAACTCGAGCCCTAGAAACTTGGCTGATCCTGTCTCTTTTGCTTCCCGAGAAAATAGTGTTCATTTATTCACCTAAGCCCCTGTTTAAAGCTCCTTTTGAGTTTTATTCTCTCCAAAGGTTTTGGGTTCCCCCCCCCTCCCCCGCCTCAGGTTTTTTGCCCTTGTGCAATGCCTTCTAGATGCCGCCCTGTGAAGGCTGTCCCCTGGGAGCTTTTACCTGGGGCGAAGGTCCAGCCGCGCCCCCCAGGAGCTGGGGCTGCCCCTCCCCAGCTGCTGCGAGAAAGTTTGCCTTTGCAGCACTGAGAACAAGCAGAAACAAAGAGCCCGGAGGAGGCGGGGAGGGGAGAAGGGAAGAATGAGCTAGGTTAGGGAAATACAGCCTGGAAGAAAAGGAAAGAACCAGCTGATCTGAAAGCCCCGATAAAAGCCCAAGACAAAGGACGACAGAGCCTGGGAGATTACCAAGGGGAAGCGGGAGGAGGAGCAGAGATGCAGCAGAACCTAAGTGGGAATGATGTAAAGTGCTGCAGGGAGGAGGGGAGTTTCCTACCTAAAGCGGAGACAGTTTTAATTTACTCAACCACTTCCATTTACAGGAATCGAGGCCCCTTTCTCCCTTCTGACTGGGAGCACTCGACAAACGAAGGAGCTGCTCCAGCGGGGAAGTGGATTCGTGTCCATGCCACAGCCCTGACAGCACTAGCCCCGATTGCTCATCTGTTTCCAAGTACAACCGAGACATTTCGCTGGTGGGCAGAGATGTCAGGGACATTGCATCCAGCACCCTGCAGGGGAGGAAGCGTTAGTACTGCTGTTGTTAGCCTTGTTATTTTCTCCTAATAAAAAGGTGGTCATGACTCACTCCATTAAGAAACAAAAGCTGAGCTGTAATCTACTGAAAGGCACTTGTTTGGATGCTCAGTATTAGGTGTGTAAAAGGAAGAAGGTCAGCGGCAGGTCAGCCGGGTGATATACACCCTGTCACTGGCACAGGCCAAACTTCAGCTACTCCCTAGAGAGTTTATTTTCTGGGCTGGGGTGATTTGCCCCCACCTTCAGAGTAGCAGGTCGTAGTGTGGGGGGAAAAAAAGCTCTCTTTCCCACTCCTCCACATTTCAGTTGGGTTTCCTGAGAGGAAATGATGCTCTCGTGTAACGGTGTTGGCCTCCTTCCTCCCGGCAGCGAGGAGCACACCAGCATCTGCCCGCAGCTACTCTTGCCCTCCCTGTGCCACACCGGGACCAGTTTGCCAGCTGGGCTGTTACTGGGGACTGAGTCCCAAAAGAACCAGGCTGCCTCTCAGCGAGGAAAAAGTGGCTCCTGAAGCTGCGGGCTGAGAGGAAGGAAAGGCAGGTTGTGTGCAGGCAGTGTGGAGGTTTCCTGTGTGAGCAGAACCAGGTCTCTGCACCCCTGCCTGTGCACTGGCACGTGGATCTCACCAGCAGTGTGGCTCCAGCAATGGCCAGCTGCTCCCCAGGGTGCGTGCAGGGGAATGGAAGGAGCTGGGCTGCTGTGGCAGCAGGGGCCAGGTGAAGATAACACCCACGCTCACATGTGCTCTGAACATCTGCCCCTACCCACAAGCTACTTCTATTTTTGTTCTGTCTCATACCCTGGCTGACTCAGAGGAGGGCAGCAAGGGGAACCAGGTTAGAAAGAGCCGGGGGGGGAGGGGGGCGGTGTGCAGGGAGTTTGAAAGAGGAAGAGGAGGAGGAGTTGCTTCAAAACCAGTAGTTGCTATTCTTTCAATCATCTTGAACATTTTCCTAGCAGTGTATTTCATGGCTCTCTGTTTCAGCTGCAGGCAATTTGAGGCAGGGATGGCACTTCCTGCCTGCTGTGGAGGTGAACATTCTTTCAGGGCACCATCAGAATAAATGATACCCTGCTCTTAGACTGCTCCACTGTCATCTGCCTGGGCTGTAATGAGCTTGGCTGGAGCTCATCCTTTTGCCTAACTTCTAGGAATTCCACACCTCTTTTTAGTCTCTTTACAAAATTTATCTACAAGGAAAGGGTAAGTAACAAATTTCCTAATTCCTGTGCATCTGTCATGACTTCTAGACAAAGGTTCAGTTAGAGGTCTGTAGTGTAAGTCTTGCAAGTCCTTGAAGCACAGCCTTGCAGCCACAATAAAAGGGACATAAGACCCTCCCTGTACAGCCGTGCCAGCAATTCTCCTATTGCAGGTGACCCTTTCATCCCTGTCCCCATCCCTCCAGAGTATTATTTTTTTCTGCAGAAATGGTACATCTTGCTTTGTCCCAACCTGTTACTCCTTGTTTTCTCCTTTGCTGACAGACTTGGGCCAAATAATCACATCATCGGGGATGTTCCCCAGGCAGCTCATGTTGATCACTCAGTTGCCGAAGCTGCCTAGATACAAACAGTGGCCTAAGCAGCGGAGACCCAGCTCTTTCCAAGGAGGTGTAGGAGCAGGCAATTCCCATCCCCGAGCAGCAGCGCTCTCACAAGCAGGCCTTCCTGTGCTCAGGCTTTGGTGGGGGTGAGGAAACGCACAGTGAGGGGGGGGATAAAGGGAATTGAAGCCTCATTTGCAACCTGGTGTGAGAAAACTGCCCCGGCGTTGCCCTTCCTTTCTTCCTTCATCCCTTTCCTACTCCTCCACGCCCCCGCCCCCGGCACGCTTCCCGGCTTCTCTGACAGGCTGGGGAGGGGGAGCGGTGATGCTGGGATGAGCCTCAGGCCGATGAGTGGAGAATTTTTGCGGCGTTTTTCAGCTTCCTCTGCCTCCTCTCCTGACTAACGCGGCCGTGGGGGGTGAGGAGGGAGGGGATCCCCGCCGGGGGGCGGTGCGCGGGGCGGGGGATGCCCATGTTTGGGAGGAGGGCGCGTCACTCCCCTAATATGGGCAGTGTCGTCACGGCCCGGCCTCCCATTCATATAAATGCCCGGCGGCGCCGGGCGGGATTCCCTGCCTGGGCTCGGCGCGGAGCCTCTGTCCCTCCCGTCCCGTCCCATCCAACACCACCGGCCGAGCTCCGGCGGCTCCACGCTGCCACCGGGACCCGTCCCGCCGCTCTCCCCGCTCCTGCCCCGGCTGCGGCGGGGCGCGACCCTGGGCCGGCATGAAAGTCACATCCCTCGACTGCCGCCAGCTGCGGAAGCTGCTGCGGAAGGAGCCCTCCCGCTGCCTGGTGCTGGACTGCCGGCCCTACCTGTCCTACTCGGCCTCCTGCCTCCGCGGCTCTCTCAACGTGAACCTGAACTCGGTGGTGATGCGGCGGGCCCGCGGCGGGGCCGTGCCCCTGCACTTCGTGGTGCCCGACGCGGCCGCCCGGGCCCGGCTGCTGCTGGGAGGAGAGGGGCCGGCGGGGACCGCCCGCCTGGCCGCCGTGGTGGTGCTGGACCAGAGCACGGGCCACTGGCAGAAGCTGAAGAAGGACAGCACAGCCCAGATCGTCCTCAACGCTTTGCTCTCCAGCCTGCCGGAGGCCGGGGCCAGGGTCTGCTTCCTGAAAGGTGAGAGGGGTGGCGGGGAGACGGGAGGGGACAGGGGCTGGCGGGGGGGAGCGGCGCGATCGACCCTCGAAGATCGTCTGGTTGGCGGCGGCCCCGCGGTGTTGCTGTCCCCTCTCCTTCGCACCGCAGTTAACCTGATTATTAGTGGAGGGCAGAGAGGTAACGCCGGGATTTTGTTTCTTTTCCACCCACTGGAAATAAATCCCGGATAGGCTCTGCGGGCTGAGCTGAAATGCCTTTCCGCTCACCCCCGCCGCGCATTTAAGAAGCTGATGGAAAGCAGAGAATATTAGGGAAGAACAGCAAAAGTTGGTTTATCAAAGGAAGGAAGGGACGGTGGCGAGGGACATAGAGGCTGCATGGAAAATAAAATCAACTCCACGGATAAGAGGAGAGACGAGGCCAGTGCTGCTTGCTCTCGGGGCTTGCTCACAGGGCGGCTCGCTTCGGGCGCCCGAAACTCAGGGGTCGATGCTCGCTTCTCCACCCAGGCCGGAGAGGTTTCTCCCTCCATCGGGCACATAGACACTGGCAGGGGAAACCCAGATCCGAAACTCTGGGGCTCGTCAGAGACAGAAATACCTCCTCCCCTCACGTGTATTACAGCCCTTAGATTGCGGTTCTTTGTTTTCCTTCCGTGTAACCTGGGGATAATAAAACGATAAATAGCATAGTAAACATAGCAGCGGGCCCTTTCCCTGCTCTCCCGCCTCTGCCTCCCATCCACTTCTCCTGGCAGCACCTTTGTCCTTCTGCCCTCTCGGTTTTCTCAGCGCACCCCCACCACCACCCCCGGCCTCTTCCCGGAGCGGGGCAGTGTCCGGGCGGGGCCGCTCCCGCCCGTAGCACCCCACACTCAATTGCCGTGGGGCCTCCGGAGCGGGGCCACGCCAAAGCAGCAGTTCCTAAACATCCCCCTTGCTATATCATGAGGCCATAAATGGAGGAGAAAGCCAGGCGATGTTTCTTGAACAAACTCTGCCTCCGTGTCCTCACCGGCCATGGTTAATTCACTTTTATTAAGCCTTTTGCCACACTAGTTTTTCTCCTGATAAACCCAGTTGGAGGGCATCTCTGCCCGAGTATTGTCTGGTACCGAGGTAGGGGGTTGCTCCCCAGGACGTTTGTCACCACCCTGGCTCTGTCCTGCTACCGCCAGCCTGCCCTGGAGTCTGACAGTCACCTCAAAAGCACAAATTTAGCTACTGCAGTGTAGGCAGCACTTGGCCAGTCAAATCCTTAGGGACATTGAAGTAGAGATTAAGAAACATCTCCAGGGTCATGCTGGGAAGTTTGTGGCAAACCCGGGGCCGAACTGAGCTCTGGTGACTCTCAGACTGCTCGTTCGGCCACGAGATCATCCTTCCCGCCTCATGTCCCAGCCCCATGCTTTGAAGTGGTGACTGAGGCTGTGGGCAGTTTATCAGGGGTGGGGGTTGATGTAGGCTCTGCTTTGTACCTCTTGTGTTGAGAAGTGTCTTATCTTGAAAGCCTGTCGATTTGAGGCAAAAGACATTTCCTCTTAGTGTATGAGAAAGTTTCCTCCTTTTCCTGCTGTGGTTCCCCTTTGCTTTGCTGGAAGTGCTCCAGGTTGCAGGATCAGGCCCGTGAGGTCCACAGTTTCAGATCCGGTGTGGCCCAAGAAGCCAATGACTCAGTGGGCAGCACTGATGATTCAGTGGGGCCATGGACCCCCAGGAAGCTGTCATGGTCTGGGCAAGGTCCTTGGCAGAGTGGGGATTTAAATCACCCTGGAGCACTGGGTTCTGATCAGGAGAAAAGGTCATTTGGAGGTCTCTATTAACAACTTTGCAAAGAATAGGCTGTAAAACACTCGGGGGGAGGGAACAAACGCCCCCCCCCCCAAAAAAAAAAGAAGCCCAACTAACCAAAAAAAAAACCCCACACCAAAAAGCCTCCTTGAGGTTTCTCCTTATATTCCTGTTCTCCCTAGGTGTGGGGAGCTGGGAGTAGGTGTTGGCTATTTAAGTCCTAGGGTGGTCTCGCTGAAATGATAAGACATGAGGAAGTCACCCCCACTCCACCAGGTCACTAAGAGTCCTGCAGATCTCGCCTCAGGAGGGGAGGGAGCACAGAGCCACTCCGTGCCAGGCCCTCTTCCTTCCCTTGCTTTCTGGCTTCCAGGGTTCGAGTGACACATCTTTCGTGTTTGTAGGTGCAGTTTCATTCTGGTTGAGCTCATCCCGAGCTGGCAGAAAGATAAAATAACGGATGGCCCCTTGGTGCTGATAACGATTCTATTACTTATTGATTGAAACAGAAGCGCAGCTCAGCTCTTTGTGATGAGCAACCTTGTATTTGCAGAAATGACCTCAGGGAAGCTAGGTTGAGTGGGGAGGGGGAAGAGGGGAGATTGCTGGAGGATGGGATGAGCAGATGACTCACTGTAAGAATGGCCTGCAAATATCCTGATCCCCAAGGCTTGTAATTAACCGTTCACCAGCTGCATGTGTTAGCTGCCCCAGAGACATGAGGCATGCATGTCTGTTCTAACACACATGCTGATTTGGCTTGGACAGATCTCTCTGTTAATTCAAGAGTAAAAACAACATGGGGTGTAAATGGGGATAATGACTATTTATATAAACTGGACATATTTTTCCTGTGAAATGGCAGTGGCTGGGGGGAGATAAGGTCAG
Organism: Pachyramphus minor; assembly: GCA_013397135.1. Taxonomy (NCBI): domain Eukaryota; kingdom Metazoa; phylum Chordata; class Aves; order Passeriformes; family Tyrannidae; genus Pachyramphus; species Pachyramphus minor. Next base: position 178,309 of record VYXB01010417.1, read on the forward strand.
CTATGCAAAACAAGAGGATTTAAAATTCTACCCCAAGAAGGGCAGTTGGAGATCAGGGAAGTCTGTAGAAGAAGTCTGTAGAGCTGCTTTTTCACACTGTGAGTTGTTAGAGATATCATTTTATCAACCCAGTTGTTGTGGATATCATTTTATCAAACAGCCACCTACTCCCATGGTCTCCAGGGTCACTTGGCTGCTTGACCTGCTGCCTCGTGCTGTGAGCTCTGGGTTGAGCTGGCAGGATGTGCCTGAGGGTAGGAGGAAAGGTACAGGTGCTGAGTGCCAGTTGACTATAAAGTCACTCTCCTGCCCTCTGCCATGGAAAACAAACTTTCATCACATTCAGTGGGCTTTGGATCATGCTGGCCACTTGCAACACGAGGAATGAGTAGGCGACTGTAGCATGTCGTGAATTTGAGCTCACATCTGCTCAAACATTGCAAACAAATGAGATACCAGCGTTACGGGGCTGAAATGCCAGAGCAGCTCTGAATGTACTGGGCAGCCCTGGCAGCAAGGTCAGTGGGGGTCCTGCGGCTGTTCTGATCTTCACCACTTCCCTTGTTTCGAAATCCTTCCCTGCACCAGGGCACCCAGACCGGCACTGCTTATCAGGGTGAAACAGTTGCAGGTGAATGAATCATATCGGAGGGTTCGCTTTCCCAGCCTTGTTTACTTGAGGGCCACACTCTGAAGGATTATTGAATGTAGCTGTTCATGAGCTTTCACCATTCATTTCTGCTCTGAAAAAGCGCAGGTGGCAGACATGTGGCACACCACTGACGTTTCCAGGCTGCTTCTGCTACCTGACATATTCACGTTCTTTTTGGAGATTGTGTGCAGCCTATTCCCAGCCTGGAAACAGGCAACAATACAGCCGACAACAAACTTTGAGTAACAATGTAATAATAGGATTCTTTTTCATTAGCAGTGCACTGAATGAGACCAACGCAGTACTTAACCATGCAGAATAGCTCATGTGGGGCTATTCAGTTGTCAAGTGCTGTCACAGGATTTCATTGAGTTTTATAGCTGTTATTTAATAGATTGGTTTCAGTGGGACCATCTTCATTACTTCGCTGTCTTGAGCATTGTGGTGATTAATGAGACAGTTGCAAGTATCCCCCTCTTGTCTTTATGTCCATTAAAAATGCAAATAAAATGTTTTTTATGTTGTCACAGCATGTATAGTAATGACAGATTTAGAAAAGATGACTCTTGAGTACAGAATCTATCTCAAACACTGGAAATAGTGCTCATATATAAAATCTGGGGGCAGGGAGTTTAGTCCCCACCATACTGGAGTTAATGGTTGATAGGCTCAACAGAATTACGTTCACTAACAGTTTAAATCTGGATTTGCTGGCTTTTGGCAAGTTAATAATTGTCAGTGGTATCAGAGGTTTTTCCTTGGGTGCCCAAATCCTTTTAAACAAACCCATTTCCCCAGGGGAGCATTAATCTTTATTAACCCTCCCCCAAGAGCTCATTGCTGTGTGGTGCTACCCCACTGCATTGCAAGTGCTGGAGCTTCATTTCTCCTCTACTTCCATTAAATCAGTTATTTGGAGGGCAAATATTCATATCTTTTTCTTTTTTTCCTAGGGGGATATGAAACCTTTAACTCGCAATATCCTGAGTGCTGCGTGGATGGAAAACTCATTTCCCCAGAGAGGACCGAGGCAGAGAGAAATCTTGCCAGCCACTGTGAGAAGCCGAGTGCCAACCACAAACCTGCTTACGACCAGGTGTGTGTCACAGCTGTGGTGGGTGACCTTCCCCTTGTGGTGTTCTCCCTCCTGCCACTGGGCTCTAGAGGCTGGCAGGGTGCTGGTGGGCCTGGTGCTGGTGTGGGCTGTCAATAAGTTGTTGTAGTCCAGGCTGACAGTCTGTATGCTGAGTAAGTTGCCCTTTATGTGCTGCTGGTCAGCTTTGCCTTCACCTGACTTCAAAATTAGGCAATGGAAGGAGGCAAAACACCCTGTCTAGGCCCAAAACTGTTATTTATGAACTGTCTTTATCATAAACCTAGGTAGCATGAGCCATCAGCAGCTCATACCTCCCCAGGGGACTGAAAATGGGCAGGGTAGAGGCTTCCAATAGTGTCATTTTTTGACAAAGAAAAAAGCACTTTGCCGGTGCCTCCTCTGAGAACCCAGGAGGGATCTGAGCTGGCAAGGGGGCCAGGGCCATAGAGCTGCCTCTGAGAAGAGGCTTGAGAGCCACAATTCAACAGGGGAAGGGGGGTTTCCACAGGGGAAGTCATCATGTGCCCACCCAGCTTGGGGAATGTGTGTGCTCCGAGATGTCACCCTGCGGTCAGGAAGCTTCCGCCAGGGTGTTCATTTCCTGCTGCTGGGGGGAGTCCCCACGTGATGCTTCTTTGCTCTCTCAGGAGCACCTCCCACACCAGGTGTCCTCTTGCTCCCTGGGTGGTTCCCAGCCGTCCCTGATGTATGGGGCCCGCAGTGTGGGCTGCTCAGGGTGGGGGGTGGAAAGCCAGTTTCTCGCAGCTGGGGGGTGGCAGCAGCTCTTGTGCATCATGGAAAGTTACCTGAGATCTCCGAAACCCTTGTGACAGACGGTGTTTTTTTTTCTTTTGTGGTCTCATCACTCAGCCTTTGGCTTGTGTTGAGGAAGGAGGAACTGAGATGACATCTCGGGCTGGGTGACGCAGTGGGTGCTGTGCTCCAGAGAGCTGTGGGGTGCAGGGGGATGGGAAGCCTAGATCGACTTTTTTTTGCTTCATTTCACCTTTGGACATGTGACCAGAGAGGCTAAGCCCTGGACTGAGCTAAAGCAGCTTCTTCCTCTGTCCTAATCTTCCTCCCTGCTGGGATGTGGCTCCCTGCCTTGCCCATATTTTGGTAAAGCCTCAGTGGGGGCAGGCCTCACATATGAGAGCACTTTGGGTGCATCACAAGGGGCAGCACTTTCAAGAGGGTCAGAAACATCCTGCACATGAGTGGGCCAGATCTGACTTTGTACCTCACTGATGTGGACAAGAAAATTAACACTTTTTTCCGGCGTGGGCTTTGCCATGGGAGTGATTGACTGGCCAGCAGCACTGGGGTCAAGAAAAAACAGGGAGGGAGGGAGCAGGCATCCGCACAGGCTCCCTTGGCTCTCTTGGGTCTCAGGACTAAAACACTCTTGAAAAAGAATTACATGTTTCTGCTCCTTCTCTTCCAGGGTGGTCCGGTCGAAATCCTGCCTTTTCTCTACCTTGGTAGTGCCTATCATGCTTCCAAGTGCGAGTTTCTCGCCAACCTGCACATCACAGCCCTGCTCAACGTCTCCAGGAAGAGCTCAGAGTCCTTCAAAGACCAGTATTGTTACAAGTGGATCCCAGTGGAGGACAGTCATACAGCAGACATCAGCTCTCACTTTCAGGAAGCCATAGACTTCATTGGTAGGTCCAAATGAGCAAATTTTCAGATCTTCATGTATTTTAAATTAATTTATTTTAAAATATGCTTTGGTGGAAAGGACACGTTCTATTCTGTCTCTTTCTGGATGTCATGACAAAAACTTTTGGTCTCCCTCCATTCCCCAACATTTCTTCCGGCAGAAGGATTTCTGTGAGGAAGAAAGAAAGAAGGGTATTTAGAGCAAGGTCTCTGTCCTTCTCTCCAGGCTGGGGACTGAGGAAGGAAAACGGCTCCTCTTGTCTACTGTCTGGCAGATGGGGCGAATGAGCTGGTTAGATTTTTGAAGCAAGTGTAGGTGTAACTTCAGCATGACAGGGAGTAAAGAAGTATTATTGAATAAGATTGAAGTCTACTGAATTTTGTAAAGGAAAACAATTTCTTGGACTTGCATGCCAGACCTGGTAGCAGCCAGGTGAAGCAGAGTCAGTTTATTACCTTGTTGTGTTGACATCCCAAAAGCAGGGGCTTATAAATCCATTGTACCCCCTTATCACAGAGCTCTTTCCATTCCTCCTTTTGATCATGATGGTGTCTCACCCTGTAATCAAATACCCCCATGCAAAAAAATTAGCATGCCTTTAGAAAACTTTGTGCCATTCCCTTCCAAATCTTCCTGTGTTAGGCTGTGTGGGTGAGTGAACACCAGCTGTGCCAGGGAGCACAAAGGAGAAGGTCCTCCATAGAACCACAAGGTGGTTTGGTGGAGTGGAGCAGCCTGAGCTGGGTGGAGATAATGTTGAAATTGGTGCTGTTGCTCTCCAGGAATATTCATGAGAGAAAGGGAAAAAAGCACAGTTACAGACTCTCTGGACTTACTGCTTAGTTGAGTTTGAGTCCTTCAACAGTGCAGATAGAATTGCAAAAACATGACTTGAGGGCTCTCTGAGTCCTTCCCCTTCCTGTTAAGGGACATCTCACACCTTTTAGAGAAATAATAGCAATATATAACACTCTTCTGTCCCATCCCTAACCCCTTCTTATAGTTGTTGAGTCACTTGGAAATTTCCCAGATTTTGAGGATGACTTTAATTTTCACTTTCTTTTAAAATTGGGCATGTGGTGTAGATACTGAGGATGACTCAAATCCATGTCTTCCTTGTTTTGTGCAGTAGTTAAATATAACTGGACGTGGTGGCACCCGTCCCCTGGTAGACGATCAAAGGCAGGCAAATGATAACTTGCTCAGCTCTGTGTGTTCCAGTGAGCTTTACACTCAGCACAGTAATCCATAAATTGGAGCTGGAACATATTGCTCAAGGCAATAGAGCAGAGAAGTCTATTTTTTGAACGGTACTTTTGTGTGGAAAGGGCTTATTTTAAGCACATTCTCTTCAATCTAATAACAATCATTTTGTTGTGTTAGTAACCACAGTGGCTCCTGTTGTGTAAAATGGGTGCTTTGCATAAGCCTTTTATATCCTGACTTAAGTCCAAGCATCCTTTAAACAGGCTGTAATTAGCAACTGCCTACCAGTGCTTGTGTGTTTTGTGGTGAGGCCCCGGGGACTGAGCTCAGCCTCTCCACCCAAGGGCACCCACCAAGGGCTCACCTCCTGGTACTGCTTTTCCTGCCAGCTGGCCAAGCAGGCAGTTAGGACTTTAAGGAAAAGTCCTGTTTTTCTAGCAGAGCTGATGAGAGGAAGGCAACCCCTGCAGTTTTTGAAAGACCTGGTGGTAGAAGGGCTCACCAGGCTGGACTTGGGTCATCATTTGAGCTGCAGGCAGAGACATGCATGTACAGCAAACACAAGCATTGCCCAGATACCTGATCTCTGTATCACAATGTTCTGCAGCGTCAGTTGTTCCAAAAAAGAAATAGGCATGTGGAAGGACAGGGACAGACTTTCATAAAGAAATGCAAAAAGAACCAAATCAGGATCCACAGATTCTGAAACCAAGTATCATCTCCAGCTCTGCTCCATCACAGGCTGTTTTTTGTCCCCCTTGTCCTTTGATCTCCCTGTCACCCTCAGTACACAAGAGGAGAGCAAACCTCTCCCTGCTGGTAGAGTGGCATTGCGCCGTACTCGTTCAAGGCTGTGTGTGTGTGTCACAGTGTCCTCTCCATGCCAACAACAACTGACCTCTGCAATGTCTTTTTCCCCCCTAGACTATGTCAGGCGAACAGGGGGCAAGATCCTGGTGCACTGCGAGGCGGGGATTTCACGCTCCCCCACCATCTGCATGGCCTATCTCATGAAGACCAAGAAGCTCCGCCTGGACGAAGCCTTTGATTACATCAAGCAGCGCCGGAGCCTGATCTCACCCAACTTCGGTTTCATGGGCCAGTTGCTACAATATGAGTCAGAGATCTTGTCTTCCACTCCCAGCCCCCCTGTCACCTCGTGCAAAAGAGAAGCTGCATCTTTCTTTGCAGAGGAACTGACATTAGGCAAAACCTTTGAAGGCTCCTGTTTTGCCTTTCCTACCTCAGTGCTGAGTTCTGTGCCCATCCACTCTCCTGTCCACCAGCTGAAACTCAGCCCCATGACGGCGTCTTCGTCCTGCTGAAGACTGTGGGGAGACCAGAGATGTGGTCCTCTGGTCCAAACTGTGATCCTCAACAGGAACATTTCATGAACGTGCAATAGAGAAACTTCATCAACTTAGGCTGAGATGGAGTGGTTGTCATGGGTCATATGTTGTGACTGTAAGATGCAAGTGCTCTAAATGTGGCAGGTTTTCTGAATTTTTATTGTCCTTTTTTTAAAAAAAACCAAGTGCTTTTTTTAGGTTTTTATCCACACAATGTGCACCCACTACTGTATTTCCAGATTCCTGGGGAACAATGAGAAATCTGTTTAGTATGTTCTCAGTTCCCATCTTCTTCCTATCTTACTTTAGAAAAGACCCTTATTTAAAGTCTCAAGCAATAAACAACAGCAGCAGGGAAGAAAGTAAAATGAAAAGCACCACCTTTGCAACCACAGAGGTGGTGGGAGGGAATATTTGTTCAACTTTTTTCTGGCTTTCCTCCTCCCCTCTCATGTGTCATGTTTCAGGGAGCAAAGAGCTGGTGTGGCAGGAGGGGGGGCCTTTCCCAGGACACTGTTGCACAGCCAGGTGAAAATCCTCTCTCCTGCTCCAGCCTCTGAAGTGTCAGGTATTGATCACAGTGTAACTGGATATAAAACCAGGCCCATTCAGGTGTGGCATTTCCTGTACTTCGACATTTGCCTTTGTACTGGATGTGCTTTTAACTAAAGCAGGGACTTAACCCACTATCAGCTACCCTGCTGAGCTATTATTCTCCCATCTGTTATTTAAGAACAGCCCTAGTATACTTGAATGTCTCCACAATCCTCATCCAATTTACTTCCCATCATATAACACTGTAACTGCTGGACTTTACACCAAAAAAACCTGACAAGCTTTCTGCTCCAAGCCAACTCTTCCTCCATCCCTTCCCAAGTGTCCCCTTTGTGTATCTTTTGTGATCAAGTGGTCTTGTTCAGTGTCATGTGACTTGTTTAGCGTGTGCGTGATCACCTCTAGTCAGCCATTGTCCACAAAAGATGGTTTCTCTCTTGCTTGCATTGGCTTCTGTGTTTGCAGGGAGTTCAGAATGAGTGTCTGTCTGTTGAGCATTTTATTATTTTTTAATATGTAATATGTATGGGAAATGGCAATAATTTCCAGGAGATCTCGTGAATGTGAAACAAAAAAAACCTGCAATGGTTTTTATGGAGTGTAAAAAATAATAAAGGAAAAAAAAATGCCAGAAGAATAAAGCTGTGTGTTGTACTTGGAGTGAGCTGCAAAGATGCTCTGGTAGAGCTCCGTGGTAGGAGAAATCACCTGAGAAAAATGATGTGGTGTAACAGTGATGTAAGAGCGTAGAAGAGGTGGGAAAGTATCACTGGGCTTAGTGCTGAAAGCCACAGAGGTGCACCTCTACAGAGGGGAGAAGGTGAGGGGGAGGACTATTTTAAACAGAATGACATGAGTCACGGTGGCGTCATTTCCCAGCAGCTGGGCAGGCGCTTCTGTTTTGATTCATACATGTTTTATATAAGATTTGCCATCTTGCTGAAGATGAAAATCTGAACTAGATATGGCCCCCACTTCCTTCCTGGGTTTACCACATGGGATGCTACATGCCTTGGTCCCTGGTGTGATGCTTGTGGGTGGACCTGCAGCGTCCCTGGGTGCCAGGAACTAGGGCATGTGGGTAATACTCATCTTTTTACTTTTTTAAATGAAAAAAAATAATTCAAAGTGCCAGCATCTCTGCGCCATTTCATGCTCCTTTTCATCTTGAAGTTTTTAGCCTTTTTCTGGTTCATCACTGCAGCATGTTTATAACCTGCAATTCCAAGTTATCAAGTTGAAAAACATACAGTAGTTAATCTAGGTTACAAAGCATGTGTGCCCAGTGGAGTTCATCTGTTTGTAACTTTTTACCTGCAGGGGAGCAAATCTGACAAGTGAGGTGGTCATTGCAGATAAGCCTTGGATTTCTTCCCTGTGTCAGGGGGATGTGGCAGCAGCCCTGCCTGGATTCTGGGAAACCCAAACATGGGAACCAGCAGCCAGGGAGGTAAGGCAGATGATCTTGTAAGAGCAAATCAATTAATTTTCTGAAAGACCTGATCGTTCCCCTTGGGGATCTCTAGAAAGGCTCTCTGCCTCTCAGCCTACACAAGCACCCAAACAGAAAGGCTGCTGGGCTTAGTGAGAGTGGCCATGTCCTGAGCATTGACACTTACAACCTTGACAGAAACAGAGTAGCCAACAGATCTCATGAAAACTTCATCAAACCCCATCTGAGGGAATGAGCAGCTTTGTTTCTTAATGATGGGGAAGCTGAAAGTTTGTGCAGAGCTGACAGTGTTTGCTATGAGAACCTGCAGAGCATAAGGCAGTGGACTGAAGGGGTTAACACAGGGACTGCTGGCTTTGGCAGCTGGAAAAGATCACAGGCCAGGCAGAGGAGCCAGGTATTTAGCAGAGAGAGAAGGCAGCTGTTTTGGGTTTGGAGGGAAGCTCATCTTGGGCTATAAGCACAGTGTGTTGGTGGATAGTATTGGCAGAGGGAGATGCCGGGCTGGGATTTAGGAAGGACAGAGGGCCAGAGCCCTGTGGGAACCTGAAAAGGGGTTGTCATGTCTGGACAGAGGAGCCTGAAGTTTATGCTCCTGCCCAGGGCACGGTTCCCCTCTCTTTGGCTGATCTCAGTCTACCTCTCCTCCCTGTAGAAGAAAGAACCAGCATCTAAGTCAGAGTGGATGTAAATGCTGCCTCCCAGAGGGATGTGCTCACATGCTTGTGCTGGTGCCTGCTCTGCTGCTTCACTGCTAATGTGAGACTTCTGTCCCCAGCTCAGTCCCTTGGCTGGTTTGGTATATGACACCTCTCTGAAGGACATCACAGCCATCTGACTGCAGGGCTCTGGGGTTAGAGCACATGCTCTCCTTCCTCCCTGGCCACACTGCTCCACAGGAAGGGAGGAGTTGAGGATCCAAGCACCAATATGTGAAGGCAAGTATGTCAAATGTGACTGGCACCTACTTGGGAAATGGCATGTGTCAGTTTGAACACACATGGGTGGGGCAGGAAACCTTGTTCTCTACTTCCGAACACCAACACACCATAGGTACCTCCATCCTTAGGGAAAGGAACAGCTCCAACACTGTTTTGTGGCTTGTGCGCTGAGAAAATTCCACAGATTGGGTAGTATAGAAGATTTAAGGGGTTTTTATAGCCCTGATGGGCTTGGGTTTAGGTGGTTTATTCCCAAGGATGGAAGTTCAGATCAGGCAGGTGTGTGGGGAATGTCAGAGCTGAAGGATGGAGGTTAATGGTGATCAGGCTGAACTAGCTGGTTCAACATGCCTGTGTCCATCTGTCAGAGCTTGGTAGAGAAACAGGGATTTCAAAAACAAAATTCTGATGGAAAGTAGAGACCTATGTAGCTATAACAGCAAGGGGAAGGCTATAGCAGGATGCTTTCATACTTCAGAATAGGCAGATGAGGGAAAGATGCCAGGAATGTGCTGTACCCTGAGGCAAAACTTTGATTAGAGCTTATCCTCATCCATTATGGTACTGAATCCAAAGAAGATAAGAGGAAATATGGAAGGGAAGGGGATTTTGCTAGTTCTGCTGCCCACAGAAGTGCTGGTTCAGAGCTGTGCTGCTTCAGAAGTGACATCTCTCTCCATTCACAATCCTGATGGGGCACCCTTGTGTCCTGATCAGCCTGGTGTCAGTTGGGAGCTGTTTCAGAGCCTGGGGTGGGACTAAACAGGGCTTCTGCCATGTAACTTTTGGTCCTTTGCTTTTAGGCTTTCAAGGAGCAGTCATGTTGGAAGCGTGAGTGCTATTGGTCAGCCTCTGTCTGTGCTTTGCACTTTCTGCCTTTTCTTTCTGCCTCCAAGACAAACAAACTCTTCAAAAAAACTGCCACAAAAAATATATGTCTTTACATCGTTGCAGATCAGACTGTGAAGAAGGTAGAGGTGGGTGAGGATGGGTGGATGTTGTCCTTAAGTGTCCTTACATGTTCTTTTAGTCCGTGCATTTGCTGGTGTGATTTGTAGTCTGTGCTGGTTACATAGCATAGGATTTCTCCATCTGCACCTGCTTCCTGATTAAAGAACTTTCCAAAAGGTAGAAATTGCATCCTTACCAGTCAAAGCCAGGTAAAATTCACCTGATCCATGGTAGATAGACAAAGCGGTGCCCATACCCACTCCCTGAGCAACACAAGGCAGGCATCTCTCCTTAGCTTCTTGCCTCCTGGTGGCGAGCTTCTTTTTTTCAGGAGGCAAAGCATGAATGAAGAAGGTAATCTGCAGGCGTTGTTATTTGTATGCTAAAAACAACACTTGCCTTGCAGACAAGTCAAAGGTCCAAATGGGCCTGTAACATGGCAAAAAAAAATTAGGTGAGGCCTCAGGTATGGTGAATGTGACCCTCCATTTCCACTTTTCACGGCTTCATGTTAACTGGAGAGGAGACACACTGCCAGCTCACTCTCTGGGGAGAAAAAGGCAGGAACCAATTTGCAGAGCCACATAAATATGGAAGTAGGATTTTTTTTGGCGTGGGAGGTGTTACCAGTACCACACATTACGGTTTCTTGGCTTTATCACATCGTAGGCTTTTACTGAGACGTGAGTAAGTTTGCTAAATAAGGAATATGAAAATAGCTTGTGAAATAGGTTGAGTCATCAGAGAAAATCAAATGGAGTTCTTTCACCAGGGCCTCAGTTGTTAAGTCCTACTTTATTTTACCGTTGCACTAGAAGCTGCGGGGTCATTTCAACCTGTTTATTTCTGCTTTAAAATTCAAAGTAGTCTGACATCTAAGTAAGGCTTATCAAATCAGTTCGTGTTTTCTGTCAGCAATGGTGATACATCCCTATACACCCTGCCTATGAACAATTGCAGGGAATGTAAAGATTACCAAGAGAAATGGCTTCTGTGGTTATAGTTGAAATGCTCAGCACTTCTTCCAGCTTTGTCCAGCTATTGAAGAGGATTTATGGCCCCTAGATATCCCTTTCAAGTACTAGCCTAGCTTATGGGAGTCACTGGCTGTTATTTGTAGTTCGTGGGAGTAAAAGTAGGACCTATTGTGCTGTACAAACACCAAACAAACCCATAAAGCCAGTAACTCAGGATCAGGAGTGAACATAGCAGATGGAAAGGGAGAAAGAAGCTTAAAGGCCTTTAGGGACAGCATTGCTCTAGGACTCTGGTATTTCTGCCAGCGATTGTTCTCATATCCCACATCTATGCTGGGGAGATTATGGGCAGCAAGCATCCCTAGGAGAGAAGCATGCATGGGATCCATGGGACCCATCAGACATATACACAAGGAGAAGTGGGAAACACCTATAGTATAAAACCTACTGCAACATGACACAGAGATCCTCGCTCCAGCTCAGCCCACACTCACTGCGTCACAACTAGGATTTCAGGACAGGCAGCACATAAAGGTGTCTGATCTGCTGGGACTGTTAGAGGCCCAGAAATGAAAAGCAAACTGATAAAGACCTCAATTCAAATTCCTTTGGCATAACAATTTTTCCAGATTTGTTTGTCTGAGGTAATAATTTTAGCAAAGTTACTCACTTAAGTAAGCTTTAATTGGGCCCGGTTTATGTGTCCCAGGTTAAACAACAATATAGTTTTTGTGGGCTCTTTTTTTGTTGTTGTTTGGGAGGATGGGGGGAGCACGACTGTGTGTGTCTGAATAGTGGTTTATTTCTGTCACACAGATACTCCGTTTCTGAGATTTCTTTGTTGATAGTGAGTCATCTCTCATTATTAAATTGTCCATACATTGTGAGCTGCCTCAGGCCCTGAAGCAATGCTTATTCCCTTTGGTGGGGAGGAGGGCTCCTGAACACAGTAGGCTTTGGATCAGGCCCTGGATGAATCTTTCCATTGAATCTTTATTTTAAGGAACCATTTGTCCTAATTGGACTAAACTTATTGCTGCATTGAAATGGCATATGAGGTCTACAGGACTCAAACTGGAACGACTGCTCTAATGCCTCCAATCATGTTAAGTCAAGTTAACTGGAAAATCAACTTCCATCCGGCTGGACTCCGAGTGCCTGGCCAGGATGAACAGCTTTCTAAAAGGGATGGAGCAGAACTGTGCATGTTCATGTCCTAGAGATGTTTTCGGCCTGAGGTCTCCCTAGCAGTGCCAACGTTGCCCCAAGTAATTACTGTGGCTAACAGAGAGGGTGGGGGTCAGGCAGTCTGGGATCAATTGTGGGCTCTGCATGTGGTTTTCCAGGGGAAGCAGTGCAGCTGCTCTGTACACTCCTGCTGGCAAAGCCATATTTGTCAAAAGCATAAAGGAAATGAGTGAGACCTGGACTAACTGAGCTGACCAGGCTGGTCCCTTGAGTATATAGAAAAGGATTGCAGCAGCAAAACTGTGTTTTCCACAGGACAGCTCACTTCTCCTGCAAGATGATATTTCTGCTCTGTTGGTAAAAAGCTGAACTTTGCTGATGTGGCTTTGCTCATGCAAGAAATATTTTGGTGCTAGAGAGAACCTTAATTTCTCTCTAAATGTTTCTCACAGGCTTATCTATACATCTCTGTATCCTGTATTGCATCAGGGATAATGATATCAATCTCATTCTGAGAAAGGCAGAAAGCCTTTTTCATGTGTTTGCAATGCACATTAGACCCACTAGATAGACAAAAACTATCCTAAGACAAAAATCTTGTTACCATGATGTATTTATTGTACTGTGACTGTGAGACCATATGTTCCATATTAGAAGAGAGAGTTTTCTGTGGGGGTTTTNCATGATGTATTTATTGTACTGTGACTGTGAGACCATATGTTCCATATTAGAAGAGAGAGTTTTCTGTGGGGGTTTTTGGGTTTTGGTTTTTTGTTTGGTTTTTTGTTTTCCCCCAGGATATAATGTTTTACTTAGTTAAAAACAAACCCAATTGGGGAGCACTTTCAGACAGCCACCACAGCCGCTCTGCCAGGAAGCAGACGATGGGAGCCCTGGGTGGGTGGCAAGAAATCTGTGTGCTACTGAGTGCTAAAGCATTGACATGGCTCAGTTTACTAAATCCAGCTGCGAAGAGCAGCTGGTTTTCTGGCAGCCAGTGTGACATATGCAGGCAGATACGCTCGAGAGAATTGATTGGGGGCCACCAGTGGGGAGAAGGGAGAAGGGGAGGGGATGTTGTTCCCTGCACTGCTAAGTGCTAAAGTGGCTCCTGGCAGTTCTGATTACTGAACCTCACTGAGAGGAGTTTTTCTGGACTCGTATGTGGCATCTGGTGGGGATACACTTCAGCCATGTGCATGGGAAAGATGGGGTAAGCAGAGGCTTCTGCATAGCCTTCCCAATGCTGTGGCTTGTGGGATCCTGGGGAAAGGTTGTTGGGACAAATGGGGGATGTCTGCAGACAGCAGGGGAGGCTGCCAAGAGACTTCAGGCAATGTTCCCATCTCGGTTTCTCTTCTCATTTCCTACTCTTCGTCTTCTCTCCGTGAGAGAACTGGGGATTCAAGGGGAGGCACAGCAGGCCAGGACAAGGAGAGATCACATAGAATAAACAGCAAGACACTTCCTCGGTGGGCCGGAAAAGATAAAAAAAGATGCCTATTATCTGGACTGAACTGTGAAAAGTTGCACCAGTGAAGCCTGCCACCTCTGGTGTGATAGGAGAAGGATGTCCTGCTGCCTCTGGGATCAGCCTGGGAAGCGCCTGAGAAATGCTGAGTGTTAATAGGAAGGGAGGTCCAAGATAGTCCCTGGGGCAGTGTTTTTATTTTCCATGACAGAACTGGAAATTATCTTTGCTTTCCTTTGATCTTCAAAGCACAGGAGGAAATTTCACACTTAGGGGAGGCCACCCAGTGTCAGGTGAGGTTGTTGCAGCTTGTGAAAGTCAGTCAGATGCCATAAGGTCAGCAGCTCACCTGCCTTAGTGTGAAAATGCCTTGCAGAAAAGACTCTGCCCTTTCCTGGAGTTGTTTTTGGTGCCTTGACTAGAAAATCACATTTGTTTGTGGATCCTGAGGCTGTAGATGGATGGCTTAAAGAGGGAGTAAAACCCAGTCAATGTAATTCTGATGTGATTTTTCAGTTTGGATGTGTATTATTTTGTTGCATGGATGTGGTCAGCCTAAATAATTATTTTCATTCTAATCTAATTGCAAATTTACTCCAGACACCTCCTTGCAGGCTGCTAATGAAGAGCAGAGGCAAGATGGAATGTTTTTTTTCCGAGTTTCGGGATGCTCTGTGGAAGTCAGATGTCCAGTCTGGCATCTCTGTCAAATGTAATTTTATTTGTACTGGCCACAAAGGCTGAAAAAGCTGCCCCCAAATGAGATGGCCTGGGTCACAGGCCCACGCAGGCTGTCTGTGCCCCTTGCTCCACAGTCTGGCTCATCACATGTGCTGAGCACAGATATTCAGAGGCTTCTCTGCATCCATCCCCCAACTTCTCCAGGGAATGTCTGTGGCCCTCAGTTAGTCTGTGTCCTACCACTGCTGGGAATGGGTTGCAAAATACCCCTTTGGTCAATGATATCATCAAACCAGCAACACCTCCAGGGTCAAGACAGGCACTGCTGCTTCCCCTCAATCCCTCACCCACTCCTTTATAACAGCAAAAATCAGTCTTTCTGCAGGGACACCTTCAGAGCAAGCAGCCAGTCTTGCAGACAGGGGACATATATTTATGTCTGCATGGCTCTCTTACTGCCCAAATTGCATTTTTACTGCTCACTTGAATATGAGGAGATTCTTTGGAAGTAAAATTGACTGTTGTTAACTCACCTTCTGATCTCCCAGTCTCACACGGCTGTCTGACCTGGCCATCTTTCACCTGGAGTTTGGGATCAGGCAGGTCTTCAGATTTCACTCTGCTTATGATTTATTTTGATGAGAACCAGTTGATCCTGTCCTCCCAGGGCTGTCCCTGAGCCGTGTTGATGGATGGACAGGTATTGGTCTCAGGAATGTCATATAGCCCTCTGAAAGTAGCCCCCACCTTGGTCTGATGCCTGTGAGCTGGTGCCAATCCAGCTGCTCTCCAGGGCAGTCCCTACTGAAGCCAAGGTGTGCTGCAGGTTGTCACCCTCACTGCTAGGACAACAACAGATCCGTGGGGTCCAGGGTCCCTGATTCACGTCTCATTCACATCCAATCCCTCTGAAAACAGGTCTGGGGCTGCATTTGTGGGTGTCGTCGAGCCCAGCTGACCCCATAAACAGCCTATTGCAGGGCCCTTCCCTTCGCCAGAGGTTAAAACAGAAAACCCCCCCAGAGCAATGCTTTCTTTCACAAAATTTCCAAATGCAGCAAAGCTTTCTGTTGCATCCCAGAGAAGAATGCAGGGCAGGATGTGACCCTTGGCATGAGCCGGGCTGGCCCACGCCGCCTGCCGGCAGAGCTCCTGGCACAGCCCCACCGCGGCACCGCGTGTGGAGTTCATTTGGTCTGTACACAATGGTCTGACTTATGAAATTAACGAAGCAAGTGAAATTAATTCAACCACAACCACATTTTATTCACAGAGAGGCTTGTCTGAAAGACGATGAGCATAACAACTGGTTTCCCTTAGTAAACCTGCAGCAGATTCATTCATAATAAAATACATGGCTCTTAGAACAAAACTTCTTCTGTTGCTCATTTTACGCTGATGTTTTACCCTGCCATTCTCTTCTTGACAAGCATGTCAGCTTTCTTAAAATGTTGTTGGATTAATGGGTTTGTGGATGGATGCTTAACAGTCAAAAATAATTAATCTTTACACATTCAAAGGATCATAATGATCAAGAGAAACTTTATTTTATTTTATTTTTAAAATAAAATAAAGCTGCCTGACTGTTTTTACTTGTTTAAAGTGAATACAAACTGAGTCAGAAGAGAAAAAGCAAAAGAAAGACTCCGGTGCTTTTCATGCTCTGCAGAGCACCCACCGTGAGGAAGTAACAGGAGAGCTTGGCAGGTCTCCTGGAGCCTGGCAGGATGATACCCTTCCACCCCCAGCAGTTTATAAAGCACATGGCAGCTGCCTCACAGAGAAGAGCTAATGATCCACACACAGTGCCGGGCAGCTGAGGCACATGGCTGCTTCTTGCTTGCTGCCTCACAGAGCTGGGACCAGGAGCATCGGACTGCTCCCAAATCACAGGAGCAAGTGCCATTATCACCACCCATTGCACATTTGCTGTTTGTATGCCTGTATATAGATGCCTCACAGCCCATTACCCCTTACAGCTGCCACCCCAGCACCCCTCAGGGAGGGGGTATCTACTGCCTGCTACAACATGGGCACCAGAGACAAAACACAGCAAGAAAGGGTCTGAGGGTGGCAGGAACAGGTACCCACTGTGGCAATATGGATATCACTGACTAAGGCTGCACAGCCACAGCATCTAAACCTGTAATTACATCCACCCCTTATCAAACAGTTTTCTAAGGGTCTTGAAGGCTTAGGGCTCCCTCTTCTAAGTTTTCTGACAGGTAGTTGCTCTCTGGCAAAGTTATAGACACTTCTGAAAGTTCTGGTGAGGGGTCATGCTGTGTATTGCAAGGCACAGGAGTGACTAAGGGGTTTGAGAGCAAAAGAGCTCAGTAACTTTGTTCAAGAGGAAAAAAAATGTTGGAAAGGAAATTCACGTGTGGTTGGCTTGCATTTGTTTCAGAGTAAGTGTTCCTTGTTCCTCAAAGCCTGGTGGGTTGAGTGCATTGAGATGGATGCACATGCCAGGGTCTGTAAAGGAAGCACTGGTTTCTCTCACTTCACCTGTTAGAATCTCCATTGAATCCAAAGGTGAGAGAAAGATGTACTATGTCTTTGCTGCCTTAGGATTCAGGCTTGGTATGGGTGGTTTAAGAGGAGAGGTATTGGCTCTTCTACAGTTATGCTGCTTGAGCTTGGCAAGATAATTTCTCAACACCTTTGTTTCCTATCCTGAAAGTAGAATATCAGAATATCTGTTCGTGAGTTCCAAGCGCCACTAAACACCAGTTTCTGCAGGTCTAATCAAAATGTCAACCAAAATCCCAGTTCCCTGGTTTGCTCCTGTGATCCTGCTGCAACACCAGCAATAAGGAGAACTGCCCCCAGCAGTTCTGCCTCTCATAATGGCTTCAAGTGATGGAGAACAAGTGATTGATATTGCAGTGAGCCTACTGATTTCTACAGTCATTTTAAAAAGGCAGTAAATACCTCAGTGATTGCAGCCATTCATGAATGAAAGCAGTCTATACACAGTAGGTTCACAACTGAAAGCAGTAATAGAAGAGGTTAATAATACTTAGAATATCTTTTCCCTCCCCACATAGGTTTAACATTTTTTTCTGAGAGAAATTTTACTATTTGAGAAGAGAGAAAAAAAATCTACAGAATTGAAACCCCACCTATATGTTCCCATTTTTTCATGAAAGAAATGCCTGACGTATTTTTATGCAGATGAAGCCTAGATGAATTAAAGCAGTGTTCCTACTTTCTCCTTTCTAATGCTAATGTTTAATTCTAGCATATTTATACAAAAACACTGCTTAGAAAGCAGGACCATAGAAAAAAATCTCTACAGCACCTACTGAGGTGAACTCCACGCAGCAAGCACTGATTATATGTTTTCAGGTTCTGAATGAAGAGAGCTGTTTTACAGGCTTCCAACTCTTTGCACTCCTACGGCCACGGCAGCTTGACAGAATAAAAATTACATGCATCACCCTTGGTGTGGGTGCATATTTTCAGCATGTACTACAAAAACAGAAGAATAAAAAAACCACAATACCTACCCTGCCACTCCACTCTCTCAAGTATAAATCTTTAAAAGCTATGTGACAAAACCTGTGTGCAGGGGCCCTACTCAAAACACGCTTTGAACTAGACAATCATTTGCCACTTAATCCTTAATGAATACAGTTGCTATTTTTGCAAGCACATCGCACTGGTGAGAGTGTTTGATGATGAAATATCAGTGAGATATGATTTTATTCCTATAAATAAACATAACCTGATGTCTGTGCTCATTTGTATGCACACATAAGCCCTCTCCAAACCACAGGAGTATGCTGTATATGCAAAGTCCTCAAGAGAGGATGAACACCTAGGGATAAAAGAGATCCCAAGTCCTTATATGTGCCTGTTCATAATACAGATGGTGATGCACATCTTGGTACACCTCAACAACAGCAAGCTGTCTGGAGCACCAGATGTGAGTTGACTTGAGATGGGGTTTTCAAGAGGAGTCGCTGCATCCAGGCACAACTACAGTGTAGCAGTCAAGAGAAAAGGCAAATTTTTCCTCAGCTGGTTTCTCTGAACCTCCTCTTTAGAGGATGAAGAGAATCCTTGCTTGGGAGTTTATGATTAAGTGAAAATAATCTTCTAAACTGCAAAGGGAAATCTTGAAAACATGACTTGAGGTATCCTATACCTCTGAAAGCATCAGACAAAGAGGAATGAGCTTTAGAACCTGCTAATTTAAGAACATCTTTATGCCTATCACTGCCCTGAGAAACAAGGATAGTTCCTTCTGCCCGTGTCTTCAGCAGGAGGAGAAGATTGTTAGTGAGGAGATATCCCAGCTGTTGTTGGGACAAACCCCACGCTGCTGTGTTTCAGTGGCGGTCGGAGTGTGCTGCCCACTGTGCGGTGCCAACAATCTCAAATGCGTAAAACATATTTCTGGTTTCTCCCACCTGAGTGCTTCAGGTGGTTTTGGAAAGTCCGAGTTTATCTAGAATGTGCAAATCTGTGCAATTCGTTTACATGCAAATATTAACACAGAAATGGATGTAAATAATTCTTTTAAGGAGGTACAAGATTGGTTAATTGTACTGTAAGGAAAAGTGGGGAATTTTACATTTCTTTCTTTTCCTAAGGTCTCTTCTACCCCCTGATAGTGAGTTCCCTTGGATGGGCCAGGCATCTGAAACCCATACTACTGGCATCATGTCACTTCGCCCCAGAAAAAGTGAAGAGTAAATTTAGTATCACAAACCAATCCCAGAAAGATGTTGTGAGACTCATTTAGGGATTTAAAGTTCCCTGAAATCCTAAAATGAAAGGGAATTTGAAAATGCAAACAGAGAAAATAATTTTTGCCCAGTCCCATTGAACCAAGCTATTTAAAAACAAAAACAGGCAAGAATTTTTCACTCTGAATTTGTGGAACAACCATTAAATGCTTTTGTTTTCTAAGCCCTGTGTTTGCTGAAAAAAACAATGGACCATTTCTTTAAAGGTGCTGGTAAAGCCTGCTACACTAACTTCTTGACGGGGTGTTAGCAAAACCATTTAATTACACAATAGTTAAGAATGTCTGGGACTGAGGAGATTTTCCTATTAGGGAAGAAAAGTAATTCATCCATCTATTATTCCAGGGGAGGTAGAAAGTAGGCCTTTCTGGTTAAATCTAATTTTTATTAGTATTAAGAGGATCACTGGAAGAATTCTATCGGGTGTCTGTAAGTGTTGGCTACAGCTGCAGTTTAAAAGAAGCACTGTCAAATTGAAAATCTCGTTTTCTCTGAGACATCACGCCCCTACAATAACGCCTGAAATTACCACAATTGGATGAGATTAGGAGAAAATGAATGTTTCTCTTAAACCATTTTCCTTATTTTTGTGTGTTTTAGGGCTTCTTCGGGCAGCTGAACAGTGGCTCTCTGCGACATGAAGGTGTGGACTCCAGCCAACCTGTCTTCCTGAGAACATTCCGTACCATTCTTATTTGCCTCGCTTACTCTGGGCACCTGTTTGGCTTTGCCCAGGGTTTTCCCGGTGGACGGGAAGCTTTCGGGGCTCCCAGCCCTGCACAGCCATGGGGCCGGCCGGGAGGAGACAGCAGAGCGAGCGGGAGCGCTGGGGCGATGGGCAAGCTAGATCCCCAGCCGCAGGCCCTAATGCTGCTAATGCTCCTTTTTATTAATATTATTTTTAAAAATTAGTTTTACATCCTCGAATAAAAGACAGGACGCCAAATGAAGACTTTATTTCACATTCTGGGTGAGCGCTCCCACAGGGCGCCACGGAGCGCGCCCCCCCCCCCNTGGCGCCCAACCCGCCCCTCAGCGGGACAAACCACTTCTCCCAGCTCCCCGGGGGAAACCTCGCCGAGCGGGCGGGCAGCGTTGACGACCTTCCCCATTCCGGAGCACCTTTCAAAAGGCCCCCGTGGCACTGTGAAGGCTCAGAAAAGGGGGATATCCCTCTGTCCCTCGTGGTGTTGCTTCCCGGCGGGGCAAAGCCGCACCCTCTGCTCTGCACTCCCCTCCAAGTGGCGCGGAATGGTTCGCGCCGGGACGGGACGGGGAGGTTCCGCCGCCATTTTGTTTGCGTGAGGGCCGAGCGGGCGCTGTGCGGGGGCCCCGCGGCGGCTGAGGGGGCGGGAGACGACGGCGGAGACCCGCGGTCCGGCTGAGCGCTCGGTCTGGGAGGAGTCGGCGAGGGCGGGCTGACCGACAGCGGGGCGGGCGCCCACCCCATTCGTGGCAAACATGTACATCAAGCAGGTGAGCCGGCGGGGCTGGAGCTGCCCGCCGTGTGCGGCGCGGCCTGGGCCTGGCGGGGGGTTGGCCCAGCCCGCCCCGCCCGGGGTGGGGTGTTCGTAGCCTCATACCTGCCCGGCCCGCAGCAAGGGGCTGGCGGCGGGCTCCGAGGCCTTTTACTTGGCCCGTCCTTGCCCCAGGGGGCGGATCGCGGTCCAGGGGGCACCACGGGCCGGGTACCACCGCCGGGTGGGCCGACGATGCTTGCCCTGCCCCGGCTCCCGCGGTTGGTTTCATTCATTGCAGATGTGAAGCGGCGCTGGGGGCTGACCCTCTGGGACCCGGGACTTTGTCGCGGGGACCCTTTGTACGGCAGCCCAGGTGTCCTAACCGCCCGCAGGCTCGTCCCCAAACAAAGGGTTCTGCTCAGGTGTCCGGCGGCACCTTGCAACTGTTCAAGTTGTGGGTTCTCTTCTTTTGGAGTGATGCCTCAGGGCCCCGGGCATGGACCACTTCACTTGTTATACTTCACCCTTGCCAGGCTGACGTTCAGTTAAAAAGAATGTCCTGGTATGGACCTTTTTCAAACAGTTTTTGAGGTATTATTAATGTTACTTCTGCACTATATCCCTGCAGCTGCTTTAGCAGTATATTGTGTAGTATGCACCGATTTTATGACTGCTTTTGTGCCACTGCCTATACACGTTCATACAAAGCCTACTGGGGTTCTCATTTCCCGGTGGACTCAAAATTGACCTTCTTTCTGACACCTTGCAGATATAATTTTTAAGAAGAATGCTTTATCATGTTAGAAAGTAAAAATTAGGTTTTCATCTACTCTTTGGCTGCTTGGGCAGTGTTTGAAATGCCTTTTGTTTGTGTTTTTATCAATCACTCTTACTACAGGTGTGCACCTTGCTTTAAAGTTTTTGAATAAGAGTTCTCGTTCTCAAGGTTTGAATTGCACAAAAGTTAACAGTGGTGCAGATATATAGAGTAAAAAGTCCAAATCAACTCAGAACAGGGGAAATGTTTCATTTGGAGGGGGAAAAAAGGAATTTGGTGTTCAATAACCAATAATATTCTAGGAACTATAGAATAGAACGTAACAAAGTGTGAACGTGAGAATAAAAGTAATTTGGTTCCACCAGGATCCCTTATTGTGTTGCTTCCCAGAAATTACTCCTGGAGTTTGAACATTAAAATTACTTAAGTCTTAATCTGAGTGTGTGCAAGGCAATAAAGAAGTCATGAAGCTTCAGAATATGTAGGATGGAAGCAGTGATAAGCCATCCAGAGAAAAACTTTGGGGGAAGATGATGGTGTTCTGTCTGCCTGTATGACACTCCCATGGTGCCCCAGGATGTGGGTGGTAAAAGTTTGGCTTCTCTAGCAATATCCAGTAAATAATAATGGGTTGTTTTTATCTTTTTGTAGAGACTTTCTGGTTCTTATGAGAATAAAATAAATTAATTACTTTTTTAGAATATTATGGGTAAACAGTAAAAATAATAGACACCAAATTTTTTTGCCCATTTTAATTTTATTTCTTGTCTTGAAATCTGGTGAATTGAAAAGCAGAATTATTTGCAAAATGTTTGGGTTTCTTAAAAATATTTTTAATTTAATTTTTAAAATCAGAATGAGTGCACATAGTTGCTGTGGCCTAGAGTTGGTAGCAAGACCTGAGTAAGATTTTCTGTTCCTGCCTTTGCTCTGAAAGCTGCTGGCACTGAGCTTGCCATTATTTTAACTGTATCTCGTTGGAAGAGCTGGGTGAAGAACATTGCTATAAAATATCAACTGTAATCCTTTTGTAAGTGTTGGTGCTGAAAAATCTGCAAACAACAAACCCTCAGGTGGCTGCTGTCTTTCTGATGTCTTACTGAGCAGAGCAAAGCTGCTGTGTAGTCTTTCCAGCACAGCTTTAATGTATGGAACAAATTGCTTGGTGCTGGAAGTTGGATCAGTTTTGCTGCTATGCAGCACTGAAGTATTAAGGTATTGTCACTCTCTGCCTGGTGTGCTACTGGGCTTGGCAAACCTCAGTTGCTGCTGAAATGGAGGAGTTTTGACATGCTGCTCCCGGATGAGTAGCTCCTGAAGTTGTTTGTGTAGGTTTGTATTTGTTTAGGATTTGAATTTGCTAGAACCAAGGTAGCTTGCTTTTTTACATTTTTCCTTAGATTGTACAGTAAAACAAGACTGCATTGCGTGTGAAACAGGCAGTTTAGTACAGTTTTTGCAGCCTGCAATTGCACTGTTTAGAGAATTTGCATTATAAAAGTTAAGAATAAATTTGGCCCTACTGGGATAAGCGCTTGTTATGTTGAGTTTTCTTTCTTGTGTGCGATACTTAATGCAAGTATATATTTTTGTGTAGTTTGTTACAAAAAGATTTTCAGAACTCTCTTGTTTGCTGTGCTTCGACCTGTACAAGGAACAGCATCTCTTTGTGCCAGAGAAATCTGTCCCTAACGTGATGCTTAGGTGAGGGGTCAGTTTTATGATGTAAGTTCCTGATCTTGAACTGGAATGTTAAGTTTGGGTGGGAAGGGCAGGTGAAATCAGTTACGTTACAATTGATGTAAATATTCTGTCAAACCTTACAGTTCAAAGACTGTTCAAGAACAGAGAACTTGGTTAAAATAACTCACTCTTCTCTCCAGGTAATAATTCAGGGCTTTCGAAGCTACAGGGACCAAACCATTGTGGACCCATTCAGCTCCAAACACAATGTCATTGGTAAGTTCCAGTACTTGTTTTTTCACATGAATTAAAGTTGCACCGTTATTTCAGATGATGTTCACATTAGTCGCCTTTGTAATTTTCAGTATTTGCCCACATTTGATGACTGTATTTTCTGTTACAGAAAGTTTATAACATACCACAGGGTGTCTTCCACTTGTACCAAACTAATGCTAACATCAATTTTGCGGTTCATCGGAGTCTTCAGAAACTGAGTGAAGTTCATAAACTCACTTGAGATTTTTATTTCTTCTTTCTGTGGAAGTGTGAGCAATTTTTATAAATAAGCACACTATAAGCTACTATAAAATGCTGCAGGGAAAGAAGCTCCTCTTTCAGCTTTAAAGGACTGAATTTCTGGAATGTGGACTGTCAAAAAGTATAAGTTTCAAACTGCAGTTTCATAAATAACACCTGTTCTAATAGCATGTTGTTGTCCACCATTCTCATGCATCTTGTTGGTTTTGCCTGTGAACACCTGTCCCTGCCTTTTCATTTGCATTGATTTTAGTGATTGTGCAGCAACTTTTGAGACTGCTGACCCCACAGTGAACAGTCAGTTTTGGATGTAAAATATTAGTAGGCAGGATTTACTCTGGTACTAGAAAAAACACACGTGACATGAATAGCATATCTTACTTCCACAGGAGCTAAAACTTTATCCAGGTGTTGATATTTTTAAAGTACACTAAAAAATCAGACTTCGGGTTTTTAAAGACTTCATAGTGATCCTCAAGTAATTTTGGGGATGAGGTGAATCTGGAAGGCATGTAGGCAGGAAGGGACGAAAGGATGCTCGTTGCTGCTGGAAGTCAAGTGGTTTTTCAACTAATACTGATCTTAAAGAGGAGACACTGGGCCTTGCTGAAACACGTTGGAATGAACACTAGATTATGGTACTGTAGTGCTGTGTTCTTACATGTTTATTTTTGAAATAAAGTGGTACTTCTTCCAGTCTTTTTAAAACAAAATATTGCTGAATTAGCAAGTGGAGCATTAGGAAGTTCAGACGTGTCGTGGTTTAACTCCAGCCGGTAACCAAGTACCACACAGTTGCTCACTCGCTCCCCCACCAGCAGGATCAGGGGGAGAATTGGAAGGATAAAAGCTATAAAACTCATGGGCTGAGATAAAGACACTTTAAAAAGCCACACACACAAGCAAAGCAAAACAAGGAATTAATTCAGTGCTTGGTGTGATCAGGCAGGTGTTCAGGCATCCCCATCACATAACAGTTACTTGGGAAAATAGATACCATCACTCCACAACTGCCCTTTCCTCCTTCCCCCCAGCTTGATATACTGACCATGATGTCCTTTTGGTCAATTTGGTGTCCCAGCTGTGTTTCCTCCCAACCTTCTGACTTCCTTGCCAATGTGGCAGTAGAAAAAGCAGAATAGGCCTTGGCTCTGTAAGCCCTGTTTAGCAGTAACAAAACCATCCCTGTGTTCAGCACAAATCCAAAACACAGCCCCATACCAGCCACTGTGAAGAAAGTTAACTCTACCCCAGACCAAACGACTAACTTGAATCTACAGGCAATGGAACTGATTTGCTCCAGTTACATATGCCAGGAGAATTTGATTTAGGTTTACTGTTCCTATCCCACAGGAAGATCAGTAGAAAAATCAAAAAGATGAGAATAAATAGGATTGCTTTTTTATTTTCATTGTGGAATGGTGTTGGAGTTTGTAAATCATTTTAATGCGTTTGAGTGGGCAAACACTCTCTTGTTCTCAATGACTGAGTGATCCACCAACCAGCTGTGCCTCATTCCCTTGAGATTTCGCTTGGCTGTGTTACATTCGGGTTCTGTTCTTGAATATTTTTACGCAGCATTTAATGTACATTGCACTGCTAACATATGTCAACTTGAGGTTATACTTTGTGGTTTAATTTTCAGTGGGAAGAAATGGATCTGGAAAAAGCAACTTTTTTTATGGTAAGCATGGATTTCTTATTAGCTGTTGATGCCAGGTTTCTTTGCTTGTTTTTGCTAGCAGTTTGTGTCTCAAGTGTTCCTCCTCAACATTTAGTTGATTGTTGAAAGGCAGATCTCAATGCTCTTGTTTAATAGTTAAACAGATTTTCCCCTAGCATTCAGCTTCTCTCACTAAGAGCCTTCTAAATTCAAAATGGCCAAAAGAAGTATTTACAGGAGGAAACCGATTCTAAAAGTCACACACCGTGAAAGAAGATATTTGCAGTTGTTTTAGACATTCTTAGTGGCTGAATTCTGCTCTACAGCACTTTGGCACAGCTTATACAGTCTTTTAACATAAGGTTATGAGGGGGATTTTGCGGGGTGGGAGCATTAATGGAGGAGCAGAGATGCTGGTTAAAGGTGTTAGTAGCCTTTGTGATGGTTGTGTTCATAAATTGTCAAAGGTTAAGTAGTAGCAATATTTTTAGCCTAGGCTGTGTGCTCTGTATTTGTGGAGGAAAGCTCACGAATCTCTGCTTGTGCAGCATTGTTAGTGACTGTGCAGTGAACTAGTGATGTGGCAACAATGACGTGTTCAGAGAAATCCTGGTGTACAGCAGGCTGAGTGGTAAAGATCCAGCAGGCTAAGGTTTTATTGAAGAAATACTGTAAGATTTTAGCAACAGCATGATTCCATTATACAATAGTAAATCAGTATGTTTTGAGTTAATGAAACTGCTACATATCTGCCTGAAGGAAAGAATAAGTCTTCTGTTTCTCTATTATTTTATTACAGCAATCCAGTTTGTCCTCAGTGATGAGTTTAGTCATCTTCGCCCAGAGCAGAGACTGGCTCTGTTGCATGTGAGTGAAGGTGTATGGCAGCAAAACTAAAGAATAAGCTAATGCACAGGAATGTTTCTACAAAAATGTTAAATTGCTGGGCTGTGGGTATTTTAAACCCATAATTTTGAAAGCATCCTTAAACATTTTTCATTTCCCATTGGCAAAAGGGAATTTATTACAAAGTAATACATTATATTGATAATGCACACCGGTGAATGTGTAGCCAAGGTTTTCAGAAATAAAAATCTGTGTGCTGAATCTTACATAGATGCTTTTCACTCTCAAGTCCTTGAAAGGAAAGGGGAGGTGGGGTTGTCAGGAGAAAGGGGAGATGAATGAGCTTAAAATATTTTCAAAGGTGCCAGTTATCTAACCAAAATATCTCTTATCTTAGGAAGGTACAGGTCCTCGTGTTATTTCAGCATTTGTGGAAATTATATTTGACAATTCGGACAACAGGTTACCGGTGAGTTGAATAAACTGCTTTGGAAATAGATTATTGTTTCAGTCTCTTGTAATCTCTTTCTTAGAGTAAGTCTTCAGTAACTGCCTTGGAGTCATTTCTGGTAAAAAATGCCATAGACAATCTGGATTAGTTACAGCTGCTTGCAGTAGGTGGGTATATTTACTGGTGTTTGTTTTCTTAAGATTGATAAAGAGGAAGTCTCACTTCGCAGAGTCATTGGAGCCAAGAAGGACCAATATTTCTTAGACAAGAAAATGGTGACGTAGGTACTTCTTTTCCTTTTCTGAATGAGACTCGTAGTATTTCTGTAACATTTTCTAGTCCAACCGAACACTTGCATCCCTAGCCTGAAATCATTTACTTCTGTTGTGTGATACCAACAGCTAGAGCATCAGTCCTTGTGCAATAGACAGCAGACTTTGAATTTCCAGTTCAATCCATTGTTTAACGTGATGTTTACCTGCTTGCGTAGTATTTCTTTCAAGGCTTTTTAAAATAGAAGGGTTATCTGACTTTAGGTTGTTTTATATCCTTCCTTGTGATATCCTTACTTGTATTTGCCTCCTCTGTGCTTTGAGGTACTTATTTCTTAGTCTCTTTCCAATGCTATAGTATTTTAGATATTTTCTGGTTTTATTCTCTCATTTCATTTTAGAGTTAGCCCTTACTAAATCAAGAAGCTTTTTCAAACAGCATACATTGCATGTGGTGATTATAGTATGTGATGTATAGTGGTGATACTGTACTGAATTTTTACAGCTGTGACTTTCACTGTAAGTGTTTCTAATGGATTCATAATAACATTTCAGGAAAAATGATGTAATGAATCTTCTTGAAAGTGCTGGATTTTCTCGCAGTAATCCCTACTATATTGTCAAACAAGGAAAGGTAAGATTCTTTTTCACAAATCCCTGTCAAGAGTATCGTGTTTCCTGGATGCTGAACTTAGTTATTGCAGAAGTAAACCAGAACCTAAATCCATTTTTAATTTGAAATGGTTCTTGTATGCAGATGCTGCTTTTGCTGATATTATGGTTCTAGGAGTTGATGTTGATTAAAAAAAAAAATCATGCCTGTAATGTTGATATTTAGAAAAGGGCTTCAGGTGCTTCTCCATACTTAAGTACAAAGCAACCTTGATTCCTATGACTGTTTCAGTGTAAATTCATAGTTTCTGGGCCTTAAGTTGAGGCAGCAAAGTAATGGTAGGGAATTTTAAGAAGTTAAAAATACTGTCAATGGAGCATGAATGGAAACGTGCCAAAGTACCAAAAGTGAACACACATCAGGGAAAGGGCTCATAGCATGGCCTGTCTGGGCTGGTCTTCAAGGCCCAAGCAGCTTCCTAGAACTTATGGAGGGCACCCACAGCTGTAGACAAAGGACATTCTACTTGTAATGGCTCACAGGATGCATCCTCAAGGAGTCATGAAACTGTCGCCTCCCAAAGATTACTGGAAGGGATACTTAAATGGGAATGCAGGAGACTTGAGCACTTGATGACAGGAATGCTGACCCGTGGTAAGATCCCTCAGATGTTTATCGGGATAAATTTTCCTATACAGCTCAATGTGTGTCTATAAAAAAAAAACTTGGGCTGGAAAGTAACTTGTGTTTTATAGTGGGGATTGGTGCACATGATTTAAAGTCAAAATACACATACTGGTTTTAATATAATACAAATTAGAAACAGTAGCCTTCTTAGAAAAGGATGCAGCCTCTGAAATTCTATTAAAGGGAAGTGAGTTTTATGTTGAGTGTAATTGTATGGCTGATTTAATGTTGTATTAATGAGTGTTTTATTATGTGAGTTATTCGAAGATTTATAACCCCTGCATTTTAGTCTGGTTTTATGGAGGCATTTAAACAGTTTGATTTAGCACCAGGGCTTAAAAACTCAGGCTTGAGTTTCTCTAAACATGATTTTGAATGGGTTATGGTTTCTTCAGTGTATTCTGATTTTTAGTTTAGTAACATATGAAAACCAACAAATTTCATTACAAGCAGAGTACTTGCCATCCAATAAAGTAATTGTCTCAAAAGGAAAGTGGTGTGGTATATACTGTTTACCTGAATCTTCCTGCCAAAACCTCAGGCAACCAGGCACAGCAAAATAAGTGGAATCTTTGATCTGTTGTGGTTAGCCATACATCCAGAGCAGGCTACTGAAATCATAAATCTTGAATTTTCAGATCAACCAGATGGCCACAGCTCCTGACTCTCAAAGACTGAAGTTACTGAGAGAAGTAGCTGGTACCAGAGTGTACGATGAACGTAAAGAGGAGAGTATTTCACTTATGAAAGAAACAGGTAAAATGGTTTAAATTTTAATTCCATTAACTCTGAACCTTTGACTTTTTCAGTAGTACTAATTACTAGACAGATTCTATTTGTGATATGTTAAATGATACAGAACATGTCATATTTCCTCCCTGAATTTCAAATATCTCACATGTGCTTTTAGTAATAAAACTTTTTAGCTGAGCTAATAGGGATAAATTTACTGTTCAAAACATGAGAGATGTCAGCTGGCAGTGATAAAAATCAGGATACCTACTGCTATGCAAACACTAAAGTTCATGTCAGGTAGTCTATAATTATTTTAAGTGTGTGAGCCAAAAGGGTTTGTGTTTGTGTTGCCTTACATAACAATTATCAACAGTTCTGCTGTTAGGATATTTTTTGGGAATTTCTGGACATGGCTTCTCTTCAGATTTATCTTGACAAAAAATTAATCACTTCAGGAGATTCAGTAGCTGTAAATGTGTGGGAATGTATTAGTGTTTAACTGAACTGCAATCTTGTCCTCTTTTCTGAAGAGGGCAAGCGAGAGAAGATCAACGAGTTGTTGAAATACATTGAAGAGCGACTGCACACACTCGAAGAGGAGAAAGAAGAGCTGGCTCAGTACCAGAAATGGGATAAAATGAGGAGAGCCTTAGAATACACCATCTATAATCAGGAGCTTAATGAAACCCGAGCTAAGCTTGATGAGGTAAAATATCTTGGCTAGTACAAGATACAACATGAACTGCTGATTTGTTTTTGCCACCGTCTCCTTGTGTTCCTTGGTAGAATCCTGTCAGTGTTAAGCAAACTTTCCTGTCCAACCATCCAGGAGCTGCTCTGTCAGTCATAGCTGCACCAGCTGAGCTGGGACCAAAGTCTATTCAGAGCAGGCAGCTCCAGTGAGCCCAGAGGTGCTCACTCACACAGTCAGACCAGGTCTCCCATAGCAGGCTTTAATTATTTTAATCTTGGTGTCATAACTAAATAACAGAACAGCTCAAGCTGGGTGCCCTGGAGGACAGGAACAAAGGAAGCCCTGGACCCTGTATGCCCCCAGAGTCTGAGCACATGCAAGTCTGGGGTCATCAGCTCCTGCTGTGTCTCCCAGTGTCCAGTTACCTGCCCTGCTCACAGATCCCCAGGCCCTGCAGCAGTTCACAGCGTCTTGCCCTGGGCTCTCCTGCCTGGGGCATGCACCACCCAGAGCTTAATCTGCAGCAATGTGCAGCTGCACACTGCGTTACTTGCACTGACTGTATTCCTCAACATCAGTGTTCTTCACTAATGAAACAAATTCTTTTCTTTATGGAACCACTACTAAAACAGATTCTTGCTGTTTAAACTATTGGTGATGTTTTCATACAGCTTTCTGCTAAACGAGAGACAAGTGGAGAGAAATCGAGGCAGCTGAGAGATGCACAGCAAGATGCTAGAGATAAAATGGAGGTAAAAATAACTTTTAAAAGGGCTCTCTAGAGGTGGATTTTTCTTTGTGGTTTTGCATTTTTTCAGAGCGGGGAGGAGGGCTGATGGTGTCCAAAACTGTATTGAATCCAGTTTTATGCTTTCATCCTGTTCGGAAACATGAGAAGTCTTTCACACTTCTAGAGTATCATGATTTACAGAATAATGATCTTGTGAGTTTTGATGGATAGTGAAACGTGCATGCAGTGTTTGAGATACTGCACACTTAAATTTGCACAGGAAATAGAACGGCAAGTTCGAGAACTGAAGACAAAGATTTCTGCAATGAAGGAAGAGAAAGAACAACTCAGTGCTGAAAGACAGGAGCAGATTAAGCAGAGGACTAAATTAGAGCTGAAGGCTAAAGATCTGCAGGATGAATTAGCTGGCAACAGTGAACAAAGGGTATGTAACAACAGTGAAGTCTTAAAAGTGCTCTTGTACTCTGAAGTTTTGGTTTCAGACTGCAGCCTGTTTTGTAAGGTTTACCAGACAGATAAATTAGTCTTCCCTTCTGTCTTTAGTGTGATTCTGGGGGATGTAAACTTGGACTTCTGTGTTACAGTCCTTTACTTATCATCCTGCATGTTGCAAAACCAAGCACCTATAATTCTCTTGAGCTTAATTGCTGCAAGTATTGGGACCGAGGGTTTTGTTTATAGCAGTAATTTGAATTTGGTTGTTTGGCCCATACAGACCTTCCTTGCTTGCATAGTTTAGCTTCTTGAGAATGCTTTATTTCATCCCTCTTTGCTGTTCTGACTGGAAATGAATTCACTTTTGTTAAGTATTGAAATAGCATAGTGTCAGATAAGCAGTGGCATCTTGCAGCCTTAAAATGTAGTTTTTCTTCAGAAGTGTGCATATATGTAATAATAGTTCCTGCTATTACCTAGCTTTAAATACTGCTTTGTTTGACTTTCAGAAAAGACTGCTAAAAGAGAGGCAAAAGCTTCTTGAGAAAATTGAGGAGAAGCAGAAGGAATTGGCAGAGACAGAGCCGAAATTTAACAGCGTAAAAGAAAAAGAAGAGAGGGGAATTGCCAGGTCTGTACCATTCTACAATGGGGAGTCAAAGCATTTAGGAAGAATTTTTATCAATGCTATTCATCTGGGCAATTAAAGTGTACTTGTTGCTTGACAATGGGGTAACTATTAAGTGCTTGGAGATGGACTGTAAAAAACCTCTCTTATTGTTGGGGTAGGAACAGTATTTGGTGAAATTATTTTTATTTTTTTTTAAGCTTAACCACTTTTGTGGGCTGTGGTTGAGTTCTTGTGAAGGCTTCTGGGTGATTTTATTGTTTATAACATGATCCTTTTCTTTCTGTTACTGATTTGGTGCTTAAATTTTAGTTTTGACAAATCATTTTAGATGATTTGACACTTCTTGAAAATTCTAATAGTAATTCTTAATGCTTACTCTTAATAAATTTAAGATTTCCTTATAAAACACCATGTCTTTTGCTTCTCAAAATAGACTTGCACAGGCTACACAAGAAAGAACAGATCTTTATGCGAAACAAGGTCGAGGGAGCCAGTTTACTTCCAAAGAAGAACGGGATAAGTGGATAAAGAAAGAGCTGAAGTCTTTAGATCAAGCCATCAATGACAAGAAGCGGCAGATTGCAGCTATACACAAGGATTTAGAGGATACAGAGGCAAACAAGGAGAAAAATTTGGAACAGTACAGTGTAAGTTTTCAGCTTATTCTCAGGGTTTTTGAGAGAAGAGTTAAATACGCATTTTGATCTTGGACAATTAGACTTTGATGCGTATTTATAAGGAAGATGTGACTTTCTGGTTGGGTGTGGCCTTTGAGAAATGTGTTATTGAAAGCATCTGAGATAAGCTTTAAACTCCTTTAGTGTCTCTAACTTCACTCTGTGTCTTGGCTTTGCCTTGTAGTACTTTCCCCAGTATGTTTGGCCTGAGCTTTCAGGAAGAGTTTTCTCTCTGCCTTGCTCTTGTCTGCATTGAACGTGGCCATGTCATAGATAACCATTTCTGTTCTTACAGAGGTCTGTGTTGGTTGTTTTCACTTTTCTCGTTTTCCCCAAGCAAGTGGATCTTTTAAACTATGCAGCAGGCACTGCACCCTTGTTCCATGATTGCAGCTGGTTAGAAGTTGCATCCCTAGGCGTGTTAGAAAATTGATCTGTTCTAGTATTATCTGCATAACTTAGATTTTAATTTCCATTCAGAAACAGCTCTTACACACCAAATACAGCAGTATAATCCAAAAATAGCACTCGTGCTAGGAGTTACAGCAGTGAAAAGCTCTGCTCTTGTATTTAGAGAGCATACAGTGCCAAAGCTGATAGACAGTGTTCTTGGTCTTTGTGTAATATATCTGCTGAAGCTGAGGATCAGTCTGACAGCATGCAGGAATGCAGCTGTACAAAAATGATGGTGTTCTGCTAAAATACTGTTTATTTGGGGCCCTCGTTGGCAAGATAGTGATTCTCTGAGTTGTTGAATGAAAGAAATGGCATTGATCACTGGCTGACTGTAGTTGTACTGTTCTGTTCAATGGGTATTCTGTAACATTGAAGAGCTAAATTGGGGGTGGATTTTGATTCATTTCTATAGGAAAGTTTTTGGTTTTCTCCCCGAGGAAGGTTGATTTATGCTTAGGCAAACAGTTGTATTGCTTTTTGTTGTTCAGAGAGAAGGTGTCTTGGGTGAATGTGATTGAGAGCTTGCAAAGGTAGTTTGGAACAAGTTGACTATGTTTTTAGTACATATTTACTCCTCCTTGTACACATATAAATATGCAAACCCTGTCTTGAGTGCTAGCCCTGAACTGCTTTGAAAATGGCAGGTATTAAATGAGCAAAGGAAAGATGTCTCTGCATTGGCTTAAGCAGCACATGTCGACAGCAGCTGTGTTAAAAGTCTAGTACTGCTGGAGAGCAGCCTAAGATTTTTGGCTAATTGCAGGATGGCATGGTACATGAGATTGGTATGTATGTTCTTATCACAGATCTCATTTATGAGAGCTTATGATTACATGATAGTTATAGTAGTAGTTATATAATTTATCTTTTGTTACATCCTTACTGTGACTTAGAGTTGATCCGTTTCACTTCAGTGCACAGTTGAACTCTGTGCCTCCCTTGCCATGTGGCAACTACACCTTGTTACTGTTTCCTTACAAAGATGTATTTCTTCTTAGTGCTTTTGCAGTTTGTTGTAAACTGGTGTAAATGTTCATAGGATTTTTTTTCTGAACTTTAAGTAGTAGTTCAGTATTGAATAAAGATTTTTTTAATATAAAGAGATGTAGTTTCATACTGTTCTCTTCTTTGTGTTAGAAACTGGACCAGGATCTTAATGAAGTGAAGGCTCGTGTTGAAGAACTGGACAGAAAATACTATGAAGTGAAAAATAAAAAGGATGAGCTACAGAGTGAAAGAAAGTTAGTAATTAATTGAAATATGTCTCAGTCTCACTTAATATGAAGGACCCCAACTGTGTAGTTGTTAACATGGCATGTAGGTATGTTTTTTAAATATGGCCATGTATGAACTTCTGCAATTTGCCTTCCCATTAGATGAGCAGTCGTTAAGAAAATAATAATGAAATCTTCAGATTGCATTCACGCTTAAAAATTTTATTGTTTTTGTTCTGTAGTTATCTGTGGAGAGAAGAAAATGCAGAACAACAAGCTCTTGCCGCGAAGAGGGAGGATTTAGAAAAGAAGCAGCAGCTTCTCAGAGCAGCAACAGGAAAGGTAATACACCTCATATTTGAGAATTCCTTGTGGAATCTTATTCTTGAAGGATAAGTTACAGTCATATCTGAAGGATATTCCATCATAATTAAGACAAGTTATATTAGAAGCTGAATTTTTCAAGTATTTATAGCTCTAGAACTACTTGCAAATTTGTTTTGTAAACTCAAGGTAATTGATGTGAGGAGACCAGGCAGAAACAGAATATTTCTAAAATTTCTTCAGATATCTTTTCACTTAAAAAACATGAACAAAACTGAAAAGTGATGGACTCAAATATTTAGATATCTTCTATTAGAGCTGTTAGGTTAGTTAGCAGGAATTTGGCAGAAGAGGAGACTACAACTTTCACAAGGTTAAAGTGAATATTATGTGTACATATTTTAACTGCAATACAATAATAATTTGTTCTTCAACAGGCCATTTTGAATGGCATAGACAGCATAAACAAAGTTTTGGAGCACTTTCGTCGCAAAGGCATAAACCAGCACGTTCTGAATGGCTACCATGGCATTGTGATGAATAACTTTGAGTGTGAACCAGCTTTCTACACCTGTGTTGAAGTTACTGCAGGGAACAGGTAATGATGTGCTCTTCAGTGCAGTGTCACAATTCAGTTCTTGGTCCAAGCTGCTACTGAAATTTTAGTGTTTTGAACTTGAGCTCTTGCCTTTCTTTTGTCAAAATGCCTTCTATATAGCATGATCAAACTGCTATTCTTTTGTCAAGGAACTAAGACGAATTCTGTCTCTTTAAATATTAAGCCTAGCTGCTCTTGACTTTGTCAAAAAAAACTTAAAACAAAACCACAGAGAGAAAGAAAAAGAAAACAACAGTAAAAGGTCCCAGACCCACACTCATGACATTTACCAGAAGGACTAGTGGTGAAACTGAGACACATTGCCTAAAGTTGACAGCATCTTCCAGTGTAGAGAGTTCTACAGTAAACAAGGCTGATGTTTCAGTAACAATAAGAAATATTTCATCGTGCTAGAAAATCTCGTGGGTGAGAATGGTCTTTAAACTGTCAAAACCTGCTACCTAAAAGCTCTGAAAAGATGTTGAGTGTTTAGGAGTCTGTGTAAAATGTTTGTGTACAGTGATGCTCTACAGAGATTGAGCTGCTCTTGTGACAGGAGGGTGGAATGTAAAGTTCTTGGCTGATCCCATTTTAATGAAAGTGGATAGTATGTATCTACTTGCTCTTCCTGAGGCATGGAATTGAAAAGAAAATGCAATGCAGCTTTATATTGATATGTTATTTAATGGTACGTGCATGATTACTGTTCCTGTAGAAATATGTTGGTGCTTTTAGCACAGTAAAGTTTTGTCTGTTTGTTGGGCTTGATAAATAGGTTGTTTTATCACATTGTGGATTCTGATGAGGTCAGTACAAAGATCCTAATGGAATTTAACAAAATGAACCTTCCTGGAGAAGTTACCTTCCTCCCTCTGAACAAGCTGGATGTTAGAGATACTGCTTATCCTGAGACTAATGTGAGTTAGAATTCCTTATGAACCTTCCTCTGCTTTATAATTACAAAGCCTCATGTTTTGAATTGTGTACATTGCATATTGCCCACTTGCTTTTCTGTTGAATGTCTGCAATTAAATACTGCTTCTAGTGTATGCTTCTCAACATAAAAAACCTCTGTTATAGAAAAATACTTTCCTATGAGTGAGTTTTCTGGCAGACCTGTAGTTGACTTCAGGCACAAACCTAGCAGTGAAAAGCCAAAATTGCAATATCTTGCACTTGATTTCCAGAGGGTGTTTATGACTTTGTTGTGGGAATGTTCAGTCAGTGTGCTGTTCTCCTACCAACTGACAGCTGTTTATTTCCAAATATCATTGGTTTGATGTCCTGTATGTAAGTGGTGATATACACAGCTCTAGAAATCTTCATTCTGGAAGTTTACTGATTGGGAAGCTGATGTTAATATGAATTGGAGATGTGCTAAAGTTTTAGGAATTCTAGTGTATTCTATTTTTACTCTTGAATGCTGTATATAATTTAGTTGCAATATACTTGCCATATGTTCTTATCATTAAAATTCCTGTCACTTCAGGATGCTATTCCTATGATCAGTAAACTGAGATATAATCCAAGATTTGATAAAGCTTTCAAACATGTTTTTGGGAAGACCTTAATTTGTCGTAGCATGGAAGTGTCTACCCAGTTGGCCAGAGCTTTCACTATGGATTGTATCACTCTGGAAGGTAAGTATTCCAATGTTATAAATTATTTATTGTAAAACTGGGATGCTTGAATTGTGAGGCTCATTAAACATGGTCTATTGGTGTTGTCAAAATATGATTATTTGTAATAACAGTATACTTGATTGAGATGTATGTACAAGGTTGCACTTGGTTAAGTACAGTGCTTTCTTCACAAACTGTGGAATTCTTGTAGGAGCTAAGAGTTAGTAGCCGTGTATCTCCATCCTGAGAATTGTAAAGCAGATTGGGTTTGTATTCATACAATTTGTTTTGTCCAATTTAACAGGTGTTTGTTTTCCTGGAGTGTATTCATGGTGTTTTCCTCAAGCTTAAACCAGTGTTTAGTGTGTGAATGTATGGCCTTAATTACTGATAAGTGCAAGGTGAATTCTCCAGTGCAACAGACATGTTTACATGTTATGTTCTCTGAAATAATCTATAACTCTTCTTAATTGCCTGTTCTTAAGAAGGCAGATTCCCTGCAGGCTTATTGTTGTCTTTTTGTCACTTAAAGTCAATCTGAAAAAATTCCTGAGGTTGTCTGGTGAGGAAATTACTAATTTTTCAGTATCAGCATACTCTACAATCCACAGATGCTGCTAATTGCTTGATCTCCTGTTTATTTCCTCACAGAAATTTGAGGGGTTTTTTTCAAACTGATACTGCTAGGCATTTGCATTTTTCCCAAGTATTTTCTTTCCTTCAAGCTGCATGGTTTCAGGAGTGAATTAAAAACAAACATAAAACCAAACTAGTGCTTAAAGGAGATTGTATTAGTCTGCATTTGTCTTGAGAAAGGAAATGCACTTAAACTGAATACAGAAATAAGCATTTCCCTAATTACTTTAAACATAGGTGCATGATTGCTCGGACATGCAGCGCTTCTGTAGGTGAGTTGATGTTCCAGAGAAGCTGCTGAGCTGCACTGTAGAAACTGGAGAGCACATATTGTGCAGTTCATAGTCTCACTCTCTTGTGCTCTCAGGTGATCAAGTCAGCCATCGTGGGGCTTTGACTGGGGGTTATTACGACACCAGGAAGTCTCGGCTTGAATTGCAGAAAGATGTTAGAAAAGCAGAAGAAGAACTTGGTGAACTTGAAGCAAAACTCAATGAAAACTTACGCAGAAACATTGAAAATATCCTTTTTTGTTAACGGGGGGAGGTTGTGTGATGGCAGATTTTTTTTGTTGTGGTTACAGTAATAGATGAAAAGCAGGAGACTTACTTGTTAATGTTACACATTAGCTGTGGCATTTGTTCTGACTATTTCTTGTGCAGCCTGGTTCTAGATGTTACTGTAGTGATTTCAGTAACAAATGAATCAGTGGTGAAACAAAAATAACAAAAGCCCTGCGTGTGAAAATTGTTGTACAGTCAGTGAAAAGAACAGATTTTAAAACATATCCATTGTTTATGTGCCTGAATTGCATTCTCTTTTTAAAAATAATATTTAGATCAGTGCAGCTAGGTAAGAAGTAGTTGCTGTACCACTGTTAATGTTTTGGTAAAACTTCCTTACTGGGGAAACTGGATTCAAAAATAGTAATTGAAGCAGGCATTGTCACTAGTTTGCTTCAGAGAGTGGCTGGCACAGTGGCCTTCAGGTAGAAAGCTCTAGTAACCTGTCCCAGTTAAAATTTGATACTTATCATTAAAGCATAGAGATGAGGTTAAATCCTAGATTTTGAGGCTTTCTATTCCGTTTAGAGTTTGTTTTAGTAACTGGTGTTCTAAATAACAGATATTCTTGTTATCTGTGTTAATCGTCACTGCTTCTTGTGACTCATTTTTGTGACTGTATTTTTAGTTCTTGTGAAGTGAATTGGTATGTTACAGAGTCCCCTTATGCTGTGGAGGGGAGATGGAGAGCATTATGTTATAATAAGCTGTAAGTTGTTTGACAGTTCAGTCACTGTCAGTTCACTCTCTTTGCACAGTGTCCTTTTGAGATCCAGTGTCTAGAATTCAGGGACAAGGGAGATTTATAAAGTTTTCTTAACCATCATCCAGGTCATTCTGTCCTTCAAACTGAATGCCCTTGCTTTATGACCTGTGTCGGTGCATTAGAGACATTTTTGGGACAGCAGATAAGCAGACCACTGAAGCCTGTGGTTTGATCTAAGCTGATGAGTAAAGCTTTAAAAGTATGTGACTATGTCTTGTTAAGTCAGTGGGAGAATTTCAGAATGGTCTGTTAAACATGGCTTAAATAGACTGAATTTGCCAGCTGGCTTTACATGCACCAGCAGTAATGAATGTCTTTCACCCTTCTACTGGTTACTTTTGGGCAGTGTGCAGGACCAAATATGTATATCTAAAATGAGTGTGTTTTCTCTCCTTCTTTAGGTATTTTTTAAA
Organism: Pachyramphus minor; assembly: GCA_013397135.1. Classification (NCBI taxonomy): domain Eukaryota; kingdom Metazoa; phylum Chordata; class Aves; order Passeriformes; family Tyrannidae; genus Pachyramphus; species Pachyramphus minor. The sequence goes on from VYXB01010417.1 coordinate 216,754, forward strand.
CTTCAGATTTAAAGGCATGTTGTTTTAAAAGTACCTGTGCAGAAACTAGTTTTAGCATCCCACTCTGCAATGTGCAGGGGGCCTGCTTTTTATAACCAGGAATGGGAACTTGCATTCCTGTTGCTTGTAGTTAAATTCTCCAGTTAACTGTTAGACCCCTGTGTTTCTGTATAGTTTAACTTTTAACCAGGACTGCTATTTTGAGAAATTTTTCTTGCTGTCATGTAAGTCAAAATCTTCAGGCCTGAGTTTCTTTTTGAGCAGGGATCTATAGAGGATGCAAGTAAGGTGCTCTGTGGCATATGCTTCAGCTGTTGGTAGCTGCTACTGCAATCTGACAAGAACTTCTAAAACATAACAAAACCAGACCTCAGTTGTTTTAAAAGTAAAATATCCATTCCCACTACCTTCCTGTTCTATAGCTCATTTAGTTTTCCCAAAATTCTATAAGTATGTAGTGAAGTGTTTTACTGTAACCTCTGCTTAGGAAATTATTTCATTTTTAGAGCATTTAAGATGATGTGCTTAAAGATACATTGCAGTAGGAGTAACATGATAGCAACACAACATAAATTAAAGCACAGTCTTAGCAACCTCTGCACCGTGCCTTAAGCCATTGTATCAAAATTGACCTGAACAAATTACACTTTTTGGCTCAAAATTGAGTGAGGGATAATGGTTCTGTTCTAATACTTCCTTGTAGATGTAGGCATCTCCTCTGTATTTTGTAATATCTAAGTTTTCCTTGCATGTTCAAATGTATCCCTGTGTTCTTCTCAATGCCATCTTGTAAAATAAACAAGAAAAGCTTCATTTCTTGTTTTGATGACAGAGGTTCTAGTAGGTATAAAATGCCTTTTAAAACAAGGACAGAGTTTTCCTTAGCCCGCAGTATGGATTAATAATGAGATTGATCAGCTAATGAACCAAATGCAGCAAATTGAAACACAGCAGAGGAAGTTCAAAGCCTCTCGAGACAGTATTTTGTCAGAGATGAAAATGCTGAAGGAGAAAAGGCAGCAGTCTGAAAAGACATTTATGCCTAAGGTTGGTATGGGGGTTTTGAGAGCTGTTAATGCGTTTATATTAATTGTTTCATTAATATTACTGATAAACTTGCATTCCTTTCTGACTAACACCTTAATATGAAATATTAGATGACTAGAGGTATCACAAAAATATGTTGATATAAACAGAAAGGTGAAACTCATATAAATCTACAAATTGCTTTGAGGATGACTGACTAATATCTGTCCCACAGCAACGTAGTTTGCAGAGCTTGGAGGCAAGTTTACATGCTATGGAGTCAACTAGAGAATCATTAAAAGCAGAACTGGGGACAGATTTGTTGTCTCAGCTCAGCCTTGAAGATCAGAAACGTGTGGATGCTCTTAATGATGAAATTCGACAATTACAGCAAGTAAGGAAATGAAAATGTGTTGCCATTAAATGTGGTATCTTTCTTTGCAATAAACTTATTTTTGTTCTTTTATATGAAAAGTCACTCATGAATACAGTGTCATAAAAGTAGCGCTTCATTAGTACTTGGTGGGCGTGTTTGAAGTTCTCCCATTTGCCAAGTGTATTTGCATGTTTTTCTCAAATGCTGGTGATTTTTGCCAGTGGATTGTGTGAGAATTAAGGTTATTTGTGGTGAAATCATTAGAATTTCTTTGCTTTACGGCAATAAATACAAGTAGACGTCGTCTGACGGGAGTATGCACAGTGTGAGAAAAGAAAACGAGGTAAGGCAACTAACACACTCTTACTTTTTTCAGGAAAACAGACAGCTTTTGAATGAGAGGATTAAGCTAGAAGGCATTATCACAAGAGTTGAAACATATCTCAATGAGAATCTGAGAAAACGCTTAGACCAAGTGGAACAAGTAAGAATTTTCTTTTAAATGTACTTTTGCAGTCTGGTTTTGGTTCATTTCCAGGGCTAACACATATTAATCGCTTGATAAATACTCATTGGTTACCCTGCTTTATCTGTGCTGTGAATACACAGTCTGTGTGTGTGTCATCATAATGACAGATTCGTTTGAAAATCTAACTATTCTCTGAAACTTTACTAAATATTGAACACAGCTATATGTAGAGTAGCAGAAGATAACTCGTTTGTCTGGCTTATACTTTTGTTCCCCTTCGTGCTGAAGCTTGGTGGCATTTATTTATCCCACAGGAACTGAATGAGCTTCGAGAAACAGAAGGTGGCACAGTTCTTACTGCCACAACATCGGAACTTGAGGCCATCAACAAACGAGTGAAAGACACACTGGCACGGTCAGATGGTTGGTAGCATCGTTTTTTTGAAAGAAAACTGCAGTGGTTTAGAAATAGACCATAGTGTGAGAAGTAATTAACTTGGCTTGGTGATAATGGGCTTCTGGCTTTGGGGCATAGTACAGATCTTCCTACAAGCAAAATCTTATATAGTTGTTCCTGAAGTTTGTCTAACCTCTCTAAAACTCAGCTGCTGTCAAATAAGATATTGCATCCATATGGCTCAAAACTTCCTTTGCTTCTCTTTCGAGACTCAAACAATATGACTGGGGGTGTTTTTTAATCCGTAATGCTTATGGAGAAGAAAAGAGGGATTTTCAACCTTTTGGCTGAAATTTAACCTTCTGGTCCTTAATAGATCATCTTCTTCTGTTTATATTTTTGTTTCATAAATACTTTTCTGGATAATTGCTGATCTTATGCAGACGTGTAAGACTTACTTCTTTGGGTTTTGTACTCTCACCCAATATCGCAGATCTGGATAACTCTATTGATAAAACAGAAGCAGGAATTAAAGAACTTCAGAAAAGCATGGAACGCTGGAAGAACATGGAAAAGGAGCATATGGATGCCATTAACCATGATACAAAAGAACTTGAGAAAATGACCAACAGGCAAGGCATGCTTCTCAAGAAGAAAGAGGAATGCATGAAGAAAATCCGAGAGTTGGGTTCTCTTCCACAGGAGGCTTTTGAAAAGTATCAGACCTTAAGTTTAAAGCAGGTAAATAGCGTGCTTGGTTTCATGTTTCCTGACCTGAAATATCAGTGTCACCTTTATCTTGAGTGTTAAATGTGGCTGGAATTGCAACTCACGTTGATGCGTGAATGTTTTCCGTTTACAGTTATTCCGCAAGCTGGAGCAGTGCAATACGGAACTGAAGAAATACAGTCACGTTAATAAAAAAGCTTTAGATCAGTTTGTGAATTTCTCAGAGCAGAAGGAAAAACTGATCAAAAGACAAGAGGAACTGGACAGGGGCTACAAATCCATCATGGAGCTGATGAATGTCCTTGAGCTCAGGAAATACGAGGCTATTCAGCTGACTTTCAAACAGGTAACAAAATGGGAACAATTGTAAAGACACTGGTGCTGAAATCAATCAAATTGTCCCATTAAGTATGTGTGTAATAACAGAAGGCAATGTCATGTAACTTGAGGCTTGTGGGTTTTTTAAATACTGAAAAATAACTAACCTTTTAAACAGGTGCCCATCTCTATTACAACTCTAGCTTTGCTTTAATCCTCTTAAATATTTCCTTTCAAATGAATCTCTTTGTACTACCTACAACCCTTTCTGGGACATGTCTAGTAAAAAACCACCAAATCCATTCTCCAGATTTAGTGAAAGTCATTCTAATGTTAACAAAGGATCTTAACTACAAAGTGTGTGAAGGCTTCTCTTAAAAGGTCTTTTGATTAATAGAAGGTGACTGAAAGAAATCATACTTTTGCTACAGTTTTATAAGTCTACCACTTTGAAAAAAAAAAAAATTCAAATTCTCATACTACAAGAATAGTTGTCTTAGCTGTATTTAAGCCAAGCTCTATACAGCATAACATTTTCTCAGTTCTGCTTAAGAATGAATGTTGATCTCTGCTTTGAAGCAGATACTTCGTGTGATCATGTAAAAGCAGTTGTTGTCTGTATTTGATTTCACTGTAAGAATGAGATGGTTTATTGACTCTTTCTTTTTCAGGTGTCAAAAAATTTCAGTGAAGTATTCCAGAAGTTAGTGCCTGGTGGCAAGGCCACATTAGTGATGAAGAAAGGAGATGTGGAGGGCAGTCAGTCCCAGGATGAAGGTGAAGGCAGCACCGAGAGTGATAGGGGATCTGGATCTCAGAGCAGTGTTCCATCTGTGGATCAGTTCACTGGAGTTGGCATAAGGGTAAAGAAAAATATTTGTGTTTCAGTACTCTAAATATTTGTTTAAGTTGCCTTTTAAGTTAAAGGCAACATTCAGTTGATCCTGTTGGTTTAATATCAAGTGACGTGGTTTAGTGTTTTGAAATCATCTTGCTGTTACATTCTTTTCTTAGGTATCGTTCACAGGCAAGCAGGGTGAAATGAGAGAAATGCAGCAACTTTCAGGTGGACAGAAATCTTTGGTGGCCCTGGCCCTGATATTTGCCATCCAGAAATGTGATCCAGCCCCATTTTACTTGTTTGATGAAATTGACCAAGCCTTGGATGCCCAGCACAGAAAAGCTGTCTCAGGTACCTGTCTGCTTTTCTGATCTTCATTGTGATTGAAGGTAACAGTTTGTCCTCTCATCTCCGATTAAAACTCTTAATCATAAAAGCACATTTTGGAGAAGTCCAGTGTGTGTTAGAATTTACCTTTGTGCCTTCTGAAGCTTTCATGAACTTGGTTTTAGGAAGAAGCTCTGTGCTATCTACTGTGTCTAAAGGGTGTCCTTATTACACTTCACTGTGGTGGAAACAGTCCTAGTTTGATTTTAAAAGTCAGTGGAAAAGTACTTACTCTGTTTTTATCACAGAAGTTTAATACCACACTTAGGTTTACCAAGTGGCTGGATTTGTCAAGAGTTAATACTGGAATTAATGATAGTACTTAAAACCTGGTATGAGTTCTGTCTTGATTTGTGGGTGTTTTCCTTTTTATTAAACAAAACCTCATTTTAAATAAAGAACAGCAAACTCTTTTCCTGCCTGTCCCACTTTACTGATCACACTAATAAAGAATTTCTTTTTTCATTTTTAGATATGATTATGGAACTAGCTGAACATGCTCAGTTTATTACAACAACTTTTAGACCTGAACTGCTTGAGTCAGCTGACAAGTTCTATGGTGTAAAATTCCGAAACAAGGTAAGTAATATGATAAGGTTCTCAGTAAACACCATAACTAAAGTAGCTAAATTTGAGACTTGACGTAACAAGAGTTCAGACTGAAGCAGGCTCACTTCAGTGATAGATTTCTAATTATGTTGCAGTCTTCTATGAAAAGTTCCTTCCTGAAAAAGAATTTAAATACCTAGATGTGTCCTTTGTCATATTCCTTAAAGGGAATTAGAAATCGATTATAGCTGTGTTGCTGAGTTCTGAAGCCGTCAGAAATGTCTGTGTTACTCTGCAGGAGACAGATACTGTAATAACTGCACACTTCTTTGTTCCACCAGGTCAGTCATATCGATGTGATCACAGCAGAAATGGCCAAAGACTTTGTAGAAGATGACACCACACATGGTTAAAGGAACTTGTACTTACTGCTTGTTTGGAAGATGTGTATAGTGCTGTTTATGCCAGGGACCTGTACATTTAAAATATGAATTATTTAGTCCTTGTTTAAAATAGTTTTTGAACATACATTTTAACCAAGACCCCAGAAGGCTTAGTTTCAAATGAGCTTGAGTATCCATTTTGTCTTTGTTGCTGTATTTTATAAGATAATTGTTAATGTTATCTTTATACAGTACCTGTAGTTCAGAAATTTTATTCTCTTCCTTCAAATCTTTTGTAAAATGTCTGTTGCTGTTCTAAAGCTTTTCAGAAAGTGCTAGCTATTTCTTCTTAAGCATAGTTTTATCATTTATATTGCCTCACATGTTTTTTTTAATGGCTTCAATAAAAATGATTGGTTTTATTGCTGTAACTTGTATACAGTAAATTTTTGGTTTATATTTCTTAAGAGGAATCCACTGAGCTGGAGTAAGCGTTATTTGGTCATATTTCAGTGGAATATTTCAGAAACACAAGACAGAGCAATTCTTCCAAGCCTCTCTTATTTCTTCCCCCCCCCCCCCCGCCTTTTTTCGCTAGTGCCAGCAGACAACCACCCCAAATCTATGATTGTCCAAATTCACAGTGTTCTGATTATTGAACTGAAAAAAATGTAAGTATCAGAAAATACTGAAAAGTATAAAAAGACCCTAGAACTGTATCAAAATAAGTCACAGCCCCCTCTTTTTCCTGGCACACTGGCCAGTGTAACTCCTCCATCCCATCCTTTCAGCCTGAGAGACCAGCATAACTTGGGCCAAGTGACAGACACTAAGCAAAAAGTGAAGTCTTTTGCTGCTGTCCAGGCTTTTGGCAAAGGGGTATTGAATAATTTGATCTGTTCTCCTGGAATACTAAAAGATTTACCACAAGCCATATATTTCTTACATAGCAAAGCAGTTGTAAAAACAGAATCAGTAGGTGTTACAATAGTACATTTATAAAAATATCATAACCTTAAACATGTATGTAATTTTAGATAGTATAGTGAGAAACAAGGATGCTTGTTCCCTCCCCACTGAGAGCTTTGGGAAGTGCAGAAAGGAGAGCATGAGCTGATGGCAGGTCTCCTGGGCTCAGGAGTGCATATCCTTGCATCACAAGAGAGAAGAGTGGGAGAAGAGTACTGAAGCTGGTATGGAGCAACTTCCCCAGGGAGTGATAAACGTGTAGGAAATTACTACCTACAGAAAGTCTTAAGCCAAAAGGAGGAGGGTGTTGTGACATAACAAAGGTTTCTGTAGTTGTAGGGATTCACTAGCTGCATAGTAGACTTCTCTTAGTGAAGAGAGGATAGAGTATAAAACATGAAACAAAGCAACCCCAATGCCCCCAAAATTTTTACCATGTGAATAAACTATATTTGAGGACCCTGAAGAATTTGAAATCTGTCCTCTTCATACAAAGCTCTGAATATACATTTAGGGCGGCTGCAGACCAAAGTGTTCCTGAGTTACTCACAGGTGAAACCAGCAAGTTCAAAGTCCAGACAAGGACCTAAAGAACCCAGCCTGAGATTCATACCTCAGGTTACTGATTTCACGCCATTTGGTCCAGTGTGTGTAAGGATGCACTGGACGTGTCTGTAATCCATGACCACCAAATACATAACTTGCTCCAGAAGTAGCAGCTCTGTTCTCAGTTAACTCAGGTTTACCAGTGCTAAGGTATCAACTTGATAGTTGTTAGGTTGAATTTTGGAAGAGAGAAGCAGTTCACAGGCCATGGAGCTAATTACTGTGCTTATTAAGAAGTGTCCTACTAAATCCATCTAAGACTGATCATTAATTTTCTCACATAATCTCTTGAAAATGGAGGTAAATTAGAGTAAAGGGTTTTGTTTTCATGGTGTTGGGGCTGAATAACTTGATCAATCTCAGCTGTGTCAGGAATTGTCTGAGTTGAGTGTAGCATTAAGTTGGTTACCAAGCTCAGTAGGAAAAGGGTAACTAGCAGGCTGGTGGAAACCACTGAATAATGTGTTGATACAATGCAGAGAAAGAACAAACTCGCTCAGTTTCTCATCTGCTAAAGGCCAAGCTTTAGACCTACTTGCACAAAACTTGGGAAATTTATCAAGATTTTCAGAATCCCTTTCCAAGGTAAGTTTGGAGGGTTTGTTTAAATTACTACTAAACTTTGTTCTGTCCTTTGAAAGTAGCGCTGCTAGAGAGGTACTTTCTAAGCTGACACTTTGTTGCCCTGTGAGGATATTCCTTCCCACATGCTTATTTCTCAATGCTGTGCTGCCTTTCTGATGTATAGCCACATATGGCAAGTGTGAAGAAACCTAATGGCATCGGTTCCCTCATCTGGCTCAGAGTGTTACCAGTGATGTTGGCATGTGTGACACTGGAACGGGAAAGGCTGAAGTGATACAGCACCTCCTCCAGCTGTCAGAGCTCAGCCTCTGTGCGGCGCTGTGAACGCTCTGCTGGGAGCTGTGGTTACAACTGACGAGGGCTTCAGGCAGGGGTGGAGTCAGGTAGGTTATGTAGCAAAATCCATACCAACTCACTCTATTGAAAAGTAATTTGCACGGGAGAGAACTGCATACAAGTAGGAAAAGCAGAACCTTGTCTGTAAGTGATTGTCCTAAGGAAAGTCCTTATGCAAAGTTGAAAGAATGGTCCTGATAAAAATGCCAGTACGTATAACCTAAAGGAGGTTTTTTTCCCCAGTCTGTTTTTGGCCATGTTGAAGGCCAGGAGCAGCAGAGAAGTTTTCTTTACTTGCTGCCCCCTGATGATTTGCTTCAGATTGCTACATAAATCTGAAGATATGACAAAGCCATTGTGGAATGCAGTGATTGGAGTGGTACATTTCTGAGGTGTATGTTCTTTCTGTGTTCTGTTTGTGATGGTTCATATCTGCACCATTCAGCATCGTGGTTTACAAGTTGCCTTTTCTGTCTGTCAGTGCTTTAAATTCTTCCTAAAGTTTTAAAAATAAGCTTTGTTGAAAGTTACTGTGTCATGAGTTTCTTCACAGGTGTCCTATTTTTTCCACCTGAAACTTTTTGAGGCAGAACTCAGTAAAACTACACACTTTCCCTGAAACTTAGGACATTCCAGAAATTTTAGATATCTGGAGTGTCATTGGTGTCCCCAATACAGGTGTTCAGCTGTTCCTTTTCTTAATTATCAACATGTGAAACTTAACAGCTGAATCCTTGATCTCTTCTAATATCTTGGGATGGTTTTCACCTCTAGCAAACATTCTTTAAGTACTTTCTAAGATTAACACCTTTGAGGTTCATAGTTTTAAACTTATCTAAATGTTACAAGATGTAGTTTGTAACTTTGGGCAGGAGATGGAGCCAAACTGGACTAAATGTAAAAAGGAAGTTTGCTTTACTGTTAAAGTTTAGGGTAAAATCAAAGCTTTAATGTGGGTTTTTTGGAGTTCCAGAGACTGTTACAGTAGTCATGAGGATCCTGAATAACTACAGAAATACAAATTACAAATAGTTTTACATGGACAAGAATGTAAGTAAATGGGAATAAATGACAGTTTTTGCTTAAAAATTTATAAAAGCCTTTAAGATTTTAATAATTTGTTAAAATGTTGTTGGGTTTGCCAATCCAGAAAAATGTATAAATAAATTTATGTAAAAATAAACATTGTACAACTACAGTGAAAAAAAAAGTCACAAAAGTAAAAGATTCTGGTTCCTCTATGAGAAAAGACTAATAATTTTTTCTGGCAAATGAAACCCTTGCTCTTTCCATGCAGATGAACCGTGGGCGTGGGAGGTGATGATTCAAGGCAGGGATGAAGAGAAGTGATGGGCAGCTTCTGTTAAAATTCTTTCCTCAAATTGGAGGTATGAAGTGAGTTACACCCTGATTGTTGGAGTGGGCAACTGCTGGGATCCTCTCAGCTGCTCCTATCGGAGTGTGGGTTTTTTTAATAGGTACACGAGAGCACTGCTGAAGAACAGCTGCTCTGTGCTTGGAGCTCCTGGTTCTAATAGAGAACAGCTCTTCATCTGGGGGGAAATGGTAATTTTTTTATTGACTCTTACTAGAGCTCTGCTAATTTTGTACGCTGAGAGTCTTCAGACATTGTTTTAGAATATTTTCCTAGGGAAAGGAAACCTTTAGACCATGGATGATCTTTATTTCCAGCATCTGCTTTCACTCCTCATTAGACATAATGGATACTTTTACTGTCTCCCTAATAACCAATAAAAGCATTCAGTAACCAAATTAAAATCTTTTCACATGTGTGCTTAAGTTCATTTCACCAGTGGTACTGTTAATTTCCCAGAGGGTTATGAAAGAGGGAATTTGGTTTTACAGAAAAGCAAATACGTAACGTTTCCTTTTAGTTTAATTGTAAGTGTATTTGGGAATTATTTTATTTGGAAATATTTTTCACCTCAGTCCTGACATCACATCTCTTTTTTCCCTCTTTAGGTCAGCTGAACTGCAGAGAGAAGCCAGTTAGGCTGAGATCCTTATTTCCAGTTACTCTGCTTTGTTCATCCTTTAATACAGTTTTTACTCTTTTCTTCTCCATCTGCTTCATTCCCTGCCTTTTGGCTGCAGCCATGAAAGGACATCTTTTGGGTTCAGTCACCATGATTGCCTCAAGTTCAGCTTTCTAATTTTAGTTTTCTACCTATGTATTTTGTCTCAGACAAATATTTCTTACATACTGCAGCAACAATGATGGGCAAAATCATTGTTCAGTAGTCTTTGGATTCTTCCATTGCTGCACTTTGAGCCAAGTGTTAACCACTTTGAAATAAAATACATTTAGCCTAAGAATTTTTGTGACAATGCTGAGCCTTGCATCAGTTTTTAGCACTTCTGAATCAGCAGCCACTTTATGTACTTTACTTTTAGTAGAATGACATTATTCTTCTGAAGTACCTCCAAACATCTGTTTGCAAAGGCAAATAAGAGCTTTTAATTTCTTACTGTAGTCACAGCTTGTGTCTGGGCTTAATGGCTTAATTTCTCTGTGTGGAAATGTAAAGATGAGAAATGACGTGCATGTTCTCAGGTTCTGATGCCTGACAGTTCCCACCATTCTAGAAATGAGGTTTACATGGGATAGGCTGAGCATTTAGATTTCACTGGTGCAGCAATGCCCGAGAGGATCTATTGGATGTTTGTTGGGTTACAGGACATCGATGATATAGAATCTGCGTGTGCTGGGCTTTAAATAGGAGGCATTCCAGACAGAGCATGTGTTTGAGTCAGAAGTACAACATCTAATTGCTGTTGGTATCATTACAGGTTGCAGGCAGATGCTGCTGGAGCTCTGAGTGCAATGAAAATCTGCCTCTGTTGCTAAACAAGAGCTCAAGTTTTTCCGCTTAAAGTTGGAAGGACAAAAATGTATCCATGACTTTCAGTGTTCAGATCACCCAAACAGCATCTGGCCAGCTGGATGCAGGCCCTCACAGTGCAGGGGAAAACACTTCACCCCCTTGCTTAAACTGGGGAAAGTCTGAGCTTGTGATGAATTTCTGGCCAGTTTTAGAATTCAAGCTTGTGAACAGTGAGTAGCTGGAAACTCTCAAGTACAGCTGTAGTTTGCAGGACTGGTTACTTGGGAATAAATTGCATTCCCACTGCTTTGTAATTATCTATATTCTGACAGTGCAGATATCAAAACTGTGCTAGGGTTACTCTGTGTTGCTTCCAATAGCTAAGAGGGATTTCTAAATTTTAGAATATATATATATAGTAAAATATATAATATTAAAACGTATTAAGATCTAATACATAGAAATACATCTAGAATACATAAAGGCGTATTAAAGAAATAGTCCTTTCAAAACCATTTGGCGTTGTCTCCTGAGACACCTTCATCTGCTACATAAAACATAGGATGTTCAAGCCATAAGAGAACCACACCTCAATCAGCTGCTTAATGTAGATCACATAAATATTCCCTCAGAGTCCAGAGTAAGGGTAAAGGAGGGAGAACACATGCTGGATGGAGGAGGATAACCTTGTTTTCATGAAGTAATAATCTGGTGGATAGCTGGAGTAAGAGGGAAAACTGGAGAATACTTGCCTACTTTCTGCTTTTCAGTTCCTCCTCCCTCTTCCTCAGGAAGCTGGGGCACTCTGGATGCAGAGCAGTTCTTCAGTGAAAAAAGTGTTCCCTGTCAGAACGGGATGAGCCAGCGATATCCAACACAGTACACCTGTGCTTCATTGTCTAATCCCCCCGTTTGAGTTACTGAGTGAGGCAGCTTGGGCTGAATTCTGGAATGTGCAGTGAGACAAGGGGAAAGCGTGGATGGATACAGCTGGTATGATAAAACGAGAGGAAGTTCCCAGGACAGCCAGGCTTTCCGGGTGTTGTATTTATCTTGCCTATGTAAGAGCTCAGGAGAAGTGCCCATGGTGGCTCTGAGGCAGCAGAGGGTGCGTTGTGCTGGTTCTCTGACATACCACCATCTTCCAGGAGACCAACCCAGAATCACAGCCTTGGGGACTGGCAGTCGGATAAGGATACTTGAATTGTAAAGTGTGTTTCCTTTTTGAACCTACTTGCCCAGAATGGGTTCCTTCTGCTCTCTGATCCTTTGAGGTCACCTGGCAGTAAAGGGAAGGGCTGCTCTGTGGGTTGTAGTTTCTGATCAGTGGCAAGAATTTGCAGTTATTTATACCATGGACTTCTAAGGAACTCCTGAATTGAGCCTCAGGATCTACGTGTGGGTTGTTACACTGGCTGATTGTGGAGGTTGTATTAATAACTCTTTGTTGTGTAGTGCATAGATGTCGGCCTGTGTAGAAAGAGAACTAAAGGGCTGGACAAAGGCCATGATCAAGCTCTCTGGCACTTGCTTTGTGACATTCAGCAATTCAATGGCTGCTGTTGTCTTTGTCCTTAGGGAAGCTGTGCTCACAATACCACTTTGAGCACAGCCTGTGCTAGAAACAGCATTACTGATGCCACTCTATTTCCTTGCTCTCTGGATTTCTAGATGCCAAAAATTCCAAGGCAGCATCCAGGATGCTCCATCATTCTCTTTGCAGAGAAACCAAAGCACATGGTCTGGGGAAAGCTCCATTTGGTCTGCATTCCATCATCCCAAAGCAGAGTCACCAGCCTGGCCAGTTCCTATGAGCTACTCTGCTTGGTGATTAGGGAACTTTATTTAGCAGGACACGCAATCAAGTAGTTCCAACTGGGAAACTATTAAGAGCAAAATTTAAAAAAAATATTATTGAAAGAAGCTAATTAGGTATATAATATCCAGAATCACATCCAGGGCTAACTTTGTTATGCATTGCAAAAGTGAATTGTTTATAAATAGACCGTAGTATCGCATCAGTCCCTAACTTCTGCATTCTGTTTGTTCCACCAGGGCTTGGATAATCATTTAATGAACCAATTTCCTGAGAGCTGAGCACCCTTCATGCTTTGCAGTTTCCCCTGACTTCACCTTTCAGGAGCTATACACAGTGACTGCAGTATGGCTGTGTGTATAATGGCTTGGCAGCCCTCCATAGTTGTGGAATTTACAATCATTGCTGTATGTGTAATGCTTGGAACAGCTTTTTTTTTATTTATTTCTGGTGTATGATGAATTAGGCCATCTGTCTCCAATGTCTGCTCACCCTTCCCCCCACTCTCCCCTTGCCTGGTATGTTGGCACTGACACCCAGTCAGGCAAGGTCAAGGTTTGGAACCTGCATGTGTGACCTTCACTGCTGAGACCTTGATGGCTCAGTCCTCAATTTCCTAGGGTAATTCTCCAGTATGTTATGCACCCAGTGGTCCAAGATGCCATGCAAAGAACAGGGATCCATTTACAGTAGCATTAAGAATGTGATAACAGGGTCTTCCTTCATACGTGTAGCGAATATTTGAAGAGTACTTTATTTAAGCCCAAAGTTAACAGGGGGACTAGTTTTCCAAAACTTAAATGGGACACTTCCTGATTTGCACCAAAAATGGCAGAGGACATCTGACCAAATGAACTGAACATAGGTCTGAAACTGTTAAATGGAGATGCACTTAGACATTACTGAGAGAGGGAGAAGCTTTAATGAAACAAAAATAGAAAGCCAAGTAAAATCCTCTTGGCTTGTTCAGTTGTGCTCCTTGCCTAAAATGAAAACATAGGATAGTGACATAAGTACGAGCAGTCAAACAGGTATGAAGGTGTACCCTTATAAACTGGGGTAGCACTAGTAACTGTAGAACTTGATCCAAAGATTTATGAGATTAATGGGAATTCTGTGGAGTTTGTTGGGCTTTGGATTAAATGCATAGATGCGAAAGACTTTAGGTTGCAGAGATCTTTACCACTGCAAGCATTTGGGGAATCTTTGGGAAGCTTTTCTGTAAACAGCTAGATCTTTAGCATGAGTGTAAGACTGGAAAGCTTATTTACTGTTCTTGGCATAGGGATATATGAGTGCCTGGGCAGCTCTGCAGGGAAGGGACTTCTGCAGTATTGTCAGTGGTGTTATAAAATGATGAGTCAAGTATTTAAAAAAAAAAAAAAAGAGTGTATGGAAATCATGGTTTTTTGTTTTTAAAGAGAAGGCTGTAGGTTCTTTTTGTTTGATGCTTGCCTTTTGGCCTGCAAACCACACTTCTAAGCAGTTGTGTGTACCCAAGAAGGCCATGAACAACTTTTTAATCAAGACTTGAAATTGCTATGCAGTGATATGACTAGAAAATGATATGGAGTATTGTGGATTTGTATTAACATCTTTGAAAGAGGTGATACTGAGCTAGCAGAGGAATTGATGGAAAGAAATTTAATGCAGTTTACCAGCAATGAGGAAGAAGGGGAAATTCCTGCATATGGAAAGTAGATGACAGAACAGATGTAGCATGCCTGGAAATGAGCACCTCTTTTGTGATTCTACATCAGGATTACCTCTGACAAGGAAATATTTTGTATAGTGCCATACAAATTCTATGCACAGTATTATTTAACCCAACTCCAAAGGGTTGTTAATTTTCAACTCCTTTTTTTTTTTTTTTAACACTTGACTCCATGTTTTTGCACCTTTTTTGGCTGTAGTGTGAGGGGTTTGTTCTTGTGGGTACAAGCAGTCCTGTCTGGACAAGAAGCAGCTGAAGAAGTTGATGCTGAAGGATGATAAGCTGTTCTCAGCCCTTGAGAAGAGTCTAGCCTCTGCTAAAGATCAGAGCCTGTCCAGACTCAGCTGTGGTTGTCTATTAACAGATGGGATTGCTGCTCTGAGATGAGATCCTGCCTGTGCTGCACCAAAAGGTTGGTCTTAGAGCAGTCACAGGTATGTGGGTCCCCCTGATTGCCTGCCTTGGCACAGCATATGTGTCCCCTCATATGTGGCCCAGAGCACCCATTTACAGGCACTTGTAGGGTCACAGTACAGAGACTCAGAAGATCTGCCATGAGAGAGCCTTGGCTCTTCCATTAGAGGTGGCACAAACATAACCTCAGTTTTTCCTGCTGGGATTTAGCTTAAAAAAAACCCTTAAACTTTTCTCTGTGACTTTACTGGGAGATATTATGGAGTGACCTAGAGGAAGAAAAAATGAATCCACTGCATGTAAACTCAGTGTGAGGAAAAGGGGGCTTGGTGCTGGGGTGACTAACAGAAAGTTAAATGTGAGTGTTTTTCTAACACTTTTATTAGTCTCAAATTGCTACTGAGCCTTTGAGATTGGGCAATTTTTTATCAGATCTCAGCACAAGAGATCTCCGTTTCAAGAACAGAGATGAGTTTTTGCCTTGATACGAAAATCAAACATTCCCTTCATTGTTGCAATAGTTTCTCTGTCTTAATAATCCATCTAAGACCAAAGCAGAAGATGATTTGCTCCTTGTAAGGAAGAAAAGTTTGGAACCATAAAATTTGGACTGCTTTGAGACTTCTGTGTCTCTGACTTTATCAACCGGCAGAAAATTAGATGACATCAAAGAATTAATGGAAAAGGACTTATTTAATTTTGAAATTTATTGGAAATTGTCACGTGGCTGTGATGTTAACAGGTGTTTTCATGTCACTTTGCTGCAAAAGAGAGCAGCATTATGCCTGGATAAGGGTATAACAGCTGAAGCTGTGAACTGTGATAGAGACATAAGTTGAGCTTTCTGGGATACCCCAAGTTAATTCCACTGTCTGTACTGCACGTGTTAAGGGCTCAAAAGTGCAGAAATTTTACTTTGGTTTTCTTAATAGCAGTACTGTTGAAATGAATGAAATTATTTCTTAAATTTAAATAAATAATTTTACTTAAAAAACATTCAGATGAAATAGGCAAATACTTCTATCCTAAGAAAGAGTTGGTAAAACATCTCAGTTTTTCGTGCTTGTTTTTAAAAAATGACAAAAATACCTCTATTCAATTTGAGTTTTTTTCTGTTCAAACTTTGGGATTTAGGAAAAAATGCAACCCCTTTCTGAGAACAGAAGTGGGAAAAAACCCAATTTTTCATGCACTCATTCAGAAATGAGAGACCTAACTGCAAGCTGGGTGAGAATTTGCTAAAACAGACCCATTTCCAAAGACTTTTCAAATGGTGAGTTTACTTCGCTTCATGAGCTGTTCCTTCAGCTTGTCTCATCTTTCAGCCAGGTGGGTGTGCAAGGAGTGGTGATAGTTGGCTTTTGTGGGAAATGGAAATATTTTATAGCAGTCAATTTTGAGTTAAATTATCCAAGATACTTAACTGCAATTTTCCAGTCTAAGTCCACACTGGTGTGAGGACCTGAATGACATTTTTTGCTATATTCATCATACCAATTACATATCTTGGCAGATTTGATCTATGGTTGTTATTGGTGTCTTCAAAAAAGGTATGGCAATATTTTAGCAGTTATTTATAAATATTTAAGACAGTAGAATAATCAGAAATGAACACAAGGTGAAGAAGTACTCTGTAAACACTGTGGAAGTGTCTAAATGCTCCATCGGGAGATCAACCCTTCTGTAATTTCTACACCTTGATCTGGGTTATATGTTTTTTAGGGAAAGAACCCCAAAGAAGGAATTGTCCATTGCCATCTCTGATCTGAGTCGCTTTACCACACAGTTATGGGCTGTCCTGAAAGGTTTTTGGAAAGCAGGGTGAGAAAGTATGCCTTTAATGAGGGGACAAGATGCAATGCACCGTGTATTTCTGCAGGATTATCAGAGGTCTTGGTTGTACAGTGAGATACAAGGCTGTGGGCCAAGTGCTTTCTACCATTTTCAGTGTAATAATTCGTGGAAGGTGTGCCATCTTACCCATTCAATTGTAGAATTTGAAGAGAAAGAGAGCAAAAAAATCTATTGCAAAACTGTGTAGGGTGTATCAATGACTGGTCTGAAACGCAAAACTCTTTCCAAATTTTCATATCTACTCTATGACCTATAAGACCAACTCCTTAAAAAACACATTTAAAGCCAAATAAAACTCATAGGGGTTAACAATTCCTACAGTAAGACTTTAACACTATCCATGGTCCATAAATCACATTCACTGGTGGGATCCCAGTTGCAGTATATCTGAGATGGCTTATGTGAGTTTGGGACTTGGCTGTTCTGTTTGTTTTAAACTTCTTTGCACCAAAATTGACATCCTTATAAGAGCACCACAGACTATGACCTCATGAAAAATTTTATCATAGATGATTCAAAAAAGTTTGAAGTCTAGTTGTTTATTCTTCTTTTAAAGGAGTCCCTTTTATAGCAGCAATTGTCCTGTCTTGTAGCCCTTGAGCTGGGCTGGTGAGAGGAAGAGATCACTCACCAACTTAGCCTGTCAGGAAAATTGCCTGGGATGTAGGAGGGCAAATACAGGTTGAGAACAGCCCGGGGGAAGGCTTAAAGCCAGACAGTGTGTCTGTCATCAGTTTGTACGCCTGCCCATCCCTTGCTTTTGCGCATAGGATGTTTTTGGTACTACACTTTCCACTGTAGTGGAATACTCAGTGAAGATGCTGAAAAAACAGCTTCCCTGAGTGTATTATGCAATCTATTATGTGGAATTAGAGCTGAAATAGCCCATCCAGTGGGAATGGGATTGTTTTGTGTTATCATTCCAGCAGAGGTTTATCCATGTGTACTGGAAATTACAATATTAAATGCTCTAGCACAGAAATTTTTTGTGAGGATTATTGGACTTAAGTTCTCTCAGTCTGGGCTGAGTCTGCTGTACTGCAGACTGGGCTACCTGCTGGCAGAGGAGCTTCCACTGCAAAGGTTTTAAAACGCTAATGCCTGGAATTAGGAAACTGAACTCTGCTGAGGAATAACAGAAGAGAATGTTTTCTCAGTTTCGCTCCTTCTGCATGACAATCCCTGTTAAAAACCTTTGCTCTTCTCTCGCTTCCCTCAAGCAATTTGTTTTAAGCTTCCCTGCTGAAACAGAGCCATAGCGTTTTTCCAGCTTAGCAGAATTGTTTTTTTCTCTCAAAAGGCCATAAAGACATAAAGCTTGGATACCAAAAAGTTATATTTGTATTGCTGCTTTTATTTCCCCTTCTTCAGATTTACACATAAAATATGTGTCCACAGGAGACTGAGGTGTCTCAGATACTGAGTGTATTAGCACCCTCTCCTGAGCTGGGTCAAGGATGGGTATGTGCAAATGAAGCTGAGGCAGTTTCACAGCTGCTGCCTCCTCAAAGTCGAGCTTCAGTTGCTGTTGCCACCCCTCTTTTGCTGGATACAGCTCAGCACGTTCAAGGTCACTCTTTCCCATTCTTGCAGCGCAGAATGTCGTTGTGAGCACTCGCATCTGATTCCTTGGGATTGAATTCTTACTGTAGTGCTGAGACCTGTCCGAGGGTGCCATATGTCTAATCTTAAAATAGATCCACCAGATGTTTAGTATCTGAGTGCAGTGTGACTATTTAGTGAAGATTATATTTCTTCGGGTTTTAAACATCGACGCAATTGTGCTGTATTTTTAATTCTGTGGTCATTGCAAGGAGTGCAGCCAGTGCTGCAGTGGTGGAAGGCAGTTTTTGAATCCATGTGATGTATCACTACCACGTGCTTGGTGCCTTGCTGCTGGCCTGATCTTGTGAGGTGTTCATCACAGTCCAAAAATAAAACTTGCTCACAATGTGATGTATGAAATAGTCTTACAGGGGAAGGTAAGGGAGAGCTTTATTGCTTGTATCAGTTGACACTGGGACTGCATGAAAACTGTAAAATATTATGCCATAGCAGTAGCCTTTCAAATTGCCTCTGGGTTTGCAAGCAGTGATTACAAAGCTTTGTAATCCATTATACAGCTTTTTTTTTTTTCATTCCACTAGCTTAGTTCCATAGAATTTCTTTCTTTTGGTGAATGTCAAATAATCCTGAATGGCAAAGGGATTGTTTTGGTAAAACATTTGCTGACATTTCTATCTGATTCTGACAGTCTATAAAAAGGTTGTGTTAATAAACAAATGATTATTATAAACAAATGAAATTGCATCACTTAACTACACAGACCTAGCATTTCACTGCAACCACTTTCAGCTACAGCTATGCCACTTCAGCCTTCCTCTCCTGAGGCTGCAATGCTCCCACTATAAAGCAATTGGTCACACCTCATTATTGAGGTTATTTGCAATAGTGTACAAAGGACCAAGTAACAGATGTTTTGAAATGGCTAATCAATTTTTATAGATTTAATTAAGTTGATGCCTGCACATCTTTCCAATGTGCTTTTTTTACCAAAGCTAAGGAAAGGATCTTAATTACAAATTCAGTCAAGCCTCTGTAAGGCTTCAACATTAGAGCATAAATATTGCTTGCATGAAGTTATAATATAATATTCTATTTTGGCCACTTACACTGGAGTTTCGTGTCTCTGAACTTCACTCTTAGAAAGTTACATTTGGACTTAGATGTATGACACTTGTTGTTTGGAGTGACACACACAAATCCCCATAGACCAGAATGAAAATTCAGCCCTAATCATCAAAGGGAAGTGAGGACTAAATGAATGTGTCATGCGTATCCAATTTCTCCACTGATGATCCAGAGAAAATAAATCACAGCGGATGTCCTTCCATTTCTTCTTTGTTTCAAAAGCTAGAAGGAGCTCTCTATTAAAGTCACCCTGGGTTTCCCCAGGGAATACTAAAATAAATTAATATTGGCTGATTAAATGTTTTGACCCATATTGAAACCACTGAAAAATAATAGGCCTATTTTATCATGGCAACATGCCAGCTTATTTTTTATGTACTACTGGAATCAGAGGATAAAACCGGCAGAGCACATCTTAACTAAACCAATTAATTCATTTTTAATAAATCCTTTTTCTGAGATTATATTCTTTGAGAGAGATTTCTTGTACATCAGTCTTTTAGTGATATCTGGTGTCCATCTCTGCTGGGATCTCCTGTCATCTTCTCGTTATGCATCAGAAAAGGCAGCAAAAGTGATCCACGGAAAAGAGATAAAAATGGGGAAAGGCATTGCAGGAAGGTCTGGCTTGATTGAGTGGAAAATTTTAAATGGCACTGAGTGCAGATATGTATCCAAGTCACATTGGTTTTCAATGAGAATAGGATAGCTTATGGTCCCTCATCTCTCTGAAATGTTCCCTTACACCCTAAGGCAATTTAATTTGGAAAGAATTGTTGGAAGAAATCTGATAGGTGTATAAAATGAGCAGTATAAAAAGCATGCTGCCACAGCAAGGGCAGTGCCCTAAGACTCGGAACCTGCTCAGAAGTTAATTGAAATCAATTTGAAAGACTTCTGTTGACTTAAATAAGCTCTGGGAGAGCTGGTTTCAACACCCAGGTTTACCATGAATTTTTTGAATGGTTTAAAGTAAGTCACTCAGAATGGAGGCCAGAAATTTTAAAGGGACTGTTTGAAGTGGGGAGAGTGTGAAAGGTTCTCCATGTGGCCTCGCACTAGGACTCTTTCCAGAAATGTGTTATGAGCTGCTAATGTAAAACAAATAATCATTTCTACTTAACCTGCGGTGCTTACAGATGTAGGATGCTGTCAAGACAATTTCAAAACATTTTAAAAATTAGGATCGGTCATTTAGGATTATTAAAACAGCATCTGTAGTCAGATTAGCTTGGATAAAATGCGGGGGGCCACCAATCCTCATGTTTCAGAGCACAAGCTCACCACCAGCTGGAATAACGAAGCAGATACCCCAAAGGAACAATATGTTACTGTTAAGCAATTTATTGTATCATTTAAATATGCTATCATGCAGCCTTACCTTTATGTGGATGCTCCCTTGGAAAGGGGATCTGTTCTCACTGCCTGGGGAATGGCAGAGCTGTCTGTAACTTGTGTAACTGGGGCCACTTCCTTGGGGTAATGGAGGTTCCTGGTGAGTGCTGCACATTCAGACCCCCTGGGCTGGGTCTTTCTGGCTGCTTCAGCCTTTCATAAGCTCTCACAGTGGTTCTGGTGCTGTCAAAAATGTTCTGCAGGTTATAGGAGCTGGGTAGTGCCTTATGGAATGGAGCCTTAGCCATTTGTTCCAGCTTAAAAAATATGACCATATCCTTATGTCTCTGGGATCACATTGGAATTGCCTGTTTGTGCTGAATGCCAGATCTAGGGTGGTGTTCCTGCTTTGATAGTTCATCACTGTTCAGTCCAGGGCCCTTGGCAGTGAGTGATGAATGCCTCTCGAGGCTCTGAAGAGCTGAAGGTCCCTACCTACAGTTAGGTAGGTTGGTTGTTGCTACTCTTTTGCAAAGTG
This sequence comes from Pachyramphus minor, assembly GCA_013397135.1. Lineage (NCBI taxonomy): Eukaryota > Metazoa > Chordata > Aves > Passeriformes > Tyrannidae > Pachyramphus > Pachyramphus minor. The sequence continues at coordinate 237,933 of VYXB01010417.1, forward strand.
ATACCTGAGAGACCCCAGTCTGGAATTCCAACCAGTCCTTGGCTCCTTCCACTCTTCACTTCCAAAATTCTGTCCATTTTTAGCTATTGCTTCCTTCCCTCTGGCTCCCAGTCCTGCTTTCCTTCTTCAGTGCTCCAGACGGGAAGGTGCAAAAGCTACACCTTTCCACCTCCTCCCCCACCCTAATGCAGAACTCTTCTCCTTCACAGGGCCCAGCAGGAAGGGTGCTGCTGTCAGCAGGAGATGGGGTCACAGTCCCCAACCATCAGCAGCACTTGTAGTTTGGGAAGCTGGGATGAATGTTAGCAGCTCTCAGACAAACACACTCAGCCTGGGCTGGGCATGGATCACACCAAGTCATTGATGGCTCATCCATGTCCTATATGCAAAAAGCGGGAAATGGCTCAGATGTCTCAGAAAAACTATTCTACAAGGTACTAGTAAGGCAGAAGAATTACCAGGAAAAAAAAGATGGAATTTAAAGAAATGCAACACAGATAATGCATTTTTTCCCCCAAGCTTTCAAATGCTACATACAGGGAGAAGGAGCCAGCAAATTCTGTAATTTTTTGTATTCCCTCTTTAGAAATTATTTTGTTGCTAGGTGAAAGTTTACTGACATTTCCCTGGATTGTCTGAGGCTACCTAGTGAGGCTGGTGTCACCTTACTTTAACGTATCTAACAAATACTGTCTTCCAGGCTGCAAATGCTACATATTGAAGTGAATGAAAGATTAATTAGAAGTTAATTAGGGCTTTTGGCTTTTTCTGTCTACATCAAGAAAAGAGCAGTAGAGATTTTTTGGAAAATACAGTTGAGGAGAGGATAAACATATGCCATCACACCGCGATGTTTAATAGACAATTTGAGCACCATGATCTGTGACAGCAAAGCAGAATTTCCAGGGAGCTCATTGCCCAACCTTGACATGTCTCTAGCAATGATTCCACTGAACCTCAGGTTAAGATTAAGAGTGATTGTATCTCCCTACCTCATCCCCAGCTCCCTGGGATATGAGCGAGGTGCTGCAGCCAGTGTGAGATGAGCAGCCTTAGTTCCCACTGCCTACAAATCCTGCGTCCCCTTTGCACTTTCAGCTTTCTAGGAAGGGTCCATGGCTGCCTTGTCTGCTGGGTGCTGTTTCCAAGGCAGATGGAGGTATCATGTGGGCCATGCTGAGCAAACACCTGATATCCATTTGTACTGAAGCGGGCTGCATGCTTCTTCCATACCGACAAACTATTTTCTCCCCGTTGTTTCCCCTACTCCATAATAGGCACTGAAAAAGCAAATCTAAGACAGCTGGTTGGATTTCCTTCTTCATGTCTCTTCTCCACTGTCAGAATTTCTTGATGAAAAGTTTAGAAAGTTGTTTTTCACAATGTGAACTGAATAATACATTGTCCTCTAATCATGTCCTAGGAAAGGACAGACATTTTAGCTGGAGATATTAAAAAACGTCATCTGGAAGAAAATATTGCACCCAAAGAACTGCTTATGGTTATTGGTCAAGCTGCATTTTGTTTCAGCATAACTCAAGGAACAACCTCTATGAGAATATTTTGAGAACTGATGGAAGTTGTTTTACACTTAAATGTTTGTTCCAAAATTAAGAGAAAGAAAAATAATCACTGATCTTGTGAAAGCTTCACCAAAATCAGATTTAGGGAGAGGTTACTTGCATATGAATCGAATTCCTGCTGCTTTGCTTTCTGTATGTTTATATTAGCTAAAGTATCTTATCAACACAAAAGGAAGAGACCTAGTGAGAGTCCCAGAAACTCAGAAGACTGGAAATTAAGGTAACTTTATAGAGATTGGAACCTGTAGTTCAAATTCATCCTCGGAAAAAGCAGAGGAGGAGTTTGGACTTTCCTGACATTTCTCTTTAGTAAGAGAGCTTACAATTTACTAAGAAAACTTACAATTTTATCAAACTAGAACTACTCAGGTTTAATTCTTCCCTTTGGGTTCTGTCTTACCTTCCTTCTGCCTGTCCTTATCACTGGGTTTTTGTTTATATCACAACAATTTCCTCACTTCTCTCGAGCATGTGACCTCACTTATAATGTCTGTGACGCTGCTACACTTTTAGTGTGTGTTCTGGGAGGGTAAGGACACAACTGGGACTGTGAGAAAAATCAAGATGAATGATATAATTCTTTTAGGAGTGCTACCTTTCTTATGGGCTGAGTTCTACATGAGCTGACTGATAAAGCTTGCCCAAGGCTGCATATTTGGCAAGTGATCTGCTTACTGGAAAAAACTGTGTGAAATGTCAAGCTCTCTACGAAAAAACAAGTGGAAAGGGGAGAAAAAGGAAGAGGAAAGGTATGATTTTAAAAGTTGCTTTTTCTTTTTTATAGCATTTTGTTCTGCAGGTGCCTTGTTAAAGAAAAAGATAAATAAATTAAAAAGTCTATGTTTTGTAACTACAACCTAATTAATTTCTTTGAGAACTACTAAAGCTAAGGAAACTTCAGTGCCTAAAATTTTTTGTGTGTTGTTGGGTTCAAGGAAACTACTGTGAGGTTTTCCAGTTTTATAACTGAGCATTTCTGGAAATCAGAATTAATTTCATAAGTGATTTTAGGTAAAGACTTTTCCCGGCCAAAGGCTGTTTTTGTTTTTCTTTGTATCCCAAGCATGAAGTAATCCAAGGGCTTTGCTTTGGTCTGTTTGCAGACTGTATGGTAGTTCTTGCATTCCAGATTGTATGTGTGTAATATTTGGAAGATTAGTAATGATGTGTTAGCACAGCCAAGGGCAGTCCAAGTCAAAGCTTTGTGGACTGTGACTGATGGGTGGGTTTTATGCCACTTCTTTCACCCTGGGACTACTAGATACATTCTCATGACACAACTCTTTTTAACAGTGGAGGGAAAAGGGGCTGGGTTTATTGACTGTATTGAAGCATCTGACTCTATTCAGACAAGATTCTTTAAGTGAGGAGTATCCTGATATGATCGTATTTATTTTATATTTTGTATGTGGAGATATGTCTTCTTTGAGGCTCTTGCTTAAACAGATACTGCCCATTAGCCAAAATATTTAATAATTTGAATTTAAACAAGCATCAGGCTCCAGTTCAGGGTTTCCTGGGTGGGGCTCAATTTAAGGTACACTCCGTGTGTGTAATCTTGTTTTCTGTTCAGAGCCTGCAACATCTCCTCTGTCTGGGAGAGTGATGCATTTCTTAGAGACATTCTATGACTTCCCTTCTCACCAGGTACAAATACAAACACTCAAAATGTTTGTGTGGTCTCTCCTTCTGTCTCTCTCCATAATAAAACGGCCTTTTCTTCTTCTCTGCTTTGACTGTATCACTTTTAAGGCCCTCTTCAGATGCATAGTCATGCCATTCCTTAAGGTAAATTGTTGGCCATCTTCAAACCTCCTGAACAAGGGGGGACTGTGAAGAATTGCTCAAGCTGCAATAAACACAAGATGTATCAACTTTTGTGCTTCTTGTTTTCCAAGGGATTTGCACATTTCATTGCCATCCCAGAGTCTGCTCGCAATCCTGGAAAATATGACACTGAGGAGTATCTCTTGCCCCAAAGGTGGATCATGTTTAACTCATTCCTGAAAGATATTTTGTGTAACCTATTTTTAAAACTCACAGTGTCAGGTGTTTCAAAATTTGGCATGTTTTCTCATTTACCATTAGCAGGTTTAATCTGAGCTTCTCTTGCTGTGATTTAAGGCCACTTCCTTCCATCTTCTTCACCCTAGGTATCATAACCAATGCATTCCATTCTTCTTTAAAGGTTATTTTCTGCTTTCAGTCTTCTCATTTCCAGATCGAACAATACCCTTTCTGTCACCCTTTGTTTTTTTGGCTCTCCTTTTGTAGGCTTTTGGTTAGTTCTATCCTTTCTTCTGAATTTCTCAGTCTAATTCCTCCTTAAGGTACCACTGCCAGACTGGATGTAGTGTTCTTACTGAGGCCTTACCACCACCAAGAAAAATAAGGGAATTACGTCAGATGAAACTCCTATTTATACAGGTCAGGTTGATGGATGCCTTCTTTGCATGATATTGTTGACTCATGTTCAGCTCTGATCCTCTGTAATACTCCCCAAGTCCTGTTTCAGAACAACTGTTATCTGTCTAGTCCTTTACTTTCCCAGACAATATTTTCTCTTCCTAAGTACAGGACTTAGCACCTGTCCCTGTTCAGCTGAATCCCGTGTTTTTCAGGCAGTTTCTCTGATCTCTCCAAATCATTCTGAAAACTCTTGCTCTGCTCCAATTTGCCTACAGCACTTTACCCCACATGCACGTTTCAGATGTGTGATCAGTTCTGTTACCCAGACTGGTGAATAACAAGATAGGAAAAGGACTTAACCCTTACAGATTCCCAAATTATACGCCTTTCTAGTTTGACAGCAAACTACTCATACCAGCTGTGAGTGCAGGTTTCCAAGAAACTGTGCATCCATCTTCTTATAGCCTCATTTATGGTGTGTCACTACTTTTAAGATTATTTTCTGAGATGGTGAAGCTTTTGCTGTGTTACCTGGGACCACGAGTTTTTGCTCTTTAATTTATGTTTCTTTTTATCCCAATATTTGTCTTTGCTGTTTGTTTTCTATGCCTTTTCTCACAAGATGCTAATAAAGAAAGAGGTAAACTCAATATTAAAGTGGGGAGTAGTAAAGGAGAAGCCCTCCAGAGTTCAAATCAGAATGATTTTTATTCTTATCATTTCCATATCCTGGGTGGCAGAAGTTTCAGTAAACTAATCTGCCATCATAGATAATAATTTTCCCCTCCACAATTGTGTCTCGAGACTGCTTTGCCATTTTTCAGTCCCTATGATAATTATTTACAAAATCTAATTCTTCAGAATCCCAATAGGAATATGACTTTAAAAGTCCTTTTAGTTTTTCTAAAGGAAAGGAAAGGACCAGGTTAGCAGCTGTGGTAGTTTTGTGAGACAAGCAAGAACTGTGGTTTATGAGCTGAAAGGCTAATTTTAGAAGATGCCCTCAACAGGTGAGCAGATCATTTCAGGTAACTTCAGAGTCCTTTGCTTCTCTGCATCAAATGTCAATGTGAATTTCCCTGTTGACTCTTACTCTGAATATATAGATTGCAGGAGCTGAGCTAGATGCCAGATCAGTAAGATCATGTTTTCCACTGGAAGCATTCCAGATGATGATAAACATCATCAGACAACTTCAGGCTCAGCATGAATGTTGATGAAAGCATTCCCCAGACTTCAGGAACACATAGTCTTACCTACCTTATCTAAATGCCATGCAAGTTTGAAATCAGTGTAGTATCTGTGCAGCAAATGCTGCATGGATTTGGCACGCTTTTGCAAGACATCTTTTCTTTCAGCTGTAGATCTGGCCTTGCTGCACTGGGCTGCCTCTCTTTACAGGGCTGCATGTCAGAACATCAGTGGATTCCCCACTCTTATTGTTCACTCAGGGCCCACGGCTCCCTCAAGAAGGTTGTCTCAATGTAATGGCTCAGTGCCACTGTCTGGCATGCAGAACATTCCTGGTTTGTCTCCGGAGATCCGCAATGCAAGTGCTGACATGTAACACCACAGCTGTGCAATTTGTCAGCAGACAAGGGGAAGGAGCCCTGCAGTCAGGTCAGTCGGTCCGTCAGGAGGCACTGCAGCCCTGCCCTTCACTCTGCACGGGCTTTGCACCTCCCGCAGGCAGAGCAGCTCCGCAGGTCACGCAGCAGACAAGCCCTGCACAAGTGGCCTGTCAAAAACTCAGTCCTGCAGAACATCCTTCACAAGTGAGAGGTCCCAGGAATAGATCTGTTTGCTATAGCCCAGAGCAGCATGTGTCAGTCATTTTAGTCCGGACTAGCCTTCCTGACAGGGTCTCTCATCCCCAGCTACTTTGAGTGATATTTATCTTTTCCTACTGTCCACCACATGCTGGGCTCTAAGAACATCAAAGCAGAGCTTAGGTATGATAACTCCATCAGTCACCAGATCTTTCCACTAAGTGGTTCTGAGAAAACTCTACTCAGAAAATAATAATGAAAAAACAAATCTGGTTCTGTGTTGGAGACAGCATGTCAAGAACAATCCCCCTCCATGGACAGTGCTCCTTAAGGAAATACAAGTTTTTATGGGTAACTACACACTCTTCTGTTTTAAACCACATATGCTTTAAATGCTCAGCTCAGTACATGAAGTTCCAGGATCAGCAGCACTGTATAAGAACTATCAATAATCGAGCACATCTTTGAGTGAAGTGAGTTTTGTTTTAAGACTAAAATTGAAGCAAAATTCATGCAGGACTTTGACAATGAAATTAAAATTTTTGTTGGTAAATAAGGGCCAGCTCTACAAATTGATAAAATCACCACAGCCAAACATCATTTATAGCTGCACAAATTGTGCGGTGTTTGGTACTGTTCTACTAAGGCATACTTTTAAGAATTGCTTGTCTTCATATAAAATATAAAAACACCCTACTTTGTAATCTATGTCCATTTTGTCCTTGTGCATCAGTAGTATTTATCTCTATCAAATGGTAGTCAGCAGTTATGCAGAAATCAGTGTTTTACCACGGGGAAGAAAACTATTAAGGCTTAGACTTTGCCTCCAGCAATGCATATATCCCTAGAACTTGCATGCACATAAAGAGGAATTAGTATTTAAAGGCTTGCAAATTAAGCTTTTTAAGGGCTGAATATTATTTCTAATCTACTCTCTTATAAATAAAAAATGACCGAAGTAAAATCTGCACTGAATATATTAATTACAGGTATTTTTATTAATAGTAAAGGAATACTAGCTATTAAGTCCAACTTTGGGGATGAGAAGAGTCGTGCATTAGAAAGCAGTGTGGTAAACAAATAAACAAGCAATTACTGTGAATTCTCTTGTGTTTCTGGGGTCATGAACGATGAGAAACAGAAGTGAGGATGACTGGAAGCAGACCAGTTATGCCATGATATGAATGGAAGTATGTAACAGGGAGGGCATGGAAAGATAAATTGGGTTATTAACATGCATATTTCAGTTATCTGAAGAGCTGAAAGTAACATCAAGGATTCTTTTAAAAGCCTGCTCTTCCTCAGAGTTGTTTAGCATTCGTTTTTTACTCTGCCCACTATTCTTTCTTTAATTACTTTTTGCTTGTCTTTAAGAAGTTGGCTAATGTAGTTAAAATGGTAAACATTTGCCATTTCTGAAGCTAGAAAGGAGCATGATACAATGACATAAGTCAGTATTCTGGGATCAAACAGTGTGTATAAACATCCTAGGTATGATCAGTTGCACATTCCAATGTTTTCTAAATTTATAATATGTGAATTGAGGATTATACTGTCACGGGCTTGAGGTGCTGAGGGAATACACAGCTTTTCACAGTAACCACAAAAAGACAACATTAATTAATTCCACATTGTTCTGTATCAGGACTAAAATTCTGCAACATTTGTCTTTCATTAACTGGCTGCCCCAGCATACTTGAGAGTCTCAGCTACCCATGGTTGAGTGTCTGATAAAAGCTTGTCTCCAAAGCTTATCCTTCTGCATCTTGATCTGCTTGAATCTTGAAGGCACATGGTCTGCACGCTGCAGCAGTCAGTCCAGCCCCTGAGTTTTGTCTTTCACCTTTCTCAGGTCATCATTCATAAGCTTCATTTTCTGATTATTCAGGGGGTGATTATTTTGCTTCTAACCTTTGCTTAGTCAAATTCTTCAGGTGATGCTGTTCTCCTATAAAAACATCTGCTTTATAGCCAAATATTTCTAAAGGACTAGATCTCCCCTGTATTTTCCTTTCAAACCTTTAGAAAACTTTATGCTGCTTTCAACTGTCAGACAATTTTGTTCGCTTGCTTGTTTGCTTATAAAGCAACCTGAGCTGAATTTTACCAGGGTCTCTGTAAATGTACCCTGAGTATTTCTGAGCACCACTGTTCCACTGGCATGCAGTCATGGGCAGCACAGCCCACGCAGGTGCAGGAAAATGCAAAGCAAGAGTAACTGCAAAAGAACCTACCACTTGTGGCCACCTGTTGCCATTCACACCCAGTGAAAAGAAAATCACTGAAAAGAAACGAGTGAAAAGTGGTGCTGACTGAAATGTTTTTTAGGGGAAGCCAATAAAAGTGAATAGAGACTTACCCAAAAGGCAGATTTCATATACCCAGGCGCTGTGAATTTCTGCTTCAGTCTTCAGCTTCTCTATCCAAACAACCACCAGAGAGAACAATAAGAAAACCTGTACAGCAAGCTCCAAGCAGAAACAAAAAAGTTCAGCATCACCCGGGAAAAGTTAATATGTTAATAATCATAATCTGCCAGGCCTGAAGTTTTTTTCATATTTTTTTTCCTGGACTTTGGAGGTATTTTCCTTGATTAGTTTTGGAAGTCGAGGAAGAGAGAGCTTTCTTGCCGCCTTCCAGTGTTGTTAAGGAGTATGATATTGCCATTCTTCCTCGATGAAGTATTTTATTCCTGCAACTGGATACTTATATTACTTCAATCCTATTTAAGAAATGACATCTCATTCTATATGAAATCATGTTCATATTTTAATGACTATTGCTTCTGCAGAACCATCACAACACTATCTAGATCACGCTTTATAAATATGAATTAAAATACCTGTGCACTGTAGTAACAGTGAAAAACAGAGATTATTCTCTGTTATGTCTGGGTGCCTCACCCACTTTGGGGATGAGCCATGCTCCACATGCAGTGGCACCTAAACTAGTTCTGCACTTTGCAGCTTAAGCGAGCAGGACACTTACACTGGGGAACAACCCTTGCAGCCAGGCCAACCCTGGCCCAGAGGTACTTGTGTTACCCAGGTTTTCCATCTTTCTTTCTTTTTTTTTTTTTTCCAACCACGTCTCTTCCCTGATAATGGAGAGATGATTACATATTAATTTTCAAAAGATTACATTTAAGGCAGTTGGTTCACAAAATATTAAATTTCAGGTCACAGAGTAACAGGTTCGGGCACGAATCAACAATAGGTCTTACTCAGACTGATAGGCAGATTGACTTGCTATAGTCTTTTATTCTTAGATGTGGTTCCCTGCTGCTGTGTAACTCTGTGGTTAGCTGAACTCTTAAAGAAACTAAATTATAGCTGGTTTTGTTATTTGATGCTGAACTATCTGGGGACACAGTACCCTGTGTGTTCCCATCTCCATCCCTTTTCTAATTGATGCTTGTTTTCTTTTTCCTGGGTTCTGCCTGTTAATCTACCTCCTAAAAATGTAGTATTCTGGGTGTGAGTTCATTTATACCAGAGAGCTGCTTTTGATTTATCCTCATGCAAGTTAGAACAGCCATTAGATGAGGATTTCAGTTTTAGCATGCAGACTCCTACAATTGGAAACCCCCAAAAGACATTATAAAATGTAGAGATTATTTAGTTATATTTGAAGATGCAGTAAGCATATTAATCTCAGCTGAAATTATTACCTAGGGGTGTTTTTTTGCATGAGCACTCATCCATGGTATAGATACTTTGAAAAAAAATCAACAGTTTTAATCTAAAATCATAGATATTTAATACATAGGAAATCAGCAACAGGAACATCAGTTTTTTGCCAGTATCATTGACAAAATTCTCATTAGCTGACAGTTACACAAATACAGAACATGACTCTAGCTGAGGAAAAAAAACATACAGATACAATTTCTCTATGTGCATAAGTAACCATGTTCCCTATTAGGAGAACAGGATCTTGTACAGCAGTTTGCACTTGTTCAGTTCTACTGCCAAATCCAGACTCTAAAACTATGTTGTTTGGCCCAGCCACTGTTCTTATGGCAGTGTTCCAGAAATACTGTAAGGCTTGGACAGAAAACTGCTTATGTTGATTTCTTGAATAAGAGAGACCATGAACCTTAGTCAGACTGTGCTTGCTCACACCCACCCATTTATTTCAGTGCAGGGCACCCTCTAAGTGAGCCTGGGGTTGGTGCACTGAGGTAGGGCAGGGACCAGCTGGCAGTGAGGGTTCAGTGCTCCTCATCTGCTACAGCAGATCATGCCAAGCCAAACACTGGGGTATGGCAGAAAAAGAGAAAAAAACCTTGACAAGAAGCAGACATGGGGATAAGGACTGTGGCATTAGAATGAATGGAGAAAATCTTTCACAGAGTTTTAGGACCCCATGCTGAGACTGAATGCTGAGTTGTACACTGTATGCATTAAGTGCAGAAATAGTAGTGCCTAGTAAAACACACTTGATCCATTTTTACAAGTGATGTAATATGTCTGTGCGAAGTAACACGTTCTTGTGACTATCCACCTTCTAATCCAGGGCCATGCATTAGTGTCATAGCTGTGCTCCTGCTGCCCTCTGAGCCATGAGTCACCATCTTTCACTTCCTCAAATAATTACAGGCAGCAGAAAGTGGCAGTCACTTGGTCTCTTGAGAGCTTTCTTTGCTGCTCAGGAAATTTGCACAAAGCCACTTTTTCTGTGAATGATCAGTGGGTACCTGAGATTTGCTTTAAACTTTGGGCAGAGATGGCCCCATATGCTAAAATTTTGTTCCCAGGTGTTGCCTCACATGTCTGGCAGACCTTACTTTTCCTTTGCTGGAATATCAGTCATCTTGTAGCTACACAGTGCTGATCACCACTTGGTCCTTGCTGAACCAGAAAACACATAATATTGCAAAATTTCCTTCCTTTGGGTAAAGAATGTTAAGCCTCATTGTTTGTATTTCTCAGAACAGAGTGTGTGCAAGTTGATATGTCTAAACAACTACTAATTGCCATTCATTTTTAGAAGGTGCATTTGGTGTTACGTTACCAATAACTAACTGTGCAGCCAAAATCTGGCTCTTCACTGCCCTGCACCTGGTTGATGCTCTCCATCTGCAAAATGCAAAGTACGTGATTAATGCAACTAACTTAAAATTTTCCAGTCACCAGAAGTGGCATTTTGTTCCCATTTAGAAGGCTACATACTTGTAAATGACTATGCCAGGTGCAGGGGTGGAAAACCTGACCCCCTTTAAAATTCATCTTTCCCCTGAATTAGGATTAGTTTTTCAAAGAAGCCAGGTTGTTTCTGCTTTCCTCGGTGTGTGTGTGAGTGTGTGTGCCAGGGGCAGAGTTCGAGGCAAGGAGAGCCACACTAAGAGCCAGTATTGAAATGGTCCTTGACTCAGCTCTCTCTAATAGAACAGAGCACGTTACAAAGGAAGTGAGAAGACCTGGAAGGAACATTTTCAGTGTTACTTATTTGGTACAAGAGTACAATTTCTGCTTCACTGGGCACTTGAAATTCCCTCCCAGCATATGTGCAGGTAAAACTTTTTGTCCCACTGCGTCATCATGCCGCAATTCCACTCCTTAATCCTGTGTTATTACAGCAGCGGGTAAAGCCTTCCCGGGTGGGTCTTGATCCTGCTAATGAATGTATTTGGAAGGGGGAAGGCCAGGATCAATATCCTTTATTAAAAGCCAATATTAATTGGCCCAAACTTGGGGTTTGCTAAAGAGTTGACTTGTTACTCGAGAAAGTTTATATTATTGGCTGGGGGACATCCTCCTCTCCCGTATTGTATCAGCTGACAGAGCCTATGTCTGATAAATGACTAATGACATTTCTGCAGAGGTGCTACCGGCGAGGGATTGGAACAATATGCGTGCTTCTCCCCCTGCCCTTGGGAAAGGGAGAGGTTCGGTGTTTGTAACCGCTGTCGGAGCGCGCAAGGGCCGGTACCGCTCGCTCTTCGCTGGACAGCCCCTTCTTTGCTAAGCGCGTTCTCGCCCCCGGGCAGGGCCAGGTGCCCCGCACAGGTGCTCCCTGGCCACCCTGCCCCGGAGGGGACACGGGGCAGAGCCGCCGGGCGGCCCCGGGTCCCTCCCTGCGGGCAGGTGCGGCGGAGGAGGGAGGGCACGGGCCCTGCGCCCAGGTGGGGCCGGTCCGGGGGNGGCTGCGCGGCCACCCGCGCCTCCGGGGCCGCCCCGCATGGTCCTGGCCGCTGCCATGAGCCAGGCCCCGGTTCCCCGCGGCGCTGAC
>VYXB01010417.1:249965-384367 GCA_013397135.1 Pachyramphus minor
CGCCCAGCCTGCCCCAGCTCCTGCACAAGTAAGAGCCGCCCCGCGTTCCGTCGCGCCGGGAGGGCGGGCGGGCAGGCGCGGGTCGCTCTCCCTCCCCGGCGGTGGTGCCCCCCTTCCCTCCCCCGCGCCCAGACTGACAGCCGGGGCGGAGGGTCGGCCCGGCATCGGCCCCGGCCCCGGCCGAGCGGTGCCCGCGGGGCTGAGATCTCCTGGGAGTGCGGGGCCGTCCCCTCTGATGGGGGCACGGACTGCCCCAAAGACCGGCCCCGGCCCTGCTCCCCAGCAGAAGTTTTCTGCCCGAAAAGCCGCCCGTGTCGGTTTGACGAGGGTTCACCCTGGCACCGCGTCTTTCTCTCCGCCGCCCGGGAGCTGGGCCGGGGAGGTCTCCTCCGCCTGCCCCGGGGCGGTGTGAGCCGCCGGCCCGCACGGCCCGGCCCCGCTCTGCTGCTGCGGGTCCCCCCGGCTGCCCTGGGGCGAGGGGCTTGTGCTGTGCCAGGAGCGATCGCATCCCTGCAAAACTGTCACGGGAAAAGTAACCTCTGTGTGCGTGGAAGGCTTATTAGCGAGAACAACGATGCGAATGGCATTTTGCTGTTTCGTTTTCCATCCAGAAAGAGGGGGAAAAGCACTTGTGGTACACAGATGCAGTGGTGCCAGTGATACTTTTCTGGCTAAACGAGAAGCTTGAAGACAAGCCGAATGCTCTGTAGTTAATACGTGAAGCATGAGTAACGCCTAAGCTGATCTGTGCTGATTCAAGGTGGTTGCGTGCACTGTATCTCACTTTTCCCAAGTCATACTGTATTAAAAGAGGTAAGGGTTTTTAACAGAGCACTTGATCTACTAATGAGCGCCCAGCCACGGAGCCATTAGAATTGCCTTCTATTACTTTAAGATTTGCTGCTTGTATTGACGGGCAGGAGGCCGGGTGCTGCGCAGTACTGTAGGTTGAGAAGCGCTTTCGATATTATGTCCCAGACCACCAACTGGACTGAGCCCGTGTCCGGCCGCCAAGCAAAGCGCGAGTATGACAAAGCACTGTGGAGCTGCCGTGGCCTCGCCGCTGGGCTCGCGCTGCTTCCCTGCAAGGCCCCTTCAAGAAAGGCGCTGGCTTAGTCATCTCCGTCATCAGTTTAACAAAACCCAACGATGTAACTGAACAGCAAATTATTTCCGTTCCCTCACATTTGCAAAATACATGCGTACACGTGTATAAATACGTATGTGCGTGTGTGCTTTTGCGTTACAGCAAGCTTGAAGTTGTGAACATAAAGTTGGGAATCACATCAACTTTTATAAATATGTGTGTAATTGGGCTTTTAAAGTTGCTGCAGATTGAGGCCCATAAATTTGATGCTTGGTTTTCTTTTAGTCTGTTTGCTTTTCAGTCGTGGTTCGTAACTTAATCGTGAAAACATTCAAGGTTCTCATTACCTACGTTTTTATTTCTAATTGGAAGTACAGACTTGGGGTTTGCACTGAAACTGAAACACTAATGGTCTCTTCCTAAGTTCACTGGGTAGCTGCAGTGGCACATATGAATTATTGCGCAACTACAAGGCAGTTTACGAATTACGAAATTTACGAAATTGGTCGTAAATTTTAAACTACAGTCTCTAAAGATAGCCTTCATTTTTTCATGTTTTTCAAGAGTTTATGTGCATGTGTATTGCGAGTCAGATAGGTAGAGCTGTTGAGAGTACTTTGTGATCGTGTTTCTGGTGTGGCAGCATGTTATGTACGAGGGCATCACATTTTTGCTGGTCACGCTTCCTAGCAAATTATAGGTAGGACAACTTGAAATGCTTTCCTTTTGAGCCTATCTTCAATGGAAAGATTTGAGAGAAGTGCCATGTTCTGACCGTTCTTTGTCATGGTAACGTGATGCCGGATGGCAAACATTGAACTTCTCCATCTAAGGTCCTGCAACTTGATCGTACGGTTTTGTAAGCTGCGTGGTGTAATTTGGTGAGCCTCCGTGCTTACCTGATCATTAGTAAATGCATTGAATTGGACATGCAGGCAATTTTGTATTTTGTTTTGCTGATAGGAACTTGGTACTTTATAATCTGAATTGGATATCAGTGATTTTTAGGAAGAGATGTGTTGGGGAATGTCCGAAATTCTCTTCTGAATTGATTTCTAATATGCCAGAACAGGTATTATGACCAGTAAAATAGGATGAAAAGGAAAGCAGTGATTTTTCTACAAAATGAAGTCATGGCTTCATTTCTAGAAAAGAAAACATTGACCTCGTTTCCTGAGCATTTTGATTTTCTTGACTTTATTTTTTTTTATAACAGTTGCCATCTTTTTGCTTTGCAAGCTACAGTAGTGCAGTGTGCAGCTGCAGAATGCTAATTCAGAGTCATGTAGATCAGAATATTTTGTGGTGTTTAACAGAACACCTGTTTCAACCTTTTTATTATAATGTTATATAAAACATACCTTTTTCATTGTACCATTTAAATTTCAAAAGCTCTCTGGAACCTTTCTTTCTTCCCCCCCCCCAGTAATTTTGTTCAAAAGTTTAACAGATTTTAGGTGAAGAGCAATGTAATTCTAAAAAATGGCTTCCTAGATTGGCAGCTGGTAAATGTTCACTGTGAGTGCTCAGTTTGAATAAGGATTTTAGCAAAATTGAAGATGTGAGATGTTTTTGGTAGCAGCTACATTGGCTGAACTCATGAAACACAGTAGGATGTACAATATCCATTATATGTTTCTCTGCTTTAACGTTTATAATGTAATTTTAATATAAAAGTATTACTAAATCCCTAATCTGACATTCCTTGCTGATAGTATCCAGATATAAGATATAAATTGAAATATGCTGTGTACATGTTGTACTTTTTCCCCCTGAGTGACAGTGTCAATTCAGTTGATAACAAAGGTCCAACGATAAGATTTACAGGGCAGTTAAAGCGTTCTATCTATGCAGGTTGTAGTGATGTGTGATGAGAGCATACTTCCTTTTTTCCAAAGCTGAAAGCTTTATTGCAGTCAAAGCCTGCAAGTTGTGGAGCTGAGAATTAGAAATTGCTGGAGAAAGGAGACCTGAATTTACATGTTACAGATGACTTAAAAAAACCTACCCTTGCGCATGAAATAAAGCAGAAGACTGAGAACAAGAACAGTTGTGGTGGTGTTGGCCACTGTTCATAACTCTTTTCTACTGCAGTTGTGTGGAAGGAGTGGAAATGCAGGGTAGGGTCTGTAGTGCCAGCAAGTGAAACATGTATGGGAAATCTCTGAGAAAAACGATGTGTAGTTGGAACTGCTGGTTTGGATGGTTTTTTCCCTCTTCTGGTAAGTCTGCTCTTATGAGAAAATTTCTGTTTATGATTTGGAGGTTTTGTTTATAATTTAGAATTGCATTGCAAAATGTAACTTTTAGATGACAGGTTAGTGTGTGACAAATTTTAGCATCTGCTATTAGATTGGCTGGAGTGCCTAAGCAGCACGAGAGAGCGGAGACTCCTATTAATAATTCCAGGTGTGTGATTCATTGCAGTCTGAATGATCAACTAGCTGGAAATAACTGAGAGAAAGGACTGAGTGGCGGCTGCGAGTTAACTATAAAGATGTTGTATGAAGAGTGCTTTTTGTGAGAGTTCTTGCTTAAAACATGCCACAAGTAAACTCCACGATTATAGGAGACCTAATTGTATTGAAATGCAACTCTTTGTATGCTTTTGGTTCTAACGATTTGTCATGGGTAATATCTGTCCAGTGGAAATGGAGCAGTTTTTAACTCCCTGTGTTGATATAGAAAGATATGTTTGTTTTAAAAAATGAATAAAGACGCCTTAAAACAATGGGGGGGAAACCAAAGCTAATATTTTTTTTCCTAAGGGGTTGTGCCCTTGAGGTTTTGAGCTCCTCTAAAGGGAAGATGGAATTTCCAACATCTGCGCCCAAGTTGTCATCAGTTTGTGCCAGGTCTGGGGGCAGAGAGGAGTAAGCAGGCTGGTGCTGAATGCTTTGAATCCTTTATTTCCTATAGCACAAGGAGGAAACTTGTCAGGAAAAATTACCTTCGACCTATTATTGTATTTGTTTGTTTGTTTAAACTTAAACCCATCATGTTAAACGTGCTGTTTTTATTTGCTTTCTTGTCTGTTTGTTTTCTGTAGTGTGGGATTTCCTTTTTCTTTTTTCTTTCTTTTTTTTTCCTCCCAACTCAAGGTCTCTCAGGAGAGATAAAATATGAAATGTACTGCCATTATATACATTAGTCATGGCAAATAGTTTGGCATATATGGCAAAGGCTAAACTGATACTTAACAAGGGGACATTAGGAGAAACACTGGTTTTACTGTTTCTCTTCTTACTGTTACTGATACAGGCTTTCCATGTTTGTTTACCTTTTAAAGTACATCCCCGAAATCTGAGTTGCTTCCTTACCAAGAGAGCTCTGAAAACTCAAGAAATTTATGTTGAAACAACTGTAACAGCTCTGAATGGAGATGAAAACAAAACTGAAGGGGCTGTAGCTGTCTTAACTGAGCAGCTTTACTGAAACCAGGACAGGAGCTGCAGAAGCAGAATGGATGGTGTGGGATTTGCCAGAGAATGTGGGAACTAAACCCACATTATTAAACTCCTTGCGTTTCCGATTCATTGTCTCTGTATGTTATGAAACACACAGTGAGGGAACTGCAATTTTCCTGGAATTGTCTGGCTTCTTGCTGTGTAATTATCGAAACTCTTCTTACACCTCGTCTGAGGTTAAAATCAGGATTTAAAATGCATGTACGAAATTTGTGTTTGCGTGGAGGGGGCAGGGACAGGGGCCCTTGGAGGGTGCTTCACTTTTAAGTTCAGTTGTTTCCAAAAAGTAGCAGTAGTGATGATGGTGATTCTCTTCAAGTCAGCTAATTAAATTTCCTTTTTTATTAATTTATTTTCTTTTTTGATGGAAAACATTGATCCCTCCTGTATATCAGGTGTGACCCAAAGCTTGAAGATGACTTAATCATATGAATGGTCTCTGTTTTAAACAAAAAAGAATGAAAGTATGGGGTTTGTGTTGGTTTGTGTTTGTTTGTTTGTTACTTTTGGTCTCTTATTTAAAACCCAATAGCTTGTTGTGAGAAAAGCACTGTAAGATTGAATTTAAGGCTTAAAGAGAGAGCCTGGAGGTACAAAGTGGAAAAGAGGCAGAACAACAGCATTCAGAAGGAAGGTTTTGCATGCAAACATTTCCATGTAATCTGTCTTGTCTTGAATTGATCAATTCTTAGTTGTCCAGATATGTCAAAACTCTTTCAAATATTTTAGTGGAGACACAGATAACAGTGTAGTGGAGACACAGAGACACAGTGGTAGCGATACCACCTTTAGTAAAAAGTTAAATAATATGTAATTTATAAGAAACTTTTGGAGTACAACACATGGCAATGGAGTTCTCCTTAGTAAAACTCAGTTGTGTGGATGTTGCTCTTTATTGGAAATTTTGTACTACTGTTCCCATCAACGGGAAGACTGGCAAATATGCTCTTCTGGTTTTCCTCTTAATTCAGCCCTTGTCCATCCAAAACTGTGTGTGCCTAACAGCGAGAGTTATGTGAGACCTGCTGAGCCACTGCTACGCTGTGGTGATGCTTCTAAAATCTTTTTGATCTCATTTGGAGGAAAGGAAAATGGAGATGGGTAAAAACCTCCATAATTTCTAGTTCTGATCCTTTATGGGGATGTCAAAATGGGAGGGACTAGATCTTCAAAGATATATTTTTACTTGATAGGGGACTGGAGAAATTTATTTAGGAGGGTAAAAAATGGATTGTTTGCATGAAATAATAATTTTAGTCACTTTAACATACTTCTTCAAATAGAATCTGCTTTTTCAGAACAGTAAGCTGTCTTGATTATTTTTTTATTTAAATGAATTCATTGCATCTCATCTGCAGCTAGATGCTTTATCAGACTGACTTTATTCCCCTGAATATACTCCCCGCTTTTTTCCTCCTCTTCATCCTTTGCAACATTTTATAGTTGATTTAAGGATGTAATCTCTCTGTTAGCCTCTGCCCCTCTCTATGTCCAGCTGCTTTCTCTTTGTCACGCTAATGACCCGTCACAGTGAACTGTCACTTGACACAGAGGGTGAAACCAGAAAACCTGCCCCTTTGGGTTTTAGAAACGTTTAATATCTGTCCTGTTCTGACAGCTCAAGCCTAGCCTATTTTACAAATGCCTCTTGCCTATTTAGAAAAAATGCCAAATAAAAGCCTTGGGTATTCTGTTGCAGGAAGAGGGCAAAGGCTTGTTTTCTTAAAGGATCAGTGTGAGCGCACAAGTGGTTAGTTTGTACCAGGCTAACTGCATTTTCGTGTGGATGTAAACTTGGGGAATGTGAGTTTAGCTGGTATTAGTTGTACCACAAGTTGCGTATTTATCTTGTGCATCTGAGGAACCACAAGGAAGATGAATTTGTTGTTGTTTTTCTGCTTGTCCCTGGTGGGAAATGAGCTGAGCAGGCAGAGAGCAGGACCAGCGTGCAGCTGCGCCGCGTGGCTCTTGCACGAGATGATGCTGTTCAGATTTGTTCTTCACCATCTCCATTGTTTAAAAACATACAAGTTTCTCAACAGCCTTTGCAGAATGCTCCAAAGATGCCATGAGCCGTGCCTGACTCTGGAGGTGATAGGAATCTGTAGCTCTACTGGTTGTCTCCTGCACAGTTTTAACTCTACAACCTGTGTTACTTGAAACGTTAATGATGGTGACTGCCTTCAGAGGGATTCTGCTTCACCACTTCTGAGTTACTTCTTCCTAGGAAAAGACAGGGACAGGATAAGGGTTTAACTTCCATTCCCTTGAGTAATGTCTCCTGCTGGCCAGGATGGAAAGAGAAAATGGTATTGTGGGCAGGTTATGAGAAAGCTCCCTGGCTGATTTCTGATCACCTGCTCCCTTCCCTGGCTTACTGGCTTTTCAGATAACAAAAGCATCTGGTGTTATCTCAACTTTCCTCAAATTGCTGTAAATCTTGTTATTTTCTCCACAGTAGGTCACGGTGTATTAGAATTCAGGCAATGGCAAATGTCTTGAATTTGGTAACGTCAAAAGCTACAGTTCTATGGATTGTGGCTTTTCTTTTTTTGTGGGTGCGGGAGATGTGTGAGGTGATGGTGTCTGTGAGCTAGGGCTACTTGGAAAATGTGCAGGAGTTGTGCTTGCATTTTTACTTAGATTTTAATATTTGTAAAATTATTAAATTATTACAATTAATATTTGTAAAATTTGTAAAATTGTCAAGAAACAGACTTTAAGTACCTCTGCAACAAGTGGCTTGATGGCTGATGTTGCCTTCATTGAGATAACAAATACTCTTCTGGGGCCTTTTGCATGTTGTATAATTGAAAAGCATCAGTAGGTTGATCACATTTTATTTGTGCAATAAGAAATCTTATTTCTGTCTCTGCTGAATAACATGTTCTCCTCTTAGGGGAAGGTGTGATAAATAATTTTATTAGGTTGATGACACATACAGTTTGTTTCATTGACCAAGTTTTATTGTTCTCTTTTTGGCCTCGTTTTTTTAGAAAGCTGTAAGATAAAATTGTAAGATTCTTTTTCAGAACAAATGCCCTATAGTGTTTAAATAGTGTCTTTTTCACCCTTCTCTCTGTTTTTCTTGGAAATAGAGTGAGAGCAGATGAACTTGGATGCAGAAAACTTTGCTCCAGTCCCTGCCGAGCTGTGCACACCTGCGTGTGTTTGTGTGGTTTGCAGTCTGGATGCTATTCCAGAGATTGTCAGAGATTTCCTCTGCTGCCCCACAAAAAATTCTGTCAGAGATTATATACAATTCAGACTGAGGACAGTATTTGGAAGAAAGAAGGCTCTTGTGTACTGAAACTATAGAGAGAAATACTAGCACTAAGATGAGATTTATTTTTTTTTTCACCCCTAGGCTCTTCTTATCTTCCAAAGTCTTATATTAACACATCTTAACATTCACACCCTTGCTATCCATGTACTCTGCACCATCCATTTGTGTCCCACTCGTGGCACATTCTTGTAAGGTCATCTACAGCTTTCCACCATCCTGCCAACTCACAACCAAACACTGGGCTCTTTTCTCTATTTACTGTTTCATTCAAGGTCACTGTTCTGTTGTGTAGCAACACATTTTCATGGTGCAGGCAGGGCTTACCCTTCTGTTGGCATCTTTCTGTTGACTCTCTCTGAGTTGGCCAAGAGGTCTGCCTCAAGTCACTGTGATGTGCATTACACTTAGGAGAGTGTCACTGATGTGTCTATAGGTGAGCATGTTTTTAAGTACTGCAGAAGAGTAGTGGCTGACTGGGATGGTGTTTATAGATTCCTCTGTAGGCAGCATAGGCAAACAGGTTCACAGGTAGAGTGCTGTAAACAAAAGAATAGAAGTTCTGTGGTACTTGAATCCAGGTCAGCTTCTGTATTTTCTGCACTGGTCTGGATATTATTTGAACATATCTTCTTTTTTCCAGCTTCCAGAGAATTAAAAAGTGCTAAATACTCCAAATTCGGCAATGAAATTTAAGTTAATTGCATGCCATGTATCTTTGGTAGATTGGATTTCTAAAAGACACGGGGTCATTGCTGTGTGACTTAGGTTTTGTAGGTTTTCTGCTTTGCAAAGTATTAAAGGATTGAATTTTCTTCCAAATAATAATAAAAAGGGAATTAAATCGAAATTTGCAAGGGCTGGAAGTGATTTTGTAATTTTATGTAGATGATTAAAGTGTACCTGTGCAGAGTAAAGCAATGGGTCTTTATGTTACAAATTTATAATATAATAAATAGCATAACATAAATAGATGGTCAAGAGTCTGCTTGTCAGTGGTAAATAAGACTTGAATTCCTCTTTGGATATAGTATATATAATGTAAGACTGATCTTGCAAAGCCTTTTTCATATGCATGAGGATTATTTATGTGCATAAGGCTTTAGAGGATCAGATCCTATCACATAAGTCTGCAAGGCTTCATGACTTTACTACTTGGTGTTTGGGGTAATTACTAATAGGAGAGACCTAATGGAGTGGAAGCCAAAGAAAATAATAGAAAGTTACATAGTATTCCAGCATTGAAATTTCTGTTTTTAAAAAGAATGTGGAGCTGTGTAGGGAGAAGTGTGGATCCATGCTCCTTTGTGGTGCTTAATAGCATATTAGTGCTCTGACATGTTTTAAAACAAGTACCCTGGAGTGTTGAAGCCTCGCTAGCTGTAGGGATTTGTAGAGTCAGAAATGGAGAGGGGTTTACAAAGAGCCCATCAGCTCCTCTGCACAGTGCTGCACTTACAGGTGGCCATCAGTGCTGTCTTCCAATTTGTGCTGAGCATTTGGAAGAAATAAGGCATGGCCTTACATCTCTCATCCAAGTTTGGCTACTTGCCTTGTTTTCCCTATAAGTTCTCAAGACTTTGTTTTGTTATATTTGCTGCAGTTTTCAAGGGAATAACATGAAAATAACAGATATAATTTCTCCCTATATTCAAGGAAACTTTTATAAATTTTATGAAGATCCCTTTTTATCCCCATCCATAAGGCAAGGACATAAAATATCAGCAGCTAATATTATTTACTGTATTGCTGGCATAATTTATGGGGGGAATCTGCTCTAAATTGCAAGACCACAGTTTGTAGCCTTTTCTGTGCAACATACTGTCTCTTAGTGTGTATTTTGGCAGTACTTGTAATCTCCTTGTGCTCTATACAATATAAGACTTTTACACAAAGATATAAGCATGCAGAAGAGACTGCCCGCACATTTCTTATTGATCTGTTTAGTATAATGCATTTTTTTTCTTGCATGCCCTTCTGTAAAGCATGAAAACCTACTGTTTTGCTTTGACGTTTATGTAGTTTCAAGCTGTATTATGTGGAAGTTGGTAGCAGTGTTCAACGCCAAGGACTTGATTGGCAAGTTTTAGCTGTGAGTAAATTTTCACAGCTGATCCATAAATCCCCAACAGACCATTAGGAGCTTCAGAGCGGCTCTGGCAAACTCCCCTACAATAATTGTAGTTTTAAGTTTGTTATATTTAGTTTTCTCACCCCTTAGCTGGATGCCAGGGGACCTCACTAGAAGCAAACCAGCTCTGTGTATACTTTTTTCTCCAAGTTAGCAGTTTGCACAAATAGCACAGCGTGGGAGGAGGGCTCACTGGTTGGCTCCCAGTGCACAAACCAGAGACTGACCAAGACCAAGAGTGTGACTTGAGACAAATGGACCCCAGATCTGGGGTTAGACATTTCAGTTATTCGAGGAGACTTGGAGTATGTAATTTTTTGCCATCCACCTCCATCCCCTGTTCTCAAGAAATAACAAAATCATCAAGGGAGGCAGAAAAAATGCTTCTTCAAGCTTGAACATGACAGAGTTGTATATAACTGTGTGAGACAGAGAGGCAGCTCTTAATTTAAGTTCCCTGAGGTAATTGTACTTATTTATCTGTAGCAAAGCTGGCAGAGTGTCCAGCTTTTAAGAGTGACCACTGCTCTAAGAACAGAAGTGCATTGGTGGCAGTAGTGAGAGCAATAGGTGTTGTTTTTGAGTGCCAGGGTTTGATGGTAGCACTGTTTCTGAACCAGCTGGAAGCCTGGCTTCGAGAACACATCTCTCTTGGGTTCGTTGCTCTTTACACATGCAGTAAAACCTGTGCTGTAGTGACTATGTTGTATTTTTCATAAGCCCTGGAGAATCCTTCTTATACAGTAGTGCCCCACCAGACAGCCTAATAAAGCTGGAGGAGAGGTTCCTATCATTCCCCTGGATTTGATCCTGCGGTATGGGCTCTGGAAGCAAACTCAGACTTGGCTGCTTGTTTGAGCAAGTAATGAGTATTTTGTACTTTTCCGTCTGAAATCTGAACTGCTTTGCCAAGGGTGTTACTCACCACTTGGTGGAGTCAGGTGTATTACCTTGCTGAAGGGACAAGGGGGCTGTGTTAGAAGGAAGGAGTGTGTCTGCATGGGAAACTCTTTAAATGGGATGTTTTTTGTTTTCTAGAAGATGGAAAGATAAATTGAATCCCTTTATCCTCTGCCAGCCTCTCATAACTGTGACCCATGAATGGTTTGTTTACACAGGAGAGTGAAAGAGAAGCACCATCTGAACTATTTAGGAAAGGAAATTGAGCAGATTTGGTCTTTGAAAATTTTCAAAAAATTTTTTGAGCAGGAAAAGCAGAAATTTTATTCGTACTAACAGATCCTTCAAACAAAAATGACTTCATGTTACAATTTTAATTTAGGAGGATCAGAAGCTTTGTTGATTAGGGTCTTGTTAGGATAAGGATAGAGTAAGTAACTATTAATAGTGATACAGTGAGCGATGATCTCTCGCTACAAACTTTGTGTTGAACTTAAGCAGGAGAAGGTAAAAACATCAGCCAACAACCTTCTTGCAAGGAGGCATCTCTGACTAAAATGGAGGGATCTTCACTAAAACAAAAGGAATTGGTCATTTCTTCAGTCTTTAGTTTCAAGTGCTTTAACTTCACTTGATGCAATAAGTCAAGTGGAAGTTGTCATTCTTGTGGTGGGAGTAGAGTGCTCTTGATGCCTGGGCCAGTTTTGCTATCTGACACTTAAACTAGAAATGCTAGCAGTGATAAGAGTAAATGAGCTAATTTCATGTGTACAAATGAAATGCAGAACATGCTTCTGCAGGAGAAAAGATGGTGCCCTTCATTTATATATCATAATGGAAAAAAAATGTTTAGAATTGTATGGAAACTTCTAGCATAGATTTGGCTTAGGTTGGATTGTGGAAAAAATATAATAATTAAAAATGCAAAGCAGTGTTAAGATTAAAACCAAAAGGTATCAGTTGTGTGGGTGCAAGTGAATGATATATCTCTTCCTGATGTCACCTGTGTGAGTATTGTGCCCTGCTTTATTTCCTCAAGAGCTGAATGGATGGGAAGCAGGTCACTAAGAGGACAGGATGGACCTCCTATGCTTTGGGACACACAGTTCACTAAGATAATGGGTTATAGATTAGAATGGCAGGGACTTCACCTAGGAACTGCTGACCAGCAGGATGTTAATGCAAACTTCCACTAATTTGCATTTCACCTCCCTGGCAAATAAAATTTGCAAATGCTTGTTCACAGATGTAGCTGGAGTGAATCAGTGACCAGTATTAACATTATTATTAACTAACATTATTAGGTGGAGCCTAAGGTGAATCTACAATTAAAGACTAAACATAAGAGGGGGTGGGTGATTCTACATTCTCCACTGATGGTTGCTGCAAAATACAAGCAAGAAAATGTAACTGTGGAAGATGAGGGGAGAGTTCAGCAGGCTTGTTTTCACCCCAGGAGCCTAGATTTTAACCGTTGCCATCTATCAGGAAATTAGTCTTAGTTAAAAAGGTGCTTTTGAGGCAGTTGAGGATTTTGGGGAGAATCTGACCTTCACTTGGGTCAGCTGACACTTTGGGAAGAATATGCCAGAAGAATAATCTACAAGCTGGTTATCCTCCATTTCCACCATTCCCTGAAGGACAGAAAAGTTCTCTGTGTGATGCAGTTGATCAGAAAGGGTTTCAGTCCTACCCCACTGTGAGAATTTGCCAGCCTGAAACAGTGTTGGATGGGCTGGGACCTGCTGTGGTGAAGCTTGTGTTGATTGATCAGAGGGATGTCAGGAAGATGAAGTGTGCAAGGCAGCCATACCCAGGGGGACAATCTTTCTTTATGTGGGAATACCTATGTACTTCTCCCCAGCTACTTTGGGAGAGCCTAGGCATTGTGCCAGGATTAAGTCAAATAACTTTTCTGCCCCCTCCCCCCCGCCGCGGTTTTGGTTGGTATTGACATTTTTTTTTCCCAGCTGTTAATTAAAATGAGAATGAAGTTAAACTTATCTCAAGGTGCAAACTCAATCATTTGCTTTTCCCCATGCTCATCAGAGAAAATTACAGTTTTAGTAATTGCAAGAGGTGACTGATAGCAAAAATAAGTGTTTTTTCCTGTGTGGACATTATTTACCTGTGAAGTGCCCAGGGCAGTCGGGCCGTTCTCCAACTTGTGTGTACGTCTTTGAGAGTGCAAGTGATTTGAAGAAGCAAATCAGAACTTTTTCCTGATTGAAAAGGTGCCTAGACTTATCTAGGGCTACAACAGGATATTAATAGAACATACTGCATTTCCTTCACATAAAAATACGAAGGGCACTTTGCTGAGAAAAAATCCTGCTGTCCCTTTCTGTCTTTGGGACCAGCTCATCACCCAGCTAAAATTAAAATGTGAAGTCAGGCAGTTCTTGCTCTCTATTTTTAAACTGCTTCAGCATATGAATGTGAGTGTGAAATCTTTCTTTAGGCCTCTCTTAACTTAATTACCTACTTATTCAAAATATTCTCTTCTCAAATTGCTGAGCTATAATTATATTAATCTTTTCTGTAGACACAGTTTAGCTACTTGATGTTTGCTTAATTAGTTTTATGCTTAATTTGTAGTTCTGTGGTTATTTACAGTGATGGAAACCTCATGGTAAGTGTTTAAAATCTATTTTGATATGTCAAAAATTAGCAAGTAGATAATGTTTTTGTATATCTGTTCCATGTTTTCTTCTGGAAAATATCATAAGGAAGTGCACTTAAAAGAAAGTATTCAAATTAAATGAAAACAAATGTCGTGTTATTCTTTCGTTTATTCAAGTCTTTTGTTTTCTGCAAGCTCATTCCTATTTTATTTTGGTTTTCTGTCTTGTCTTTTGTTTGTGTGGAAGGGGTGATGTGATCCCAGAACAGGGGGTGCAGTGAACTGCTCATAAACCGTAGGTTTGTACCGGTTTTCTACTGGTTTGGATATACTGAATTCTTCCTGCATTTCAGTCCGTCTAAGAAAAATCCCTGCAATTGCCTTTCAAATTGAGCTGTCTTTGCTTACATACAGCAGTGGTGTTTCCCAGTGCCCCAGTCTCAGCCTGCAGAGGGTGTGCTTCCTCCTGCAAACCCTCCTCTCCCAGCTCAGCGCCCTCAACACACGGTCCCATGATCACTGTGCTCCGAGCACAGCGCTGAACCCAGAGGTACCAAGGGTGTCTGTCCACCTCTGTCCCCTGTGGCATCTGTCCCTTGATTTCTTTGACTATCAGCTGTTTGGATCACAGGCTGTAAGACTTAATTCCCAACTGACCCCTTTCACTGAAAAAGGACACTCCTGAGAGAACACAGCGTTCCTTTGAGTACTCTTTTGGGACTGGCTGTTGATCCTAACCATGGTGCAAAATGGAAAAGGATGCTCTTTCCTTCTCAGTGATTCCCTAGTTCCTTTGCTTTTGGGGAGATCTTGGGAAGAATTTTCCTTGCAGTTTCCCATGTCTGGTTAAGCAGTGCTCAGGCTCCACTGTGCTGGGTCCTGTGTTTTCTGTCAGGTAGATGAAGCTGGGTAAGGTGGGAAGTTTTGGAAGGCGTTGCCTTCAACATCCACATTCTCCTGGGGCGTGCATATGGGACTCTATTTGTAGTCCTGCCTTTGATATCTGAATGAGTAAATGGCCTGCTGCAAACTGTCTTTAGGGTGGCTGGTACCTGAGGATGACAGTAAGTGTGGTTACATCTCCCCAGGCAAATCCCACCTGCTGTTCTGGTGTATTTTCACATACCTCCGGCTTACCAGAAATGCCGGAGATTTCATAGATTTAGGTATTAGATGACAGCGCATTTTTATCACTGGTGAGAAACATGTTGCTATTCATGGTGTTTAGTGGCAGTATAGTTAGATAGCTAGACAGTGATGTTAAGTAACACAAACCTGGAGCCAGTCTTTTGGACACATCTTCCCATGCCAATCTTGGTGCTTGGAACAGTTTGCTCATTAATTTGTTCCAAGCTTCCACCCCCGCCCTGCCCTCTCCAGAAAACCCTTGGCAAACCATCTCTTCTCTAAATCCTACTGCCTTGGCTGGCCACTGCCCCTCTGTTCGTACTCTCCTGTCCTGTTGCCCGTTTTTTTAATTCAGATTGAAAATTTGTCAGCTCTAAGATTCATATGAGCATTTTGCATCCCGTAAAAAAATACATGGACCCCTTATTCTTTCAAAAATGAAAAGTTTCATGTTAAGACTTAAATACAGACGTGATGTTCACCTAGACAATGGTTTGGGGTTTTGTTTATAATGATAATTATATTAAGAGATTGTCTTTTCTCCAGCTGGAGACTGTAGTCCCATATTAGAAATGATAAGCTAACAGTGTCTACAGAACTTCTGCTGCTGTGATCTTTGTCTGCATCTTCTGCTGCCATTTAGCTTTCAGAACTGATTGTTTTGTATGTTTGTTTTTGTAAATGGATTAGTAAAACGCATTCTTCACAAAAGTATCTTGGCAAAATCAGTGGCTTTTAATGGTGTTCACATACTTCTGTACTTGAAATGAAGCCTGAGGAATTTGTCCTCTGGAATGTTACATTATGTTTTGGCCACTGGAAATTAAGCACCTGACAGCATTAAGCTATCAGAAGGATTTCCAGTCATGGGCAAGCAGCCATTATGTATATGTTGATCCACAGTAGGAGAGTTGGACAGCATTTGATTTACTGGCGCTCATCTGTTCAATCTGAGCTGGTGATCAGCACAGCAGTTATCTTTAAAATTGATTGAAGGGTAGTGAAAGGGAAAGGAGAATCTCATGGGTATGGTGCAAATCTAGTAAAATTGCTGACTGTTCTTCTAGATAAAAGTGCATTTTTCAAGGTGGCAAAAAGAACTATTTTGTAATTTCTGTGCCTGGTTAAAAATACCTTAGCAGTTTTGTCTTATTTTAAAGTGGATGCTTTAAATTCTCTGATATCCTTTTTGATAGGTTGGGTTAAATAACTGGAGAATTAGAGACTGTATCTGGTTTTCAGCAGCTTGAGCATTTATACATTTGTTTGAATGCTGCAGAGTTTGTGTGAAGAGATTTATTAGCTGAGCTAAACATTTGGTTTTAAAACTACTATAAAAATTCTTATGTTTTCTTAATATTATGGCTTTAAATAGTTTAAATAGCTGTAATCTGAAGAATTTGAAGCATCCCCATTTTTATTTCCAAAAATGGCACATGAAATGTATTTATTTAAGTGGATAGTAAAACTAAAGAGCCAGGTCATAAAGCAGTGTTCACTGAAGCCAACAAAAATAATTACAAGATTCCTGACATGTGATCTGATAAGGAAACCAGAGGAAATAATTTTCTTGTGTAGCATATCATGCAGAAGGAATAGAAAACGTCTATTTCAACATTAATAATTAAGATCTATGTAATATATTAGTATTTTTATATGTGGGGTGGGTTTTTTTGGTGTTTGTGTGTGTTTGTGCACTTATATGCAGTTCTATTTGTTTAAGGAGCTCCTATTTTAGAGATTATGCAGGATTTTAGCTATTAATATTGCTAACCTTTCCCAACATATAAATACTCCGCTGTGGTCTCCCACACGGCTGATGTGTCATCCAAAAAGGCCTGTGCTCATTTCACCAGGGAATTGTATAAAAACACTGTTAGGATGATGATGTATGGGATAAACTATATTGTCCAAAAGGTCTGTTGGTTTCTTACCGTATTTCTGGGGTGTCCTGGGTCAAAGCATTTACATGGTGGAAACTATATTTTCAGGGCATGATTTTAAAAACAAACAGACCTGAACTGTTCCAAATTGCCCCCAGTGGTCTGGCTTTTCTTTCAGTTGAGATTTCAGATTATTGCATGACCTGTGACATGACCTAACTTTTACAGCAACTTCTAGAAGGTTCTCCTGTAAGTTTTACCACATTATTAATACATTTGTGATGAGGTTAGGCCTGACCTGATTGTTTGGAGCGTTGGGGATTGTGAAAGAGTTGAGAATGTTATATGAACATGGCTTTGTATAGAATAGATAGATAGATAGATAATGTTTTCTTGAGCTGTGGGTAATAACTTTGTTGCATATCTCCTTTGTCTTGAAACTAAAATGGGAATGGCTACCTGGAAAAGCCAGTCCATAGTTTTCAATTACTGAGCTCTCCGCAGGTTGCCCTGTCAAAGGCTTGGCTTTGTCTTCCTGGAAAAAAATATCTGAAGGAGCATGGTTGGATGTGTCAACCCAGGGCTATTTGTAAAGGTGATCCACTGTGAAACTAAACTGCTCCGTGGTATTGACTCTTATTGGCTTTCAGCTGTGGAACAGGTTTCACAGAAATGGATCTAAGTGGTGTTGTATAAAATTTGCTTTGCATGTCAGAAGCAGTACTAGTTCCTTGCTGGCAAGGAGCAGGTCTGGTTTATTTTGTAGTGAGAGTGAGCCCTGCAGCACACATATTGTGGGCCAGGAATAAGCTAGGATGCTATGCATTCCTAATGGGAAAAGTGGGTGATACAAAACACAATGTTTGTCTCTGAGTTGCTCTCTGGTGCATTCTTAGGGCAGCATTTCTCTTCAGCAGTTGACCATAAGCAGTTTTTTCTGCCCTGTTAGCCCAGGAATAACCTATAGCCCCTGTGACTGCAGTGGCTCTGCCTGCTGCCAGCCTGTCCCACTCTGTCCCACACAGCCTGTCACTGAGCTGTGACCCAACTTTGTGTTGTTCTTTAATGTCATCACACCTTTGAATCTCACTGTATACCTAATAGAAGGTGCTAACCAGTAACTAGGGAATCTTCCAGTCACCTTGCTGGTCCTGGAGAGCTATATCCCAGCATGGTTTCTCTGAGCTAACTAATCCACCGCAAGAATGGATTTAGCAAGACAACTTATCGGTGGAGATTTGCATTGGTATATAATTGGTTAAGGATATAAACTGAAATTCAAGTTTGTACTTAGATATGGTTTTTATTAAGAATAATATCCTACTTAGGATTTCAGTAACATATTTTACAAATCACTCTTCAGATGCTCTTTCTGAAGCTCAAACAGTTACGTTATAAATGAAGAACAGATTCAGGAGGCTTCACAGTATTAGTGATTATCTTGTAATGTTTTCCAGATGGTGGAACATGATGTAATCCATACTGCCCAGTTTGTTTCACTGCACTGTATACTGTTATACCCAATAAGTAACCAAGAGACTTTAAGAAGCTCATCAGGCTGTTATGACGATAGCTGGTTAATCCATATGTTCTTTTTACATTAGGTAAACTGCAGAATAACAAATCACTTGTTGGTGAATTCAGGAAGATTGATTGCTACTCAAAGCTCTGAGAGAACTGGATATGCAACTCAGATTAGCTTAGCTCAAGCTACACACTGGTGAATGAATTCCATTTTCCTCAGGGCTATGAAGTAGTTTACATCTGTTCAGTTGCAGCTTTCCCTAGCTGCACTGGGTAGTTTTGATTCGTCTCTGGAGAAGTGGCAGGAATGTTTATTTCTTGTTGTTTGCATTGATCTGAAATAAAGCCACAGCACTAGCATCACTGGTTGTGTGGGCATGGTGGCTAAGGTCAAATTAATTGCAGCTTGCAGTTGCTCATAATTCTGCCAGTGTTCGTGCAGTAATGTTGTTTACTAACTGGTGCTTTTATTAGGCTGACAGACCATCATTTGAATGGCAAACCCATCAAATTTAAGTAGGCACTTAACTCAGGATTTTCTCAGCATTAATTGAAGGCGCCAGGGGTACTGTGTTGGGACAGGTGCAGTCTTGCTGTGCAGAAGGAGAATTTCAGGAGTACATGGGGAATGAAACCTCCTTGTACATCCTGACATCCAGCTGTGTAGGATTTCTCACTTGAACCCACATGCAAGAAGTCTTCAAAGGAGATCAGAGCTGGGGTTGGAGGTTTCAGTCTACTGGCAGTTATCCTGCAGAGTGGGTTTTGTAGGCACATCTTTAGGCTGTCCTGCCCTTTGGTTAAATCCAGAAAAATGGGATGGAGAGAACAACAAACGAGTTATAAATATTAACTATTATTAACTAGCTTCTGGAAAGAAGAACATTTCCTGAAGTGGGTTTAGTACTTTGTGGTTGTCTCATTATCCATGGAGCAGCTGCCTGTAGGTTGCCATAGGTAGGTTCAGATCACTGGGCTGGTTGATCTGATCTGGCATAGCACTCTCTACCCTGTCTGTAGGCATTCAGGCAAGGAGGGTTGAAGCAGGAGCTGAGAAACACTGGATAGGAGAGCATTTTTCAACACTGTTGTTGTTTTGATGGTTGTGCTATGTTTACTGTTTCTCCCAGTGACTCCCTCATCTGGTTTTTATCATGTATGGCATTGATTGACTGATAGCTTTTTTTATTTTTCTTTTATCATGTCTCTAGGGAATTCCACTGTTCAGTGTCAGAACATCGCCTTGTAGGGAAGGAGGGAAAGAGGAGAGGTTTGCATAATGCACATCTCATTTTACAGTTTCCTGATGATCTTCAGTTTGGCTGCTTGTAAGGAGCATTTGCTGTTCATAGTCACTCAACCTGGTTTTGTTTATTGTTTCAGGCCATCTTTGCTTCCTGCAGTGTTGCTGGTGATTAATGTGCTTTGCCATTCTGATTGCTGCGGCGTGTCTTGTGAAACAAAATTAATTACAGTGGCTTATGGAATTGAAGAATAGCAGAGACGTAATTACATTTTTCATTAAATACCCCTCTGAGACCACGGGAAGAGCTGTAATGCTCAGTTCATGTAGCCTCTGCCTCTTTTTCTGCATCTTTTGAGTATGTGGAGAATCATTAGGTTGCTAGTGATTTAAGGGCTGGGAGAGGGGACATAGAAGGGGAAAGAGTCCTGAAAGGATGGTGTTTTTATGCCCTTCTCCCTTTCTTCCTCTTCTTCTCAGCAACTTTCCTTCAGGTTTTCTCCCACACAAAATCTTTCAGTCTTTCTAGCGTCCTGTTGTGGCCTGAGGTTACCATATCCCTAATTTCTTCTCCTTTAGCAAACCTTCTTTGGTTTTAACATTTTCTCTGTGTGTGTGTGTGCGTAATAATTGGCTGCTTCTTCCTCAACAGCTGAACCTTGTGTATAAAGCACAGAGAAGAAATATCCATTGCTTCTTCCTGTTTGCAAGAAATACTATAGAGTCACAGCAGATTTGACACCTGGGTTTTTGCTCAGACATCCAGCCCACTTGGTTTGAGACGGTGGGAATCGAAATTCAGCATTTGGTGGACTGAGGCCAGAGATTATCAGACTTGAGAGAAAGAGAAACCTTTATCTTCTGAAAGTGTAACATCTATCAGAAACTTGAAAATGCTCTATTAACAACAGCTTTCTAGCACTATAGGGTCTCTACTCAAAAAAATTTTACTTTCCTGATGAAGGTGCTAGCAATTGTAAAAGACATTACATTCCTGGTAAGGGAGGTAGGAGGGAACCCTTTCCTGTGGTTTAAAGAGACTATAAAACGAGTCGAAATGCTGCCTGGGAGGATTTTTGGCATGCGGGGCGCTGCTGTAAGCATAGATTTTGTGTTGGCTCAGTGCACAGACTGCAGGTCTCATAGCCATGAGCGCAAAAGGTCAGGATCACATTTAGCCCATAACTATCAACTCTGTGATACACTATTAGTCATAGAAACCTGAGAAATTTGTTAAGAAACCCTGAGTTTGGTTTTGATATCTCAGGACAGCTTTTAAAATTCCATCACAGTTTAAAGTCGTACTCCCAGAATGAAAGTTGATTAAAATGCAGCGTTTTTAAAAGATTTTACTCCTATTATGCTTTTTTTTTTGTGAATTAACAGTCATCTTCTAATTTTAAAAAGAAAAAAGTTATCTGTAATTGTAAAACCTGTCTGTGTAGAAGTAAATTTTTTAGGTGTAATATGGTTAAAATACTTTCATGGAATGATTGAGTTGCGGGAATAGTACAAGATCATTTTAGCAATAATAGGTTTAAAAATTATTCAGATACAAGTACGAATTTTTTTTTTTTACAATGCACATGTTCCCTTAGCATTCTTAACTACATTTTTCTTCTCACCTCAACCCTTGATTTCTAATCAATCCCAATTAGTCAGTTTTTGTTAATCAGTAGTGTGGTACCATATTTTGTCGTTGTTTCTTAGGAACTGTTTCCTCAGGAGCCGTTCTTTATCTAAATCTACTGTGTCAAGCTGTAACTTTTATATGAAAGCTACGGGGCAAACCATAAACCACGTCTCCTGCACAAATCACTTTAGTCTTTAAACATCAGGTTGTACATATTAACCTTGCCCTTTCTCTGTTTAAAGGTTTTATGGAGCAGTCACGTGACATGGTCTGTTCAGACTTTTGTTCTAATAACAGAAAAAAAAAAATTTTTTTGCACAAATAGTAGAACAGGATATCAGACTGTATTGTTTATTTTCTTCTCATTGATAATTGGTAAGATCAAACGTATAACCATCGGGAAGTCTTGTCCTATGCAGACAGTCTGAGTGGGTTCATGGGGAGCGATGGGGCACTGCAGTGTGGATGGGACAGGCAGAATGGAAAATCACTCCAATTTATCCATCAGTAAACAATAATACACTGTGGTACATCAGGCAACTTGACTGTAATTAAATATTTCCTATCTAGGTAGATTAAACAAAATAGCATCCCCCATTTGTTCATATTATAGCTCATTCTTGCATACTACATCAGTGTATTTATTCTTTCCAAGGCAACTGCAAAAAGGTCCCATTTTTTTGCTTATTCTCCAGATATGTTGAGCACAGAAATTTAAATTAGTAGTTCAAGTTACTTTATGAGAGAAACTGGCTTATTCTTGTTTAAAATTGTTTAACATCCTAGTTTATATATGTAGGGCAAAAGGAAAATACATATTTTGGTTGGTATCACATGAAAAAAATTGTGTGTCATATATAGGAAAAATCTTGAAACTTCTTTTCCATTAATTGATGTTGAATTTGTTTTGTTTTTGTTTTTAGATCAGGGTTGGAAATGCTAATTCAATTATTTATTAATTTAATTATTTATTTTAAATAAGAGGGAATGCACATTCAGGAACAAATTTAATGTAATAATACTAATTTCCTCTGGTTTAGTAGTGATTTTTATCCTGGTCTGTATGCTGATACTCTGTCAAATGCTAAGTATTACCAAATAATACCAATCCTTTCAGATACTCTTTACACATCATTCCCCCCCTTGACTTAATGAAACTTTGTTCTCTCTGCAACTGTTCAATGCTTTAGAATTCCACTAAACCAACAGGTTTTGAAGGGCAAATATTAAATAATTTCAAAAACTTTCTGATCTTGAATTTAAAACACATTACAAAATTGATGTTATTATGTAGTCTTAAAAAAAAATTTGTCAGTGCTCAGTTTATAGACTCTAGAATATATGATTTTAAAATAAGAGCAAAGATTTTCCCTTAAAAAGAAAAAAGCTTTTTACACAAGAGAGTCTTTCACTGGAAAAAGCGTTGTTTTGCTTATTTGCAAAGAAATCTGCATGTCTCAGCTAAAAAGCAACCCACTACGTTTTTATTAATTAAACTGCAAATCTCAGAAACTGGTTTATTTAATTTTATTATTAAACTATAAAATTCTGTGGTGGAGAAAGTGCAGGTTCAAAAGCTGCCTGTTTGAATCAGGGGAAATGAATTGATCAGTAATTAGTAACTCCTGGTGGAACCTGGCAGACGATCTTGTTGTCAACGCTTTTACTTGGTCATTAATCTACAAACAGTAACTCAACATTAACTTACAAACTGTCCTGGCCTGAAGTTCTGCTTCAAGCACTCTGTTCCCTTTCAAAAGATAAACTTTCCATAGGCCAGTGCTTATCTGCCTGGCTTCCTGGCTGACTGAGTTTTAAGCTATACGGGCTCGGACAACGCATGCAGTCGAACGGTGCGAACTTACGTGAGTGCTCAGCAAGAACATGGGGAATTACTGATTTTGTATCAGAGGAGAGCAGACAAAATTTTATAAGAGGAAAAACTCAAAAGCAAAGATAATGAATCAGAAAAGGTAGCGTATTTCGTTTAACTTGATGATATTGGTTTGTTGTAATTGCTTGGAGTAACATGTGGTAGTTAATGCTATTTGTTTCCGTGGTACTTGAAAAGGAGGAGAACGTAATATATCTCACTGCTGTGTGTGGCTATCCAATCTTTTTGTTAGAAACATTCGTGCCTCCAATGTGTAATATTACTGTGTTAAGTAACAAAGGCAGAGGAAGGTCTATGTGTTTTGGTTTTAGTTTTTAGCATGAATGGGGTGGTGGTGCTTTTGTGAAGAAGACACCTACTTCTCTTGAAAGCATAATGCACAGACCAAAGAGAAAGGACTTCAGGGTAGGATTTATTTTGCTTAATTGTTCCTATTACTCTTGAAAAACATGCTTTTTCTCAGACATCATTCAGAGCTGTTGTTCCCAAATGATTCCACAGCAGATATGGATGCTGTTACGTGAAGTGCTTAATGCAGTTTGAAAAACAACTAAGAATGAGATAACTGTGGAAATGTTCTCTGCTGCTTTCAGATGCAGACAGTCTATTTTTGACCTGGAGACTAGTATCAAGCCCTGGGTTTTGCCAGGTCAAGGGGGTGGGCACCGAAGACCTTATCTCTTTTTTCCTTTGTTGACAACATATCATTATCCTTCCTGGGTCCTGGGGTGACTGCTCGATAGTGCTGGTATTTAAAACACCTAGATAGGAGAAGTCACAAACTTTTTTTCTATTTTTAAAGATGCACTTTTTAAAGTGCCTAGCAAGGCTCAATGAGCTTACAGGGTTGTGGGATGAGACTGGGGCAGAACACTGTTAGTGAGAGCAGGAAGCCACAGGAAACCATGCTGCCTTCAGCAGTGCTTTGTTAAATAGAGATCTATTAAAAGCATGAATTAGTGTTACATAAGCATTAACTTGCAAATACAAAATATTTTATAAACTTCTTAATTTATTGGTTTTATTTAATAGGTCTACCTTCAGGAAAAGTGTATTTCTCTGGTGCATTTGGGATTTTTTAAATTAAACAGTTAATTCTTCTGCAACTGCATAGTGTTTTATTTAAGGAGAAATTATTTATATGTGCATTGTTTTTTAAGATTTATTGTTAGATAAGCAGTGAAAACTCAATTCTATGCCTTCATAAAAGTAAGGCATTAAAGATTCCTTCAAAACAACAAACAAAAAGACCACATCACATTTCGTGTAAACTGTTAGGACGCTTAATGAAGGATTTGGTCTGTGCTGGAGTGTAATAATAGGCAGATTCACTCACATTATGTTAATTGATTGTTTTTAACCATTTAGTGTCTTGTGTTGACGCTGCTCCCCTGCCCCAAGTTCTTGGACCCTGTAGTGTTGAAAGAGCAAAGCAGTTTAGCTGCAGAGTTACTATTCTGTCTCTGTGCGTTAGTAATAATTACATAACCAAGAAACTGTATGTTTTAACTGGCTTTATTTATGTTGGGATTTAAAACCAGGACAAAATAATGTAAACAAACTGTAACTGTGAAAGTTTAGGAAATCTGGAGCTATAAATAATGCACAGTTTTTTCCGGAAGAAATTATGAATATGGACTTGAAGAAACTCCTGTCAGAGACAGTGCAGAGCTTCTCATTGTTATGGTATCACTCTGGATAAATATGGGTGGGTTTGGCAAAATGGTAGTTTTCCCTCTGTTTTGACTCTCTTTTATATCATAACTTCCTTTTCTAGAAAGAAAGGAGCAAAGGGAAAGAGAAGGAACAATTTATTCAACATAGGCATTTAGCTGGCATATGGTTCCCTGTCTAAAGACACACTTGCAGAATTTTGAAGGAGGAAGTGAAAATTCATGAAGTTCCGTGCTCACAGAAAAATGAAATGCTCTTCAGTGTGTTCAGACTGTATAAAAATGTGATTATTAATAATGATTGAGTTGCCTCTGTCTTTTCACCTTAAACATCCATGGAAAATACATTACAGGAGTATTTTCCTCATGGAAGATATGGAATACTCTTTTCGCTGGTTACTGAGGAGTTTTTATGTCATTTGTTGACATACCTACTGGCATTAGCAGTCCTTGTGTAATTGGCAATAGTGGTGCATGATGCCTGAAAAAGAAAATGAAGGTGACAAATAATATTTGCACCTGTGTTAATGAAGCCTGGCAGAAGTTCCTATTTAATGCCTGCATGTGTATAATTTTATTAGGCAGTGGGTGCAAGTGTCTTTCTGAGAAGATACTGCTGTAAACGAAGAAAAACTGAAATTTTTTCCAAACAAAATTTTAATCAGAGAAAACATAGTAATGATTGAGGCAGTTCACACAGTCCAGTAACTCATTTATGAGGTCTCCCCAAACATCTTTAATGTGTTAACTGCTGTATATATAAATATTTGTTATCTGCAATATTAATCTCACATTATTAAAAGGATTGGAAAGACTTTTATGGAATCTAACTCAGTATTTCTGTAACAAGTGAAAAAAAGTGCTACAAGTTGGTATTGAGTAGGATTGAAAAGTAATTAGAAGAGCTGAACAGATATTTCTTGATATCATACTTCTTACTTATATCACTGTAGATAGTTTCTCAGTTACAATGTGAGGTGAAAACCAGGAGTTAAAACCACAGAGTAAATCGTAGCCTAATTGTGCTCCTGTTTTTCCTGAAGCAACAAAGATCTTCATATCCTTTAGGAGAAATTTGACAGTGTGTTTTATTAATTAGATTTACAATAAATGGTTTCTGATGTAGTCATCCTCATGAGAGATACTCCTATATTATCTACAGTCCTAGTTATTAACTAAAAAAATCCAAATCAGATAACTTGGTCACTCCATGCCCTGGGAGATTGTAATTCTGGATTCATAGATTTGTTACATGGTCTTCCAAAAATTATAAATTTAGCAGCACAGACTGCTCTGAAGCACTTTGTAATCCTGTGTATTATAGGTGTAGATTAATCCCCAGTGACTCCTAGGACTAGATGAGTAGATACAAAAATGTTTACATGTCAAAAAATGTGCTGTCTGTTTTTCAGTGGATTATATGTGGTTTCTGGTTAGAGATCTTTGGGGTTGCTGAATGGAAGTTTTTATCTTTTTTGGTGTCATTCACCTGTTGTGAAATTGTCAAAAAAGGGGCGAAAAAAGCTTAAAAAGGAAAAAAAAGGGAAGAAAATAAAAAGTACTGTGGTAAAGCTGGTTTGGTCCCAGCCAGTCCTCTCTATCTTTACAGTTAGAGAGTTGGGATTTCTTCTTTAAACCACCTCTTTTCAAGGATTTTAACAGCCAAAATGCTCTGTTTGAGTAGTAGAAATGTCTTAATATCTCCAACACATTGACATTTTTGATGTTAAGACTTGTTACGGTGACTTTTTGAATTTCCCAAAGCCCAGCTTTCAGGCTCTTCGTGTATCAAACAGGTAATACAAGTCAGCAGGGTATTAGAACCGTACTGAATGTAACTAATTCCTTTGGTGGTATTTTGCTGTGCTTCACTTGGAGTTTTTCTAAAATAATGGCACCTGGGTTTTTTTTTGTTTGGTTGGTTGGTTCTTTTTTTAATATTAGTTGGAGTGAAAACTGGAGAGGTTATGTTTTATCAGACCTTACTGCTGATGTTCAATATGGTTAGAGTAAAATGTTTGCCAGTAAATGAAGTGGCAAAGAAAACCACCGATCTCGTAGCTGCCGCAGCGCTGTGCGTCTGAAAAGTGGACTTGCTACACTACGAGCTAAACTTTTCAGTCCTGGCAGCAACCTGCTGTGTACAGCACTGTAAACAAACCTGTGAAGGAGTTTAGGCTGCAAATTGCTCATTTGCACAGTGCATCAAATATCACGTTGATGGGATATGAGGTTTGTTTGTCTTCTACAAATACTCCAAAGCCATTGTTGAAGTACACTTAATAAAATCAGGATGCAATTATATTCCTTAGGAATAATTAGTTCTGGAACAGTTCTTTACATGTGCCTTTTTACTCAGTGTTTATACATGATAGGCATAAAACTAAGCAAATCATGCAGTTGTAGAAATCTTATTATGCCAATAAATATCTCCTATCCTGTTACCCCCAAAGAGCAGCAGAGGCAGCATGAACTCTTCAGGAACACATGAATACATTTTTTATTCATTTCTGTATCGTCATCATATCTTACAGTGAGTTCGAACCAAAAATTAATATTTTAGAGACTTCTGTTCAACTCTCTCAGAATTTTACCTGCATGCAAAGTTGCCAAAAGCAGTTGGTTTGCAGTTTCCTCTGTGTTATTCATTAGTCCTCCTGGAACGTGAAAATTTCTTTCTTAGGATTAGCAGGGTTTTTTTCTGAATCTTTGTTTGATGAAACCTGTCAGGGAATCCTCCATGCACTCTCTGGTATCTAAGCAAAATAGATGTTAATGTCCAGTATTAAGCTTTGTTAAAGAGCCCACAGAATGAATAAATGCTGTATTTCTCTATAAAAAAGGTAAAGAGAGAGTGGGAATCTTGTCTTTGTTGAGCAGGAAAATTATCTCACTGTGTTCAGTTAGTGATTCCAAATACTCCTTTATGAATAGTTTATGTGGGACAATTTGAAGCGTAGGACCAATTAATTCTCATCAACGGATCTTAAATTTTAGGGCTTTCCATGTTGTTCATGGAAATTCGTTCACTTACATTTTTGAGCTTGAGAGAAAACCAAAGCAAACATTACCTTAACTTAAACCAACTGTCCAACCTGTGGAGATGTTGGTAACCTTGACCACTCTCATCGAAAAGTGTTCATGAAATTACTGATTTTTTTTCTTTTTTGTTCGTAACACAACTGGGACACACAAACCCCGTTTTCTTTAGTGAGAATGCTTGGATGCCCTCCAGTAGACTGGGAACAAAGAGTTGTCTGTCAGGGTCTCGGGAGCCCCGACATCTGCTTTTTAAAACAGGATGTGGGGAAGGGTAAAAATCCTCTCCATTTGTGACGCTAACACAGCTTTGGGAACACCTGGAATTACTAGACCCAGCATTTGATTCGTATCACTAGGGCTGGTTTCTGATAGACCAAATGCCTTTAGGGGCTGAGTTGTGTGGGAGATTGTTGTTCAGGCAGGTTTTTCCACTGGAGGATCTGGATCCTAAAATCTGAACCCAGCCCTCGCTTGAAAAACTGTGAAATAATTTCCACAAATAGCTTCTGAGAGACTGTTTAGCCTGTTTCTAGACTTTATTAAAAAAGAAACAAAACAATAGTAAATAATCATTGAGTAGTTTTTAGTTCATTTCACTGTCTGCTCAAAATTTTGTAAGCAAATGCATCAAATTTATGCTATTATATTTGTTAATATCATTCTGTTTTTCTTGATTTCACTTGTGTAAATGTTCGGTGGAGCAGAGAACATTAACCACACAACCAGGTTGTTTAAGGAAGTTCCTTCTATGCTTGAAAAGGGTGTTAAAAATTATCTGTGCGTTTTCAGTGCGCATGAAAGTGTTTCCTCTGATCAATGTGCAGTGAAAATGGTTCAGGTACATCATATTATCAGCTTTTAACAGAATTGATTTCAACAATTTCCTTAGATAATTGGCTAGCAAATAAAAAGAAGAAGAAATATTTTGGTAGATAATTTGTCAAGGGAAAATTGTTTCTAGACTTGGTCGTATTAATTATTCATCTGTCTCTGTTTCCTACTAAAGATGCTGTTGGTAAATTCTGTCAATTTGAAATAAGTAGTGCTGTTTAATTTGATTAAGTTTGGGTTTGGTTTCTGTGTATCATGTAAAAAAAAGATTTGTTGGGTATCTACTGTTTTGTTTGTTTCGTTTGCAATGGGGAAACATTATTGTTAGAGCCATTCCCTGGCTCTAATGCTGCTAGATTTATGGAACAGCAATAACAAAACTTTTCTGGGAAACTTATAAAAGATCTGCTTTCTATTTCAAATATTGGTTTTTTTTTTTTAAATCAGTGGCCTAATTGCCTGCATATTAATTAGTGTAAAATTTCCTAATATAAAAATAAAGAATCCGGTCCAAAATACACATTACAATAAATTTTACAAAGCAGTCATAATAAAAAAATGTGGTTACAGTCATCTTTATTTCTGGAATTTTGAAGTTTGCAGGAAGGCTCTGGAAGCAAAGGGTTGACCGTCGTAATTGTAATTATGTGTTATTGAGACTAGCAGGTAAGTATGTTAATGACTGCTTTTTGTATTCCCTACTCATCATTTAGGATAGCACATAATCTTAAAAGTTGATCAAATTGTGTTTGATGTTTTTATATGGAAACCCCCCTGCAATTAAAGAGGTTATGCAGTACTTAATGAGAGGCAACTGCATGTGTTTTTTCTTGTTTCGTTTTTATGATAAATCCCAACAATTACAGATGTTTGCAGCTTTTTCTGTCAAGTGAGTTTCTGTTGGTTTTCTTGAGTACAAGTCTGAGTGATGTGCTCAGAGTTTAAAAATGTGATGGTTTTAGAAGTCAGCTTAAGTTACTAAGAATGAATATTCAGTTTCATCTCTTGTATCATTTTCTTCCTAAAAAAAAAA
Source organism: Pachyramphus minor (assembly GCA_013397135.1). NCBI lineage: Eukaryota > Metazoa > Chordata > Aves > Passeriformes > Tyrannidae > Pachyramphus > Pachyramphus minor. Next base: position 279,341 of record VYXB01010417.1, read on the forward strand.
AAAATCTTTAAATTGCCACAAACTACAAAACACTTAATGTCTTGGATGAGTTGGATACGTCTTCCTTAACAAAGGAGTCTGTGAAATGCTGGAACTGTAGCACTGGACATATCTACTTCTTAAGTTCAAATAAAGATAATGATAAGATTGTTTCAAGGTTTCGTTTTAAATTTTAAAAATAAAGAATATTTTAAATGGAAAAAGTTAAGTGGTGGAAGGAAAATCCTGATGACAGCATTTGTATTAATCTGGCTCACAATTTTCCTTCACTCTCTTCCAACAGTCTTAATGTTGTGTACTCCTCCGTAATATAAAACCGGCTATGCACTGCTTTTTTCTGAAATAAAATATCATCTAGAGGGAAAAAGAAAAGAAAGAGTAACAGTTATAAACAAAAAGCCATCGTTTATAACAGAGACTTTTCTAATCATTTGGGAGAAAGTATCATAGTCGCTATAACTTTTAGAATAATTTTCCATTATTGTACTGCTGGACATCTATTCAACATATAAGAAATTTGTATATCTGTGCTGCTGTTTTGAGAGGTTTGAGAGGCACATTCAGCTAGGAGCTGCTCTGCTGTTGGCTTGCTGGAATATAGTACAATGTTAATTTCCCTAGATGTTGGCTGTTATAGTAGTGTTTAATTTCTACTTCTTTGAAGTTGATATACTCATATTGATACTGGCAATGAAGAAATTTTCTTAAAATCCTCACTGAGCTCAGTAAGTTCTGTACTGTCCAGAGGAAACAGGGGGAAAAAGTGAAAGCATTTTGATGTTATAGTTAAATATCAGTATACTACAAGGGCTGAACAATATAAGCTTTTCACATCAGAAAATTCTTCAGCGTGTTTGGCATTAAATTTTGGGGGGTGGATATATATAACAGATCATGACATAAATGTTGTTAATTACTACTAATGTCCAAATGATGTGATAGCCAAGTCAACTAAAGATTGTTTAACTGTTACAGTGTTTTTAATGTTGTATTTTAAAATTGCGAAGGATATAAATTTGTTTTCTTTTGCATGTGTTTAAATATCTTGAAGAGAGTTTAGTTTTCTTTCAATTGTATAACTGTGCTTTTCCTTTCTGGAGCCATTTTTATTCTTGTAGCTTAAGAGGAAGTGTTTGCCCACAAAAATACTCTAGTGTGTTACCGCTTCACTTTAAAATGTAAAATACAGAGCTGTTTCATGCATCATGAATACCCTGTCTAAACACACACACATATTGGGTGGTGAGTTTAGGAGGCTTGAAACTAGCTGACTTTTGTGAAAAACAGAGTTTGTATTTCATTCCTTTCAATTTTTGTTTCCAAATCGAGTATCAGTGCTTTCTTTTCAAGTACTTTTTAAGGGATATGCAAAACAAAAATATCTGAAAATTATCTGACAACTCCTGTAAGAACTGTGGAGAGTAACGACTGGAATATAGGGAGGATGAAATTACAGACAGTGCAATAATCTGCCATGATACCACAATAACTAATTAAAAATGTAATAACTAAGTAAAAGCATGAGGATGTTTTTTTCCCACGATATTTAGGGGAAGGCACGGTCTGTTGCTGCTAGGAAAAGAGTGGGCAGTTGCAGCAAACCTGCTGTACGACCCACCTGGCCTTAGGTGTGCGGTGTGGGACTGGAGGTGTGAGGACGGTTTGCCCCTGGTTCCACAGTGGCTCCTCTCTCGAGGCTCCCAGCGGGACAGGCGGGTATCCCACGGCACACGGGGCCGCGCGGCCGCTTTGGAGCCGGAGCTCTCACCCTTGGTGTGGCCGTGGGCTGGATTGCACAGGGACTGAGAGGTCTCTGTGCCGTTCCCCTCGGTGCTGTGCACATCTTGCAGCAGTGGTTGCCTCTACCTCAAAGATTTTGTTAAGGATTAGAGGGCTTTAGCGAGGATTGTGTGGTTTCGTTGCTCCGAGCGTTGGAAAACGTGGTTGTGGCTTAACAGGGGTAGAGGTTACAGCCCGGTGTGAAAAATGAGCTACAAGAGGTCCCCGCAACACCGTGAATTAAATAATGTGAGTGGAAGCACCAGAAAGAACAAGATAAAGGTGGAGAGAACAAAGGAGAGGAGTAACACTGACAAGTAAACAGGGCACACAGACACGGACAAGAAAACTGGGCACACAGGCAAGTTCTGGGAGTACTTTGGTTGCCTTGAGTAAACAATTTAATAGTAATGTGCCAGTATATATTTGGCTACTGGAAGGCTCTGCAATATCTTGCATCTTTTTTCATTTACATATTGCTTAAAAATAGAACATATTACTCTCCCTCATGTGAATGAACTGGGATACTCCCTGAGTGCAGTTTAAGATCAGTATTATAATTTAAGCCATAGAAAACACAGGTGCAAAGAACATAAATAAGATTACACATGCTTTTGCCATTCCATATCATGAACTGCTTAATTATCCTTCTTTGCTTGTAATTGAATATATCGAAACCAGGCTTGTGTTTATGAACAGCAATGGGTGGTATTTCTTACAAGATTCCTTGATGAGATTGCCATATTAACTGACACTCTTAACCAAAAGTCCTTTTATTACCTTCTAGTATAAGATCAGTAGGTGGGGGTTTTTTTTCATGGCTTGATGACAGATGAGATTAGTGCTGCACATGGGAATATTATTTGTGCTAAGATGTAAATGAAAAAGTTTTATAGCAGAGAGTTAAGAAGGCTTGCACCTTTTTCTTTTTTAATGAGCATGAAAAGCATTGATGTGCGTCATCAGTGGTAACAGTCAACTTTAAGGAAAAAACACCTGCCTGGAAGCTTTATGGAATAGTGAAAGACTATCTGTGTTCAGGCCCATTGTTTTTAGTGTAAACCCGGTTGGAAGTATCTGAGGTTGGACTTTTTGGTGATTTCTGCACAGCAAACTGATATGGATTTGGATTTGGATTCCCAGTGAATAAGTACTGTCTCACCAAGCCTGCCTATTGTTCTCAGCAAACTGAGACTCCATTACTTTAACCTCTGGAAGGAGCTAATGTTCTCTCTTGTGTGTGAGCTGTGTGGGTTTACTTATCTGTTTCTGGGTGTGTTGCTGCTGTTTGGTGCATCAGTAGGATGCTGGTGGCTGGGGTGGCTGTATTTTCTATTAGTCTGAAGACCTCTGAATTTCAGCTTTCCTGGCAGCTGGGGTTATGTGTGGCTTTCAGTGTCCTTCTCAAGCTACTGAAGTGGCCACATTTTGTTGTGTGTTTGTCTGTCTTGGCCGGTTGCAATTGGGACTTCACCATTACTCCTGTAGAAATTATGAGTGTATGAAAGAAGGATGAAACCTCCATTAAAATCATTGGACCTCTGAAGTTAGTGTCAGAATTGCAGTCAACTTGCTTATTAGTAATTAGGAGTGACATTTGAGAAATAACCTTTCCTCAAAACTGACAAGAAAAGAAGCATCACCTTTTCTTGAAGCTCACTATGTGGAAGCAACATACAGGCTTTTACACAGTTTTTTCAGTTTGGGGAGGAGCTAGGTTTATTCATGCCAGTGTTAGGCTGGAGAGAGAGGTTTGCAAAGAGGTTGCCAGGCTGTTGGAAGAATGACTGTGACATTGCTGCATTTAGTGAGTTTGTCATGTTGGGGCACTGGAGTGATAACGTGGCTGGTTGATCTCTTCCAGAAACCTCTGAACTCCGAGAATAAGTTTGGAGGTGATTATAGTAATGCTGTATCATTTACATAACTTATCTATCAGTAACACTTCCCATATTGTCAAGTGTGTGTGTTTATATATATGCCTGCTGAAAGGATCGGGTTCAAAGGATAAACTGTGACAGTGATGTGGACTCTATGTGACCTTGTAAAAAGGTAAGTACCTCCTCCTTGGCTGTACTGCTTTTCGTAAAAGAAAAAGCAAATGCCTGCATTAGCCATTTCTTCTTTCCCCTACACAGGCAATGTAGGACTTGTAAGAAAAAAGAGCAAGTCTGATTATAACCCTTAAGCTTTTGATGACAATCTGGTTTGGTTTTTGTTCTTAAGCATTTTATGTTGTTAAAGACTTGACTCACATTTAGGATAAAGGGCTGAAATAACAAGGATTTGGGTCACTGTTGATAGTCAGCAGTGTCCATAAGTGTGGCTTTTCACCAGGCTTCATGCCATATTAATCACAGAGTTTGAGAGCAGTGGTGGGGCTTGTCTCCTCACCATCAGTCCCCAGCCTGTGTGCTGGATGTGTCAGCATAATGCCGCTGGCAGATGGAAGAGTTGCAGTAAATATGCACAGTTATGGTTTAAATGAAAAAGCTGTGGGAAAGGAAATACATTAATCCACTGCGGCTGTTTTTTCTTTTAAATAAGCCTCTGTAATAAATTGTGAGTTTTTCCTGGACTTACCCTTTAAATTTCTAGATTCCTTTCTTGAGTGAAGGAGAGAATAGAATAGGAATTGAACTGAAGCATAAAAAAAAATAAAATACAGAAGCAACTGAAAATTAAATTAGGTCGTGTATGTGGAAAGAAATTCTCTTCCATGTGGCCTTTTTTCTGAACATACTTCAGGAAAACCTGGTCTAACAGATCATAAAATATGCACTATGCATACAAGTGCATCATCTGTTTAGGTCATCTGCTGGTGTGGAAGCGATGTTTAGGAAGTGCTTTAAAGCCACAAAAAAATGGATCCCTGAACCTGGGAAGAGCAAACCTTGATGAATGATTGAGTACAAGCTTGATCTTTGAAAGAATACTAAACATTTGCTCTCTTAATTTGTTGGGATTTAGGTACTTTCTTCCTTCATAATCAGGAATTTCATGTCTGATTCTCTGTTCGATATTGGCAGTTTTAAGAACATTTAGCATATAATTGGTCTCGCCAAAAAGGAGAGGATGTTGAATATTTTACTAAACTTTTTTTTAAAATTCAAAACTATTAATAGAGTTTTGAAAACCCTTTTGTGTCTCAGATGCCTAATTTTTGTATTGATTCTCATGTCATCATTTTGTTATTTCTTTCAGTTGCCACAGTTTTTGTCTCCTGGAAGGACCAGATTTGATAAGAAGGCAATTTCATGTGCCATGCAAATGTGGAGGAAAATAATATATTTTTCTCTCCCACGTCCCCAACTCCATTCATTGTAAATCACCTTTGAGGTGCATGAGAACTTTATTCCTTACTTTTGCAGAGGCCCCTGCTCAGTGTGTCAGCAATGCAGGATGTTGTCTGTTCCAGTGCAGTGTCTTCAGTGTCTCCATAGGGTTAGGAGAGGGGTATTTAGGCTCCTGCTCTCTGTGGATGCCACAGCTGCTGTTGGGATATGTGGCACAGCCAGTTTGCCTGTTTGATGGTGATGTGGGTGTTGCTGCAAGGGCTGGTGACAAGTGACTGTGCAATGAGGACATGGGTAGCAGGAGGCTAAACTTTCTCTGCAGAAGTGCTGTTAAAATGGAATAAAATGCCTGCTCAAAATGGGGTAGGAGTGGTAGATTCCGCTCACAAAGCTGAGCTCAGAGGTGGGCACTGATCCAAGCCTAACGTATCTACAGCTGTGCCAGTTGCTTTTGATCCTTATTGGGATAGATGAAGCTATGGCAGAGCTCTGTGTTGTTACATCTAGACCCATTTTTTGTGCTCAAGCCAGTTTATTTTAAGCTATCTTGAAATATCTCTATGCTGCACCATAGTGGGTAATGTATGCAAAGTCGTGCATCTCAGTGCTATCAGTTGCAAATTGCTCTTCTGTCACATGGAAACCTTACAAGGAAAAAAAAAGATAAATAGATGTAAATGGTGTAAAACTCAAGCCGAACTGTTGCTGACCCTTAAATATTGGTCTCTTGCTTTCCAGAAATTTTGTGGAAGCTGGAAATACTCTAGGAAAAGGTGGCCAGCTAAGGACACTGCTGAATTAAGCCATGGCTTATGTGTGTTCTGTTGTGTGAGTAATTTCATATCCTCCTAAGAGCTTGTTGATCTTTTTACAAGGGTTTGATGTGAACAAAATTGGGGCAGATGATGATGCAAAATATGTGTTACACAGCCAAGTCATGCACAGTGAAATGGGTAAACCCCATGTGCATGTGCCCTGCAGGCACCTCCTCACTGCTTAAATGTTATTTTGGTCAAGTCTATCATGGCACTTATATGCATGATCAATTTTGTTCACCTTCTTGTGGCTTTTCAATACTGAAAATACGTTGAAAAAATGCAAAGGCTACCTTAATAAGCTAACAGTCAGAAAAACCATAGCAGAATAGATTTTTTTCTTTTTTTTCCTTTGCCTGTTTTTTTTTTCTTTTCTTTCTTTCTTTCTTTTTTTTTTTTTTTTATGTTACTGAAGTACATTGTGAGCAGAATAGCTTCAAGTTCAGCTCTCAAAGCAGCTTTTGTCCTTAGACAAAAATCCCTTCCAGAGGAAAGTTGTGCACTGGCCAGCGCTAGCTCTGATGCAGATGGGGCACCTAATTCCCTTGTGAAGGAAAAATTGTAGCCATGTAAAAAGGAGGAGATGCAGATGTTTTCCTTGTTCAGATCCTCTGCTCGGTTAATGCTGTACTATGCACCATGTGTGCACCGTGCCATGTGGATCCTGCAATTCTCAGAGAGGCTTTCTTTAAACATACGCTGCAGCATTCCAGAGCTGTGGTGACACAGATGCCCGTCACAACCTTTCTCTTTCATGCTTCTTTTCTAGTGCTTGATCTGTGCCAGATACTTCTGTATCTTCGAAATCGTGCTTTTACAGACTAATTTTCCTTGTTGTTTGTGTTCTCATGTGGTCTTTATTCCTTTTTCTTGCACAAGTTGCATTTGTTTGTTGTTAGATAAAAGGTGTGATTTCTTGCTCACAACCACAGGACTGGGGTCTGATGTTTGCACAACTTTCTGCCACTCTTGCATTTTGAGATACAGAATGTGAATCTCTTCTACTCCACAAGTTGACAGATTACTTTTCTTCTTAAGTGTTTAATTGTTCTGTAGCTTTTCAAAGTGGGATACCCCAGATATTTCCACCCTACCAGAGTAGGGACTCAACGTCTTGTTGGGACAGCAAACCATGATTCTGGCCTCTTGTCTGAGTGCTTTGTGAGCAGTGTACCTAATGGAAATATCTGCTGGCACATATGGAGACTGAGAGGAAGGATAATACTGTGTTACTGAGTCTATTTTAGCATCAAGGAAACGAATTCTTCAGCTGGGGCAATGAATTCCTCAGACTGTTGTATTTTGGAAAATAAGCTTCAACCTGATTATCGAAAACGTTTTTGAAGTACCTTTTGTTGCACTGGAAGAAAGAACACAGCAGTCTTACACCAGCTGTCTTTTTGATAAGTGTCCCTACATAGACTACCAGAGGCCGTGACATTCCTCTTACCCCATCTTGATAATCTGAAAATCTTCTGTGCTGGAGCATCTGCTCCAGGGCAGTAATGTAGGAACGTCAGATAAATTCTGTGTTTCATTCCCTGGTGGATACATTAGCCAGCAAGTTATACAATAATCTTGTGTGAGAGAAGGGAGTTACACCAAAACCTAATGGGATCTTTTCCCTGGGAATCAGAAAATTAGAAATACATTAATCACAGTACATAAAGATATTGATGACTGGAAGAAATGGGACTGACTCTTGACGTGATTGCATTATCTAAGAGAGAAATTTTACACTAATCTTCAGAAGGAGTACTATAAGCCCAATGCTTAATCCTATATTATATCAGAGCCCTAGCTCTGCAGCAATTGAGCTGTAGAACTCCTTTCTGCTGGGTTAGTAGCAGCTTTTCTTGGTCTGTCCTGAAATTTGGGGCCTCATTGCATGGCAGGATAAACCTTCTAAATTTGGGGATCATCTGCTGTTTTGTTTCCTGTAATACAGCATCCCTTCACCATACTTTTTCTTTCAATTTTTTTGGTTTTGGTTTTTGTTTTTTTTTTTTTTTTTAAATATATGTACATGTGGGAGTAGCACTGCTGTTCTGATCACATCCCAAAAGCAGCAGCAGCTCTGCATGTTCACCCGCGTAGCGTTGAACTCCCTTTATCTTTAGCAGAGCAAAACTGAAAGCTTGAAAATGAGTTGGGGGGACAAGAGACAAGAATCTGATGTGCAGGAGATCCAGATTGCCCTCCATGTGTATCATGAGTGTATTGTGAGGTATCGTGAGTCCAGAGACACATGCATCAGCCAGCTGAACATGGTTTCTAACCAGCCAATTTTAGTTTCCACTGGCAGTTGTCTTGATGTGTTTTAGCATGTCTACCAGAGGACTGTGAGGGTTTTAACCTTCCTCTGAAGAACTGACTATTGTTGCAAAAATGACAGGTTTTTTCATGAGTAAGTTAATATTCATTGTACTGAATGACATTAAGTATGCTGATTAGTAGTTGCAATCAATAAGTTCTGATTCTTGCAAGCATTTAAGATCTGTTTTTTCTCTTGATGAATCAGATCTCTGAAAACCCGTTAGGACTCAGTCTCTTTCTTAAGAGTCTCCCTGTTTGTCTGTAAAGACATACCTCAAGACACCAGACATCTCACCCTTGTTCACCTCTCCTGTGCTCTGTTAGTCTTCAGAAGCTCTCTAGAGCCCATGGCATTGCTCTTCAGGGGATTGTTCAAGCGTGCTGGAATGCAAAGTGACCTTCGCTCTTAACTAATGCTATGGAGATCAGTGGGAATGCAGCAGCATATCCCAGCAGTAAATCTGGCATCCTTAATTTCAATTATGTGTATTTTTCTAAATCACTTGTGCAACCAGGCTCAAGTTTAGGCTCAGCCGTGTGAGCTAATTTAAGGACTATGAGCAACATCTTACTTTTTGAAATTGTCTGCAGTTCAAGCTGCATTGTCAGGAACACAGATTTTGGAGACACTGAATTGCGTCAATAAGCAGTTGAATGAAGCAGCCTAAAATTTATTTCCCTTGTAAGATTTTTTTAAACAAATCTGACACCTCTCACAAGAGCTTCATTGCACAAAAGTATGTGAGAATGATGCATAATTATGTTGTTGCACTATCCAAAGTGCTTGCCAAGGAGTAGATAACTATAATCTTCACAGATGTGGGAGATAATAAGCTGTTAATCTATTTATTGTCCCAGCTACTAATATGAGCAAACATCAGATTATTTTGAGAGATACATATGTATGTGAATATATATAATAAATAATTTCTCCCACGTTCCATTCCAGGACAAGATTATTATAATGTGCTGGTTTTGGCACAGAATGTGAAATCACTTGGAGATAAAGCCAGTGCAGAATGTGTCAGCTTGCTTTTTAGAGCAGTGTCCCTCTGTGAAAAAACACAGCACGTATTGTGTGATCTGAACTAATGGGCTTTTTTCTTGCAAGCATTTAAGATATGAAATTTCTGACTTTGTGGTTTTTTTCTCCTCTCAAATGATCCAAGCAGGAGCTCCCTGCTTGAGAGAGGCACTGCCTCTGCACCATTCAAAGCTGAGTTGCTTTGGCCCTTTGGCTCAGGAGGCTGAGGTGGAGGAACTTCCTGCAGAGGAGCTGGGGTTTCTGATGGTTTCAGCAGCGTGTGCCTGGGTTCCCAGGGCACCCAGGCTGGGATACAGCCAGGAGCTGAGCCTCAGCTGCAACCAGTGCTTCAGGTTCCTGCCTCCTCAGTCATGCGCTGCCCAGCAGCTTGCTGACGATCCAGCCCCAGCAGCCCTGTCCACAACCAGTTCTCCCAGCACTTGCCAGGTTGGCTGCTGGATGATGGAGAACCAGAAGCCCAACCTTGGGGACTGCAGACTATAGTAATCTGTTAGGAAACCGCAGGAGACCTGCCAATGTTGTCTTGCCCACTACTTTTGCACAGAACATTTTGACGGCAAATCAATTGAGGACTCAGAGACAACGCTTTTAAAGGCATGAGTGTATGGTTAAAAGAATTTATTATTTTCTGTGGAAATAAATAGAAGTCTTTTTCTTGGCTTCAGCAAAGTTTGGAATAACATCAGGATAGTTGTTTTTAACTGCTCTGAATATCCTAGGGAATGAAGTTGAGGAGGTCATGGTAGCTGTTTATGTAGTAGATATTAATTTACTGTGTAAAATCATTTGCATTAGAATTCATCTAAGCATGACAAGTGATGCAGACTAAGCTTGGGTTCTCATGGACACTAATTGCTAGAAGACTTGTGTTCACACAAATAACAAATAGAATTCATCCAGAATGTAATTTATATGGTAAACTGGAATTGGTGAGGAATGGAGTGATCATTCTGTTTTGAAAGTCAGATTTCAGATTTGTTTTCTGTGCTTAGAGAATGGATTCCAGGTCTGGCTGTTTACCTGGTTTGGATATAGATGATCTATGCATTATTTAACATTAATTCACTGTGAAGAGAAAAAAAAAATGGGTGTCTGTTTTGACTTCAGAATATCAAATTTTATTAATTAGGCTTATAAAAAAGGACCAAACCTCTTTTAGTTTCTTGTGGTAATTAGTCAGAGAAGTGGTGAAATTATAACCATCACGTGACTTTATTTGTTAACCATCACTTTTATTTATTGACTGTACAGGAAATCAATCAAAGGTGACTATAAATTTAGGCTTATCATATTTGTGTTGTGGTAGGCAAATATAATAATGCAGTATTCCCAGGGAGAATTGCTTTGATTTGGAAAAACATGCAATTCCTTCCTCCATCCTTCATATTATTACCAGGTTGAACAGTGGAGCAGCTTTTCTGGGCTGAGCTGCAGTCACTCTTTAATAGAGCAGAAAAGAGCCATCATAGAGCAATGGAGTCCTGATCCTGTAAATCACTACTTGTGATCAAATATTTGTGTTTGACCAAACCTGATCAATAAAGATCTTGTTGCCTCTTGCAACGTCCCTCAGCCTCCTACCCAAGTTTTGTGTTTGTGTTTGACCAAACCTGATCAATAAAGATCTTGTTGCCTCTTGCAACGTCCCTCAGCCTCCTACCCAAGGCAGTCAGCAAGGGAGAGGTGGGCCAGGGGACTTTTTTAGAAACTTCTTCATGAATTTGCAGTAGGGACATAGAAAGAAGATGACAGACAACAGGAAACTAATCCAAACATAATAGGTGATAGAAGCAGAAGAGATTTGAAAATACTGTGCAAAAACAATGTCTTTGCATTTCATATCTGAATATTTCACGGGGATTTACGAATACATGCAGGGTTAATTTGAGGTGAAATAATACTGATATTGATAAAATGTGAAGTGGTGGTTGCTCAGTAATGTATCCAATTCTCAGGTCTGGGTTCTTGAATTCTTTCTTCTTTCTTTCTGCAGAAGGGCTTCTTATGTTTTCCAGATAACTTACCTGCTGTTTCTGGGGGCTTTCGGCTCTGCATGTCTAATTGGCACTTCCCACTTGAAGACCTGAGCAGCGTGGAAAGCCTGTAACTCTGAGGGCAGCAAGTCCCCTGCATGTTTCTGTAGACCCAAGGATTGAAAGACACCACAGAGGTCACTGCTGTAGTGTTCATCAGAAGCTTTATGGCTGATAGAGAAGGGTTAAATTTATTTGCCTGTTGGAGAGTAATAAACAGTTGTCACTGATCATAAATTATCTCAACTGCAGGTGGTCTTTGGTAACCACAAATGCAGACTTTATGACCTATGTTCAAGCTAGTAAACACTCCAGTGCATCTCTGTGCTGACTGGGCTAAAAATAGGCCCTAACCTCAGTGAAATCTACTTTAAAGATTTCTGTACTTAAATAACATTTGTGTTTTACTATCTGCACTGCAAGACGGGCTGAGTAAGAGGGCACGATCGAAATAGTTTAAATCCTTATGGAAAATAAGAAAAGTCTAGGGGAGGAGTGATTGCAGCAGCCATGTGTGAAGGCTGATGGCTAACATTATAAAGATTTGTTTATATTTGTATCTTAAAATTTTGTCAGCGCTAGAAGCAAGGAAGAAATATCCCTGCAACATCTGTAAAAACCTCAATCAGCACAACTGCCATTTTCTTGAAATTGTTCCTCAGTGTTTAGACTATTTTTATGCTGCAGGATATTTATTTTTATGTGATCATTATTCCAGTTAATTATTAGAAATCCTGGAACTTCTACATATAGTTACAAATTGTAGCTGCAAGACAAAGAAATGCATCAAGCCTTAGAATAGACGAGCAGTCCTCCTTTCCTGGCATGTTTCTAGAAGTTGCAGTTATTTCACCTGTGCATTGTTTCAATCAATATCTAGAGAAACTTAAATGAATAGTGAGCATCTGTGCTTTAGAGCACTATTGATTTACTTTGTTGAAGGATTACTGAAGTCACATGGGTACACCTCCGACTAGTTAAGCATGTGTGTTAACCCAATTTGTTTAAGAAAATGCCAGTGTGGTGGTCCTGCTTATGGTGGGTTTGCTCAATTTCTCTGCCTTCCCTCTCTTTGCTCACATGTAAAATGTACATTACACTCAATAGTCAACAATCCAAACCCACAAAACATGACTAAGCAGAATTACTAAAGCACCTTGGAGTTCTTGATAAAAGAAAAGACTGTAGAGATTGAAACACCAAAGGCTAATTTTGGGGAGGCAAGGCCAGCAATACAAATCTTTAATGCAATAATTCCAGATTGAGGTGATTTCTCAAACTCTTACAGTGTTGCAAGATTAGGAGGAGCTGAACAGCAAGAATTTGTTCTGTGTATGTTTGTGCAGTACATACCAAAACCTCTACATTTTGCTGTGACTGGTAGGCACTAAGACACAAAGTATTTTGCCTGGAATCTATTTTATAATTTCACTTGAAAGGGCTATCCCCATGCAAGCAAGTAGGTTAGAGGAAGGGATGGGATTCACTTGCATCTTTCCTCAGCAACATACTGAGGCTGGTGCTTATCCCCTGGAGAGAGTGGGAAGGAAGAAGGAATGTTACTAAAGATCAGCATGGTGAAGTGCTGAGTGGTTTTAGTTTATTTGCATTATTATGAATTAAGATTTACCAAATTGTTTGGCATCACAGGTAGGTTTGTCTACTTACAATTCCTTATTCTGAAGACTCTCTAGCTGTTAAATTGATGTTGTGTTCGTTCCAGTGCCCAGGAGAAGGTCATCCATGCTGTCCCCTTTAATGAATGGTATAGGATACCAGTAGCTTTGGATAGGTGTTGTCCGGTGTCCTGTGGATCTCACAGTTATCTATGCCTACCTTTATCCAGAGAGCTAAGTCATTATATTATAAAAAGAGAAGACACAATAAATGTTGGTTTGTATAGAATTAATTTAGTTTAATTGAGAAATTATGGATTCACTATGCCCTGTTCTGAAAGCATGTGTGCACATTTGCTCCAAGAAGAACCTTAAGACAGATTATGGGAATAAAATTATTCTTGTGCTCTTATCTTTGGAGGGTCTGGATCTAGGCATTGCACTACTCACAAATTAGTTTAAAATAACCCAAAGGGGTGAAGGGAAGTGTACTGTTTCTATTGTAAGGTTGGCTATAGAGAATTTTTTATAAGGGTTACTCATACTAAACTATAGCGCTTAGAGTAATTTTTCTTTCTATAATGACTCTGAACGGGCAAATGGAGAGATAGAAAAGGGTTCTTTACATTCTTTCTTGGATTTATTTTTTTTTCAGTGTACCAAATTAGCTTCTGTGCTGTGCTCTGCAGCTTGTAATAATCACCTGCTGTCCTTCGTGTGGGAATGTGCAATCCAGTTCTGCTAGGTCTGTCTTGATTCCTTGGAAACAAAAAACAACTTGCCCATCCACACATAAATGTTACAAACTGCAAATTGCACAGGGGCAAGTGAATTCCTTTTTGCATCTGTTTCTATGGCAGGTTTGATGTTCCAGGTTATTTATATCGTGCAGTCATTGCCAAATATATGATGTAATTTCCTAACTTGTGGCCTCATGACTACTTGCTGATGTTATTCTATTTCACAAATAGCATGAATGAAATACAAACTTTGTACACCTAAAAGAAATCTTGTCTCATCTGCCTCTCCCACCTGTTGTCTCTCTGTATCTATAGAAGATGCTGCTGCCATTGCTGCCTGTAGAGATCACGTGGTGAACTGCTCCTCCAAGGGCAGTTCTTGTATGTGCCCTGTCTTGTGCTTATGTATATGTTGTAGGTTCAGGGTTCATTATATCCCAAGACACTGGTGCCTATGGTTTTATCAGTTTGCATAGGTATTTAAGGTGGTCCAATAGCCTCCCATTTCTTCAGCTGACAGGCTTACGCAATTTTAAATCCACTGCCCTTGTAAAAACAATAATTTTATGGTTTATAGCTGTGTGGCGTGTGCGCAGTAGGCTAAGCTGATTGGTAACACCAAGGTTTCCCGTGAAGCTGGTGGGATTGACAGCCACAGCTTGATGATGAAGACAGATGGAAATCTGCTGTGTCTGCAGGCGGTCATGCCCAGCAGGTTTTAAGGCTGCGGTTATGTGAACACCAGTCACACAGTGAAGTCCAGGCCCCAAACCTCTGGTCCTTGGAACTGGTGGGATATGGAGGAATGAAAACAGCTTTACCTAAATGCCTTTTATTGTTAGGCTTCTTGCTGCTTTGGAGAGCTAATGCAAGATGCTGGTATTCAGACAAGCAGCAATCTCGCTGAGGTGAGGAGTAAAGTCTGGATGTAATTCTCCTACTTTCCTCATTGAAGACCCAAGCTACCTCTATTTCACTTCTATTGTTGATGCATTAGCTGAGTACATGTCAGGAAAAAGTGCTGTCACTTGCCATTGCTTGTGTGCAATGACTTTTACCTCCTCCTGTGAGCTGGCCCAGGGCAGGCGATGACCAGGGTTAGTGGTTGAGTTTGGGGGTGTGTCGTGGTTGTCTCTTCTGAGGTGCTGGGATCTGGATGCCAGTTTTAATCAATACGAAGAAATTTTCCCTTATTCCTCTGTGTCTTTTAAGGCAGATAACCAGAGGCGACACCTTTTTCCCCAGCCAAGAATAGGAAAAATTTTGCTTCATGACCATTTACTCATCTGCAAGAACATTTAAAAAAATACATTGTTTTCATTTTCCTTTACATTACACATATTTTTGTTTTTATTTTTGCCTTCACACCAGTTTTAAATCAAAATATGGACTATTTCAATAGGAAAATGTATGTTTAATTCTTTATATTTGCCACCTTTTTTTATCATACGGGTTCAGTCACTGTAAGTATGTGACAGTGGGATACAATTATTTACCTTTACAAAATTAAATCCATGTTTTGGTATCTGGCTTTAGTCTCTCCATCATCATCTAATTTTAGTTTTACAGCTTGGACCTTTTTAGCTTTCTACTCTTACCTGCACAAGATGTCTCTAGATGTAGGTAAGAAAAATATCCTGTTATTCATCTTAGTTCTGATCTATAACCAGAAGATAATTGTCAGGAGAAAGGAAAAAAAGATATGCAGCATCTTATGAACTGTTTCCTTATAAGCCAACAGAATTCATCCTATTTGTAGAGCCCAAGCACAACTTTGGGCCAGGTTCCAGGAAGCTGCAGAGCTCCCTGTGTGCAGCAGCTCATACCTCACAAACTGGAAAAAAAAGCATGTCTGGACATTATAAGAAGTAGATATGAAGGCATTGAATTAAAATTTAATTTACAAGATTGGTTGCTATTGCTAAGTCAAATATACAAGCTGAGCTCAGATTGCTGTGAACAGACTGATCCCCTATTACAAAGTACGTGAGAGAGAAATTGCTCACATAGCACTGGTGGGCTGTGGGAGACCAGCAGGAGGGAACTGATATTCTCAGTCATTTTAAGAAATGTTGCTGAACCCTTGGGGAACTATTTGTGTGACTAAGGTCATAAAGCTCATGAGATATTTTGGTGGTCAAACCAGTGCCAGGTCAGGTTATTGTGACTGAGCAGTGGCTTGGAGCACTAGACGCAGCTCTTGCAAGGGAGCTCACCCAGCCCCAGTGGAAGCAAGTTTACATCAGCCTAAGCCAGGGCTCTGTCATCGTGCTTTCTGTGGTGCCCATTCACTTCCTTCTCTGGTCATGTGGTCATCCAGACTTCCAGTGGAAAAAAAAAAAAAAAGAGAAATTATGCTGGATGTTACAGTATTAAAGAATTGTTGAGTAACTCATATCCACTGAGTTTTGACTGCATGAGGATTAAGTTGATAATCAAGTTCTGGAAAAGAACCCATTAAATAAAACCAAAGACTGATAGGAACTAGTCTATTGTATGGCAGCATGTGGGAGGAGAAGGAAAACAGATATGGAATATTTAAAAATGGGCCATTCAATGTGCCAGAGATCTGATGCAGCCAATGGTAGCTCACTTAGCATTGCTAAAAACAGATAATAATCTTTTAATGCAAAAACCACAGCACACAGTACCAGCTGAACCCATTTCAGATGTCATGAATAGGGATGCAGATGAATTGATCAAGGGAGTGAGATTTGATGGTTGCCTAGGGACCAGTGAGCATGACCTACTTCCCAATGAAGAGGCTTATACTGGTTTGTACGGGTAACACGCTGATTTGGTGTTTCTGAAATGTTGAATTCATCACTCTCAGGAAAATCTTTTGAGCAAAGTTGATTGGGAGGAAAAAATAGAAGTGAATAAATTAAATTTGAGTTTTGTTAAGAAACACTTGCAAAATATCTACTGCACTCTTCACACTCAAAAACTGAAAAACCAACAGGGGCGTTCTAGCTGGGAAGTTAAAAAAAATCTATGGTTGATGATGGAAGAACTAGATGTTTCAGGAGAATGACACTAGAAAGGAATGAGACCTAGTACCAGATGTAAATGAGCTAGAATTAATGCAACAACAACAACAAAATGCAGAACTGCTCAATAAATACTTCACTTTTCAACAAATACTTTATTTTCTATTTGGAAAAGAGCAGGATAACCTTGTTGTATCGAATGAGGAGGATACAGTACAAACTTAAGTCAATATTTAGTAAGGATATGGTAATGTTTTTCTTAGTAGAACTGCACTGAAAAGCAGCCCATCTGGTTAGCTGCACCAAAGATCTGAGAAGCTGGATCCTGAAGTTCCTAGAGATTTTTGCCCTGAGCATGTAATTAAAAAATCGTGCAATGCAGGAATAAATTCAAACTGAGGAAGAAGGGCGAACTGTTGAAAAATGGTGACTGGGGTGGTCTGTGTAGCTGTATGTGGTTAGTCTAATACAAGTAAGGAAAAATAGAATAGGAATTTTTAAGGTAAATACAATTGATGAAGATAGTTGAAATAACAAAAGCTTAGAGGGTAGAAGTGCAATTATTTCAGTCAGTGTAATTTTCTGTTAAAAGGAGTTAGCTGAACTTTTTTTCCCCAAGATTTTTAGTTTTGTTTGAAAAAGATACATAAACAGATAATTAGATTTCATGTTTGCAATGTATTTTGCTTCATACCTTCCAGTCTTTTTAGGGAAGAAACACGTTATCTGTACAATAACTTCTGCCTGTATTTTAAAAAAAACAAGCTTAAAACTATGTCCAAGAACCATTAGCAGCAGTGAATTTCCTTCAGGAAGGGATCTTTTCGGTGTGATACCATAGAGACTTGGAAAGAGTCTTGTTCAGCATTTTCACCAACAGTTTGGAGTAAATCTAGATGTTGTTCACTATGGAGGCATAAAGACCACCCCAGTTTTGAATAAGACTGTGACCTCAGTTTGTGCAGCAAGCCGAGTCCTTGCATATTTTGAAGCCAAATCCCAAGTAGTAAGTTCAGAAATGTGTATTTAAGTTGTAATAAAATTCCATTTCAATAGTAAGGGTAATTAACCCCTACAGCACATCAAAAGGAGAAAACCCAATCAGTTCTCCCTCTTGTGACTAACCTAGATCAAGACAGGAGTGTTCTGCAGGGAGTCTTGCTCCCAAGCGAATGATGTTACTGGGTTAACGAGGTGAAGCATCCCAGGCTGTGGCACACTGGGCAATGCAGGTGACTCTGTGGCATGTCCAGTCTTGAGCTTTACAAAACTGGTTTTACACAGCATTATGAGAGGAGGAGTGAAAAGGCAGATGAGGCAGTGTCAGGATTGAACTGAAGCATGCAAAAGGGAAAAAAGCTTGAAGAAGCAGTTTCCACATAGAGACAGGGAACTCAAATTGCATTTATCCAGTGGGAAGGCAATGAAAAGATTAAAAGGGGAGAGGTGGTAAAAAGTGGTATAAATCTCTCATCATCTCCAACTGCTTTCTCTCTCGTTGCCTTTGATCTTTGGCTTGTGAGCAAAGATTTTTTCTGAATTCCTGTTTGTGTTCCTTTTAGAGTCATGGAAACAGCTTCATCACCAGTAGTCAGCACTGAGTACTGCCTCCTCATGCCATGGCATCATATCCTACTGTGTTGCCCACAGCCATGTCAGAATTCAAACCAAGACAGGCCGGGGATGACCCGGATTTACCTCTTGCTAGAGTAAAACAAGCCCTGTGTGAGGAATGCTGAGATATTTGATGGTTCAGGTATGTCAGTCTCCAAACTCTCAGACAGGGGATAACTTGCAGTGGTTCGATGTTACCATAAATAGGGCTGTCCACACACTAGTGAGCAGCCTGTGATGGGGTGTAAAAAAGGTCACAAGTCTGTGAGTGTCTGGATCTTGTGTGTTCGCTGTTGCAGTATCAGAGGCTTGTCTTTAGTTTTCTCTCAGGCTGAAGATATTTAGGTTCTCCAGGGGCATTTGCACTGGACAAGTGGCTGTAACACAAATACTGTATATGACTCAGCTGTTGTGTGTTGTCTTTGATGTAGAGGAGGCTCATAACTTAATGGAGTGTGAAGAGATGTTTGTCTAAGTCATTTTGCTCATACTGAAAGATTAGCTCCTCCAAAGTGAGTGTGTCCATGTCACAGCAAGGATTTTTGCTTTCTTTTCCTGAACACTTTATCCTACAGTGAGAGTGCAGCAAATGCTGCCCTGGAGTAAATATGTAAATGTAATACCATATTACATATGTAATATGTAGTGTCTGGGGCCTAAATCCACCAAAGAATTTCAGTATTGCTTATATTGGAAGCAACAGAAGTGGTTATTTGATTTATTCTTCTGTCTTAAACCCATCAATAGCCTACTGAATGTTAAACACATGCTTCAATGGCCTGGAGGAATTAGTGGGTAAGAAAGTAATTATACGATTTTTTTTGGTTGGGTTTTTTGTTGGTTTTTTTTGGTTTTTTTTTTTAGTTAAAGTATTGCAACTTTTTCTTTGGCAAGTTTTCAGCTCTAACCACAGGTGCTAATGCTGCTTCAAAGACACTGGAGTATCTTTTGAGGGAGGTTTATAAAACTCTGACAAGGAAATCTTAAGTTTGTGTCCCTGTTAGGGTGTTCAGTTCAGTGTTTGAGAAGGGAGATGGTTTTTCGTAAGCTGTGAAACATCAGATTACAATTGGCAAGGTTCCTCTGTGCTTCACCTAAAGCAAGTTGCATTGAGCTGAATGGGAGTCTTGGGCTGAAATTGCTCTGGTGGTATAGAGGAACCTGTGCTTTGACATGGATGTAGATGTTATGAAGTTGTGTGAAGGCAGTGGGCTTTGCTCTGGGGCAGAGAAGTGAAGTATTTGCTATTGGTAGACCAGTGAGGTGAGTTTTAATTCAGAGCTCTGAGACCCTTCACAGCTACAACCTCCATATTCTTGTTAGGCTTCTTGAACATTGAGATTTTTTTCATACTGCACTTCTTAATAAGGACTAAATTGATAGGCTTCAAGCAAGTTCTTCCTCTTTCTTTTTTTAACAACGCTATGAACATCTAAAGGAAGAAAAGAAGGCACAGGGATCTACAACAGTGCTGGTGAGTGGCTTAGAGCCTAAGTTGGGCAGGTTTGATGGTGAAGGTGCAAGACCCCTGACCTTCAGAGCACATGACAGTTCTACAGATCATTGCCCCTGGGTAAATTACAGTGGGTGAAACTATCTAGGAGGCCCAAGGTTGCCCATGAGATGTGGTTTGTAGCTACGCCACGGCTTAAAAATAATTTGGAGAATCTAGTTGTCTTCGAGAATTTGATGTATCTGTCCCTTAATGTGTGTATGATATGTGTAGTTGTTTGTATTCACACAAAGACATCCACATGTATGTGTGTATTTCATCACAGAGACTTTTTGTTTCTATTTCATTTCCACGGTTTCTAGGAGGTATTTGTTCTGATCTCAGTTACGCATTTTTGCGTACATCAAAAAGTATTAAGAACAAAAAGAAAGACTCTAAAATAACTTCCACTATTTTAAACTACATATATCAAACATTTCTAGAGTTTACTTTACCTCCACACATACTACTGATACCATCTTTAAGTGGGCTAATTCCTTTTCACTGCTCCAAAAACTTCTTGTTACGAGAATCTCAGCATATGTTTTTCTGGCTGATATCAGGTGGGTTGTCAAAATTTACAGGTTGTCTCCACCACTTAATAATTTCCTCTTTTTTTTCTGAGTTCAAGCAAATCCAGTCTGAGCAGATACAGCATTGCATCCAGCTCATCTGCATGGCAACTAATATTCTTAGATAGCTTTCTTTTTCCCTTCTGTTTCTGCAGTAAATGGCTGCTGCACCTTCCTGATGAGTTTTTTAACAAATATCTGTACAGGGCACTTCAGAATTACAATAGAACCTACAACATTATTCCCTTGAAGAAAAGTTGTATTGTTTTTAAGCATTCTCCACTCCCTGCAAGCAAGTCCCTCGCTGGAACAGAGAGGGCACAAGGGCGGTATTGTTTGTGAGCCCTGGCGTAAATCTATGTCCTTGCTGCCCCAGCACCCTGGAGCAATGCAGAGGCAATTGCTTTAGTGCAGCAGGCAAATTGCTTTTGTAAGCAATTCCGCTGCTGCTCATGGGAAACACAACTGCAGGAGTGGTTTGATTGACTAAATGTGGTCAAAAGATATTTCTGGTGGGATTTTGAGTCCCGAAGATTTTGGACTTCCCCACTGCCCTGTGCAGATGCCAGGGTACTGATCTTGAATGCTGGCCCCAAATTCCCTGAGAGTCAGTGTTCGAGTGCTGGATGCAAGTTATGAGACCTCTACAGATGGTTAGAAGGTGGTTTTTTAAAACACGTTTGGGAATGTGAGAGCTGGCACCAAAATTATTTTGGAATGCCGTCCGTCAGAAAGATGTGATGTAAAACAGATTTCTGTGCACTGTTACAAGTTAGTACAATATTAGTGTGGTTTAATTAGTATTATCCAATGTAAAGACAGATTGTTTTGTGTTTCCTCACTGCTTTTTATGAAAGTCTCTGAAACACAACAAGGCATAATAGTATTTTTTGAGATCAGTTTTATTTGTACGCTGGATAGTATGTGAAGAGTAGGCACTTAAAGGGCTGCTTTCCTCACTGGTGTGAATTTTACAATTTCACTGGAATTATGGCCAATTAACCAACGATAAACTTGAGAAAAAAGCTGATCCATCAAACCTTTGTTCATTTTGATGAAGATCCAAGAACCAAGGCAGGGAATTGGAAACACCTCTACCAGTTTGTGTTCTGGGATAAAACCTCTGTGAAAACCATTTCTTGGCTCAATTTTCAGACTTCATGTGCCCTATAAATTACTGAGAGCTGACATCTGTAGGTGTAACATTATTTAGCAAATGTGCCTTTTGCAAATTGGGACATGGAGTGTTTTAAGGCTTGAAATGGCATCTTTGGTAGAAGAGGTTAAATGGTAAGCATTTGAGAATTTAAGGGAGATTTGGGGCTTTGCAAAGGCTTGGCAGGAAGAGGATGCTTTTCTGTGTCAGAAAATCTAAATTGAGGTATATTTCTGTATCCCAAAGTGTCATCCAAATCACATGCTGCAGCTTGCTTGTCTTTCTGGTGATGCTGTTTGACATAATGTCAGCAACACTGAGTGTGTTTTTTCCTTTCCTCACCCTGTACGTGTCAACATATTTACAGCTGTGATTAAGAATCCTCTGTTCTATGTTTCATATGTTTTTGGATTACATTACATTGAAATAAGCCAGTCTTCATCTGAGGGTGCTAACGAGCATGTACATCCCCCTGCTTTTCCAGAATAAAAGAACTCCAAGAATGAACCACGTGTGAAATAATAGAATTGTGTGTGTGCACCTAGGGAAAAGGTTGGTGAGAAAGCTGAAGACGTGTAGTTGAGCAGAAGTTTACTTCTACAGCATGTTGAAAAATGTCATAAATGTATTCACAGGTTGTTTAAATTCTTAAGGGAGGCCAGAGGGTTTCTAAATGGCAAGTGAAGATTTACTGCCATCTACTGTGCAGCTGAACACTGGTTATATATAACGCATTTAAAAAAATGTGATGAATTGGGTTAGTGTATGTTGTNTGAGGTTTGAAGTTCTGCTTGAGCAGTGCCAGGGCGATGGTCCAGAGCAGAAGCCAGTGCATCAGCTTTTGGAGCTTGTGTGACCAAGTGGCCGGGTACAACCCTGGGCTGTCCCACAGGGCCTTCAGCTACAGATGCCAAGGGTTTCTTTAAAGATGTCCCTCAAGTACTAGAACAACATGCAGCTGTTTGTAATGGATCTGATTTTCATTATCTTCATAAGGTAGGTAATAAATTAAAAAAACCCTACTGCGGGTGGTACCTCTTAGCAGATTTGTACTAAAAAGACTAGAGGTAAGGCTTTCTTAAAATTTCTGCCTGTTTTGTTGAGGTAAAAGGCAAAACACTGAGTGAGAAATATTTAAAAAGTGTCTCAATACCGTGGCAGGGAGGGGAAACTTAGTAAGAAGATTCTTACCTGTAATGTGGACCCTTCAGAACTTGTCTCACACATGTTTTGCTATGGTATGTGACTTTTTACTGCAATCTAAATCTCTGCTTGGTACATAACTGAATGAGCTTCTGAGCACTTACATCCTGCAGCTGGGGCAGTAAGTCTCTTCACAAGGGCCAGGAAAGGCAGCCCTTTGGATTACTGAATTCCTGTCTGTCTCCTTAAACCTGCTTCAGGCTCTGCCCTGCTTCCTGTTCCTGCAGGTTTGTTCCAAAACGTGGAAGATGCAGTGGCTGGTTAGGGTGCCTGTGCTGGCTGTGGAATCCACAGCAGCTTGACCAGTGGAGAGAAGCCAGTGGGTGTTCAGATGTGAATGCTGCCATTGAGGCTTTCCTTTTGGGATCTTTATTGTGCTTCAGACTTTTGCTAGACAAGTCTTTGTAATCTAAGAGAGATTAAATGGTCCTCCACTATTATTGCATCTTTTCTTTACATTAAAACTTTGTGTTTATTTTAATAATTAATTAAGCCTAGAATTAGAATTTGAGGCAGTTCTAGACAATGGCGAAGCTATAGCTAAATGATCAAGGAACTCAGGCTGCTATTAAATCCTTTTCTCTCCCAAGCACAGAAATCCGATGCCTTTTCTTCACATCTTCACCTGTTCAGGTTCAATGTTATTTGGGATCAAATCTTAAAACCAAATTTAATATTTTGGAAAAAAACCTTTGTAGGTTTATATTCCAGCAGTGGAAGCACAAGAATCATTTAGGGAAGTACTGGGAAGGCTTCTTCTACCTTTTTCTTCTTGGAAGATTATAATTTCTTCTGAAAAATTCTTACACATAGGCTTGCAAGTGACTTAATGCAGTACCTTGTAGTGTTTTGGCAGTGTGAGGAGTTCTAATTTTCTGCTCTATAGGATCTGTGGTCTTATTACAGCCATGTAGCACCCCAGCTCTATTTCATCTAGTTTTATGTCTTTTACTGTAAAGCTGCAGTAAATTCTGATAGTAATAATGCTAATTATATCAGGAAGGAAAACAAACAGCATTGGCATTAACGAGTAGTTCTTTTTCACACTTTCAAGAAACCATTACAGAGAGATGAAATTTCTTACTAAATTGTCTAAAAAAAATTGCATCTCTCTCCTCTCACCCTTTCTACCATGTTGTGTAATCATCTATTTATCATAGTTTTTCTACTTGTTTGCAACAATTGGAGAAGATTTCCACAGGGATAGATATGTCTGGTTTCTAACTGAGGATGTTCCCATCTTTCCATAGAATGTCATGTGATGTGGGTGGGATCTTTGTAGTCCAGTCGCTGAACATCTGATGGATATTTGTGCATGTCAGTTGTTAGTTTAATTTCTGTGAACTCACTGTCAAATTTCTTGATAGATCTTTCCTGAGGCCTGTATATAAAGCATATATAAAGCATATTAAAAAAAAAATCCCATTGCCTATAGGAAACAGATCCTGGGACACTAATGAAGTATTCAGATTGGTTTGAAGGATGAAGCGGAAAGATAGATTTTTCTGCTTGCTTTTAAGAGTTCTGCTCAGCTTTATCATAATTAAGGCTTTTTGCTATGGTATTGGAGTTCAGTGTGAAACTGTACAATAACTATTGTATTATTAATACAGTTTGTTCTTACTCCATCAAAGAACACCTTAGGGTGCCTACTGTAAATGAGTTCCAAAGATCGTAGTAGGGCTTGTGCATTTTCACTAATAAGTAACCAGATGTGTTGGAAATGCCAATATATATATTTTTTGCTGGACTACTTAATGTGCTGCTACTTAAAATAGTGGTACTTAAAACTGATAGATATTTTTAATAGCATTTTGGGTTTTCATGTTGGAAACACAGTAGTGTGGAATTCATTGTTTTGGGGGAGGGATCTTACAGCATCTGCTTATCTTTTCACCCTTGCTGTGCACCCTGCTGCTCTAAAACCTGTGATTCCCTGGAGCATATTGGGATCACAATATCCAGATGTAGAAGAGGGACAAGGATTCTTTCCCCAGAGGAATTTGGCTTTTTGGCAGTCACTATAGGCAGACAGGTGTGGACAACTTTGGAGCTGGCTTTAGGTCTGTCACTCGATAGGGCTGCTAATGAGCTGTTTTATGCTTCCTTGCTGTAGTGGATGATGTTGTAATTCCGAGGATGGTCTCAGGTTTCCTTTTGGGAGTATTGTCCACAGCTCCTCAAGAGATCTTTGCACAGGATCTTTCATGGAGCTGTAGTTAAAGTCTTTTCTGATGTGCACATATAGTTATTCTTTTAGCAAATGGGAGTGCCCACCCAGACACTGGTATGCTCAAGCATAATGCAATGAATTACTTTCTTCATGCCTGATGGGAGGGAATTCCACAGCCTAATTGGCTGCACAGAGCACTGAGCAGGACCAGAACATGGGGAACGCTGCGCCTTGCAAATGGCAAAATGCCCCTTTCCAGTCAGATGTAGAGCGTGTCAGAGTCTGTAATGAGCCTGACTGAACCTTTAGCAGTGAGAAGGTATGGAAGTTTTAGAATTACATGGAAAAATTTTATTCCGTGGTGTGATAGAATTGTATTGTAAGTACACTGAGGCTCCCATGTGACCATTAACAGCATCTTCTCAGATCTCAAAATATGTTACATAAAATGTTACAAAATATGTTACATAAAATGCCCAGAGGAGGCTGAGTCTGTACTGCTGAAATCAGTAAACGTTTTGTCTTTGGCTGAAATGAATGGTAGATCAAGAATAAAGCATGCAGTACTTTTTGTATTTACCTTTACTTTTCAGTAAGTTGAAAGTTATGACAAAACATATTGGACATTAGCTGTTTCTTTTGTTTGTTTTCTCAGAGTCAGAAAACCTGATCAAATATGTGTCATCTCTGAAATGCAGTTTTAGAAATAAAGTCAAGATTTGTTACATTAAGTTGAAGGAAACTTTTTTAATACCAATTTTCCTTATTTTTTTTAACATTTTTGACTCTTACACAATGGTGCTTAAAAAGGAGATGCCCAGCTACTTTCAAAACAATAAACGGTGGTGTTTTGTTTGTAATCTTTTCCTTTTGGACAAGGAAAAGCAATCAATGAAAAGTTTAAAAAACTTCATGTGTTTTTCAGTGTGAACAAGGATCAGTTAGAGAGTTTTCATGTGAGTAAATAGTTTTCAGCTGTGAAAAAAGGAAGATTCCGTTTGTTTGAAATAACCCCAAATCAATCTGTGTTCCTAAAGGGGTTCCCCAGGTGTCTTCTGTGGGTTTGTTTTTAATGTGAAAGGTGTTGTGAATCTCTCACATACTCCTTCAAAGAAAGTACTTAAGTTCAGATATGGATCATTCCTACATATCATTGTCTGCATCTACAGGAAGGTGTAATCAAATTCTCTTGCAATTACAAGCCAAGGCCAAACGTAATAGAGTCTGACTTCGGTGTGCCTCCTTCTCTTGACATATACTAGATTTTAAAGTGATGTATGACATTTTTTAGGTATCTCTGAGTAGTTCCCCACTGTCCACTGCTCTGCTTCTCTGTGGTTATTTGGCCACTTTCTTATAGGTGCTGGGGAGAATGGTAATATTAGAAGAGAGGGTTTGAAGATGGAAGGAAAAGGGGCCTTGGATTTTAATACAAAAGGCAACGCGCTCCTGAGGAGGAAGAGGGACAAGTGAGCCAGTGGTCCACAAAGCTGATTAAGTCGGAAGGAGAAGAGCGTTGCCAGTGCTGTGAAGAGGGTGAGGACTAATAACAAAGCCTGCATGCCCCAGGACCTGCAGAACCATTTGAAGAGGAAGAATGTAGGTGCAGGAACTCTGTCATGGGCTGAAGGGGTGAGGGCCACGCACATGTTATGAAGGGGTAGGTTGCATTACTTTAGACAGGAGATGCATGTTGAAGTTCTAGCTGTAACCTGAAAAGAAAAAGGCATGGATAGAGGATCAGCAGAATTTGGCCACCAGCTGCTGGAGGGAAGAGGAGGGGACCCATAAGGTTAGCAGGGTGGAAAAGAGCACAAGCAGATAAGACGAGGACAAAGAGCAGGTGAAACTACAGAAGATCCCTTGTCAGAGAAGAGAAATGGTCAGAAGTGTGAGAACCTGTCAGGAGGTCAGGGGAGATGCATCAGCAGTTTGCTCTTGTCTAATATGTGTTGAAACTATTTTCAGGTTAGTTTGTGAATACACACATTGATCTGATACCATTTTCTCCCCATTTTCTCTTGCACAATACGAATCAATTCATTGGTCTTTCACTCAATCCAGAGAAAGACATGGAGACGACAAGTGCATGGGCTCTTTGCTCCTCTTTTTCTCCTTTTTCTTTCCTCTTCTTAATACTCTGAAAAAGCTTTATCGCAGTTTGTTACACTGTTTCTCACTCTTGGGTCTGTTATATTCTGAAGTGGGACATCCCCATCTTGTGGTTATTCTACCGTCACTCACCGAGTACCAGCCTGGGTAGAAGGATGTCAGCAGTAAGATCAGTTAAAGTCCCTCTGATACCTTAGTGTTTTCCTTGTGGATGTCTTAAAGTGCTGTGAGTACAGAATAAGTACTTGACAATTTTTTCCAAAAGGAAGGGGATTTTTACTATTTATAATTTGCATGTGGGAAATAATTTACTGCTATACGGAAGGGAATACACATGAGAATGTTTGTCATTATAATCATATATAGAAAATAAAGCAGGATCAGGCTTGTTTGTTAACAAGAAAATGACAAAAAGAACTAGTTAGCAGACACTACTATTGCATTAAAGGAAAATCTTGGGGGCCTCATAGTGTGTCTAATAATGCAGAATCACATTTCTGCTGCACATAGCCCTTTGTGACCTTTCAGAGAAGAATGTAATCCCTTGTTTTTCTTGTTGGAGCCCTGCTCCCTGCAGGTTTCCCCACAGCTCACTGTTCTGTTGCTGATGGGAGTTGCTGGGTGGCTGTGAGTGAGGAGCAGTACAAGGCTGGTGTTTGTCCCAGAGCTGCCCAGGTCAGGGCTGTAGTGATGCCATACAACCTTCCCTGGCTGCGAGGGAAATGATGCCAACAAACGCAGTCAGGCTCTCACAACTTGAAATGGGGAGACATTTTCAGGACTGCTTGGGATGGGAGAAAGAAACAGGAAGGGAATCCCCCCTGTTATACAAAAGCAAACTCAAGGTGTACATCTGGTTGGTGATGGTAAACCCCCAGCTTCTTCCTCGCAGGAAACTTTGTGCTTTCTCTGCCATGGTGTCACCTCCACCTGTGGGCAAATTTCTCATGTACTGGATTGCAGGAATGGAGTCAGTTTTCTATTTCTTCTCAATCTTACAATTGATTTTGTTTTTCTTCGTGGAGGCCCGTTTACTTTCTCTACTAGATACATATTCAGAGATCACAAGATAATTTGATGGATCCTTCTCTGTCCCCTGAATTAAAACCTCTTGAGAGCCATTCAGTATTTGCGTTATATCCAGAAGGGCTAAAGTGTAGCCAAGGCTTACAGCTGCCTGCAGGGTTTTCTTGGGTACTACCCACACAGCTTCCCCTGTCTGAGACCCAGTGCTGCTCAGTGCACCTGGGAATAAGTATTTTTTTGCTGTGTAAACTGAGTACTGAGTTTCTCTCTTTTAAAATCTGTGTTGGTTTTTAAATGTCTGGTGGGGGGGAATTGCCCAGAGGCAGCTCCCATTACTGATCAGGAATTGTGTTTCAAGGGGAAGAAGGAAGTGGCTGTTTATCACTTCTCCTGCAGTGGCGGAGTATATTCAGAATTGCCTGGCTGAGTACTGGGTGCAGGAGCTGGTGTCCCCATCAGCTGAATCGTTCACTCATGTTTATTGCTGGAGATGATAGTAAGAATGTTCAGATGAAATTCTGAGAATTTGTTCCATTTCCACCTTCCTCAAATGAGTATTTTTAACATGTAGTTTACATAGTAATTTTTCAGAAGGTGTCTTTACTGGAAATGTCCTACCCAGGCACTTTCTGTTCCCATAGCAGAAGCAGAACTGGTTCTACATTACATCTGATTTTATTTTTTTGTAAGCTGCTAATGACTAAAAAGCCATTGGGTGGCAGTATCAGCCAGCAAGCACCTCCATTAGGTGCTGAGCCAAATGCAGAAATCTAGGTAGGAAAGATTAGAAATTATGAGTTTCTTAAGGTGGAAAACATGCATCGGTTTGTATTTGAAGAGGCTCTGTTTAACTCCATAGCATAAAAGTTTTGAAAGTCTTTTAAAATTAAGTGTAATCTCTTTAATTTCTTCAAAAGCAGAAGTCTTGATTTGTAATATCAAGATTTTTTTTTAATAAATACCTATAAATGTAGAATAAAACTACGAAGGAGCTCCGGGCGATGCACTGTGTGCCTTCAGGGTGCGCTTGCACAGGGGCTTAAGTGCTGTTTGAGCTTGGCGGTCCCAAGCTGTGCACACACATCAGGGTAACAGCATCTGGGATTCATGTCATACCTTTATTTTCATTTTCCTTTTGTTCACTTTTTAGCTAATGAAAAGCTCATTTATGTGTTCAGCATCATGACTGGAAAATAGCATTTGTGGTGACCTACTATATAATTGTACATTTGGAAGCAGCAGACTTTAAATATCAGTGTATTTGTAATGACGTAAAACTTGCAAAACTGACTAAGAGTGCCTGCTTTAGGTTCTATTTCTAGCTAAGACTGTGTTTTCTGTAATAGGAATTGTAGTTGAATTTCTCATAGGGTATGGTGTCAGCTTGATTATAGGCATTTTCACAGGATTACTGTTCTTTATGTTCATGCTGGTAGCTCTCAGCACACTGCCCCAAGTTCAAGGCTGGCAAGACTATGAAAGCTGCAAGCAAATTTTAACTTGTTTGTAATATCCTTCCCTACACAGACCCCATCTGAACAGGAACATTTTGAGTGGTACCAAAAAAAGCCTCACGATCGTGTTGTTCACATCTTGCTTTCAAATGCACCAGATAATGCCACTTGTTTAAGCTTAGTCATGTCTGGGGGAATGTCAGGAGTCTGCATCACATGAGCTGCTCCTCAGATTTCCCAGCCTGCATCAGCATATTTTGCTGGGTAGAAGCAGAGTGGAGATGTTATTAAAATGGCTCATCCTAGATGTTAGTATTAATATGTAAATCTCAGGCTCATTTCTGCTGATTTTCGTGCAGCATTTCATATTTACATTCAGCTGCTTTATGGGAAAATACCTTAGTATCTTTCTTTCCTTGAGATGTATGCATCAGATGGAAGAGCACACATTCTAACTTACTGCCCTGTTTGTGTTCTTGTTGGCAATTTCATTTTCTGCTCAGTGCCCAGACTTGCCATCTTGGGGCAGCTTTGAGCCCACTCCTGTCGTTTCCATGGTCTGTTTATAGACCTGGTGTTGCTTGTCTTCTTTACCTCCTTGGAGATCAGGAGGACAAAAGGGCTGTTGGTACATCCTTGCTAATGCTACAGATCAGCAGCCTTCTTCTGAGCAAACACGGCGTGTAAGGGTCAGGGGAAGCACATGATGCAATCTGGGTTTGTTCCCTACTGTCTCCTGCCTTTGTGGCGCTGGTGAGAAATGCACCACACCTGGAGATGCTCCAGACTGGGCAGATCATAGGGCCTTTCCTCCTCAGCATCAGTTTCAGATGCTTAAGGGCCACTGTACTCACCAGACCAACTGTGCCGACTCTGGAGAGAGATGAGGAACCAAAAAAGGCTGGAAGCACTGAAACGCTGGGCTGTCTTACACCTTGCTATCAGGGGACTTTTATTCAGGACAAAATCTGCTCAGTGTGTCTGGCTCCACCCCAGGGCTCTGTTCCCAGGGTCTCCGATCCTGTTTCAAGAGTCAGGAGTTGATTGGCATTGCTTCCCAAGGCTTCAGGCCTGTGTTTTGTCTGTCCCATCCCCAGAGTCCCTCCCCCGTGGTGCACATGGAGTTGGACGCCCTACATGTGCCCATGTAGGGAAGGGTGTAACTATCTTGTTGACATCAGCTAATCCAGCCAGGCATGTGAAGGGGCAGCAGAGTGTGATGCTCACATGTAGCATGGCAGTTGGCACTTGGGACTGGCTGTCTCCATCACACCCCTCAAGACCGACATACAAGACAGGGAAGCGCTTTTTTGCGTACCTCTGCATACTCCAGACAGAGCCGCTGAAGAGCTGGGCTGTCCTAGACCCATGTACTGAGTCACACTCATTCCTAGAGGAGAAAATGAACGAGTCCTTCCTGTGCTGCAAATTAATGGCAACTCAGCAGTACTTTTAATTTCTGCAACATCTGTGCATTGTATTAGATGAAAATAACTGAGCAGGACAAGATGGCCTGCAGTAAACACCCCTCTGTATTAGTGAAAACCTCACTGACCATGTCCTTCTTTTCCAGAGGTATGGTCAGATGGACAAAACTCAACTAAATGCTTTGTTACTGCGTTTTCATCAATGACATCTAGGTAGCCCTCTTTAAGTTATCCTTATGCTAATGCTAGAATAGGCAGCAGAACTTAATGTGCATATTATTCTCTTTCAAGCTCCAATGATGAACAAAGACTTTGTTTTTAGCGGACAAGTCAGAGGGTGTAAGCTTCTGAAAGTGTTATGGACACAGAGACCATGGGCCAGATCACAACCAGAAGACCTGACTGAAAGCTTAATTAATCTGGTGAGAGAGAGAGACTTGGAGACTGATCTGTTGTGCTGGAGGATTTTAGGTAATTCAGTTAAGTAATTGAAAACCCATGCACCTATGGAAACTGCTCTAGATCCCTTTATAATTGTGCTGAACACTTACACTGTCTTCAGCTGCTGTGCCATCCACCAGATTATTTCCCTGTGTGATAATGAACCACTGCATTCACTACATGGACTACAATACAGAACCCACAGGAGTAACAGAAAAGTATGAAAAACACCATTAAAGCAGGTGCCTCTGCCCTTAGATGGGAAGCAGCTGGCAGTAGTGCAGAAGCCCCATGTTTCTCTGCAGTCTTTAGCTTGTGTTATACATACAGGCAACTGTGGATTTTCTGTTCCTGCTTAAAATTTAACTGTTTTCTCTGGTAAATCGTATTTTCTGTGGAACTAAAATACTTGTGTTAGAGTATTTGATTAGCACAGTAGTTGAACCAGCTGCAGAAGAAGTGTGAATACTGGACACACAAGCAAATCTCAGCTCAGTAGATGTTTTCTTGGCTAGAAAAAGCCACTAAACAATCGACTCTGTCCTTAGGTGTAGCACAGATATCTCATCCTTTGTCACCCAGAGGGTCCTTTACCTTCCCCAAACCAGGTTTCACAACTCATACTAGCAGGTCTGACACCAGGGAGCCGGAGTGACCCTGACCCTGGCAGCAGCACTACACTGTAATCTCAGTAGCGTATATGGGCAGTTAGATTTGATGCTGCCAGTCTCTGAAGACTTACTCTCTACAGACACTTCAGCAATTAAAAAAAAGTTAGAAATACTGCTACGGGCCTGTTTTAGTATCTAACAGTGGTTGCACCCATAATCCTAGAAGACTGTGATAAGGTTGGTCACTGTTTCTTGATGTCATGTTAAAAAAGTATTTCTGAACTTTGAATGGGTTTGCTAGTGGTTGTCCAAAAATGTCAATTTCCAGGCACCCCAGAATTTTGGAATCACAGACCTGTGGAGTATCTCTGGTCTTCGGTTTAGTAGTTGAGATATAGACACGTGAGGCAGATGTTCAATTTTCCTGTCTGACATAAAGAAGTTGTAGATGAGGTTGTTTGATTCCAGTCCCGGTAAGGAAGCTGGTTTCCTCTCCTGGCCAAACCAGGCTGTAATGCTGCTGCAAAAAGAATTGCAGCTGCCTTTTTTAAGATTATTTGTTTGAATGTTGCTATATGGAGCAGGATGAGAGCTCAGGAGGATTGACTGGCTGCAAGTAAGAGCAGAAAAAATACATGTGAAGTATTTTGCTTGCACTGTGAAGACAGCTTCTTAAGCTCTTCTTTCTTGGGCAAAGAAAATATTGCACTGTTTTACTGTGCATTACATTATAAAGGTTGAGATGGATGAAGTGAACTTCTTTTAAAAGAACTTATTTGATTGTAACAGAAATACAGAAATACTTATAGCAGATCCAACTGCAGTTCTGTCTGCCAGCATCTCATTTCTTGGGTATTAGACAATCATGCCTCTAAAGCTGATTCTTGGAGAATAGGGAGATAAACTTCAAACCCCCATCCTGTAGATGGTGGTTTATGCTCAGAGATCTTCAGGCTCATGTCCATCCAAATATCAGGATGTGTCATTCTTCAGTAATACTCTGAGAGGGGATGCTCCCATATCTGGAGATCTAGGTACATTTTCTCGTCTAAATTCTGATGTTTAAATATTTAAATTGATCCATCACATTCCTGCTTGGCTTGCATTGATGCATCTGACTTCTCAGGATGTTTTCCAAATGACGTACTGATGTTTTTTGTAATAGTAATACTATGATCCAGAAGCTCTGGAGATAGGAGCAGAATTTGATTTTTTCTGTGCTTGCTGTAATAAAATGAGATTTTTAAATGCATGAAGAGGTATCAGAGTCCAGAATCTAAGCTAGGAAATTTGTATGAAAAGATTGACCTCTCAATTAGAAAGTCATGCTTAAACAATCTCAAAGTAGAGTGTTAGAGAGCAAAATTTCCTGACAAGCTGCATGACAGGACTTAGAGATCCTAATCAAATATGTTATTGCCTTTGATTCAATGATTTCTCAACTGCTCAGCTAAAATCTGTCCTCAGCTGCATTACTTTGTCTATGGTATGGGGGTTTTTTTGATCCAAGTAGTCTGAATGATTTTTTTTTTCCTTACCCATAGTAATATTCAAAGACTGCCAGTGTGGCTTTCTCATCTCAGTGGCCCCTGGGAGCATCATATTACCTTAGCAGAGGGTGTCAGGCAGTTGGGAGACCTTGCATGTGCCAACAAGGTGGATATTGAGATTATCTGAGAACAATGAAGATGCTCCCAGCTGAAATTTAACCAGCTGAGATACTTCACTGTCTCTCTCAGAAGTGCGTTAGCTTTCAAAAGTAATATTTAGTTTTGATCACTTTTAAGGTTGCAGAAAAAGCACATAATAGTGAATGTTAAGTCATTTAATCTGAATGGCAGGCCTTTCCTTGTGAGGAAGCAGGGAAAGGACTAGCTGCTGGTTTCTTTCTTTTTTTTTTTTTTTACCCTCCAGCTCAGCAAATGTATGAGGCAGGGACATGCCACAGGGATGAGACTTGCCTGATTGCTTGGAACGCCATTGTTTTGGGGCAAGATCTTTCCCTGGGTGTGAAGAGAAACTTGAGTTTCTGATGATGGAGGAAAATGCAGGTTAGGGAACACCACAGAACTGAGAGAGTGAATTTTTTCCCTCTCCAGGAATATCAGCGACCACGCAGCCCATGGGTTAGGTAGCATTTTCTGAAATCAAATCGTCCATGTTACTCGCCTTGCTCTCCGTCATTGGCCTGCTCCAACTGGGTGGAAAAAATGCAATTCCATCTGCTGACACAGTGCAGTTGGCCAGCACTGCCCGTGCCGCCGATTGGGCTGGCAGCTGCGGGCAGGGAGGAACCTGCAGCGCTCGATCACGAGCCTTATGCAGGCAGTGGGGAGGATTAGCTCTGCTCCCGGCCGGAAAGGTCCCAACACAGTTCCCAGGCTGAACTCACCATATGTGTTTCACATGACTGTCCTGAGGTTGACATGAAATGGAGAGTTCAGATTCAAGTGAAAGTGGGTTTGTATTTCTACGCCCCATTTAATGAAATGCAGATGCAGAGCAGAGCGTGAGGACGTCTGTGCCGGGGGGTGATGTGACAGGCTGTAGAAAAGCCCTGTAGCTTTTACTAATTCCTTCTACTTCCCCTGAATTTTCTGCTGTTTCCTGATGGGAGTTGTATGTGGAAGGAACCCCTTGGACCACCTGTTAAGCGCCTTTCCCCTTTCAGTCACGGTTCTTGCCATCTCTCAAACATTGTGTTTTTTTATTTGGAGAAAAGCCAGAAACTTGAACAGTAGTTTTCTCCTTTGGAGGGATGGGGAGAACTCTCTGATGTGGCATGGGAAGAAAGAAAGAGGTCAAGAAGAAAATTAGAAAACATGGATGGAGACCCCTCCAGACTCCACTTTGAGCCAGTGTGAAGTATTGCAGAATTATAAATTATATATGTTTTTTATAAAGGTAAGAAGTGCATATTCACAGGCTGATTTAGTTTGCCTTACTGCAAGGTATTTTCAGAAATGGCATCTTCCATAGAAGGTTCATGTCACATACAGAATGCCACTGCTATTACAAAAGGTTTCCAGGCTAATGCTGGAAAAAGGAAATTTAAAAAGCCCTTGCTGTAAGGAGCATCATCTGATGGACTAAAGAGGCTAATGTACACTTCACAAAAATGGGAATATTTGCCTTATTTTGCTCTTTGGATGTGGAAGAACAGCTCATTTATTTCCTAATAACAGAATTTATTTTTTAATTCACATGTATACTTTTGCATGTTAGAAACAGGAACAGGAAAATAGCAGGTTTTGTGTCTCTGTTGATTTTTGAATAGTGTGAAATATGGGAAGGATCATTAATTTTGTCTCCCAGATGTAAGGCACGGCATATTTTGGTCTAGAAAAGTACGAAACTTGTTCTAAAAGCATTGGTTTTCAAGGAAAAGGTGGATTGCAACAAGAAAAGACCTGCTGAGATAACTCCTCGAAGACTGCGTTATGGACGTGCAGGCTCTGTGTTGCCTCTTGCCCTTGCTTTAGGGTCCCAGCAGAACCTGTGACACAGTTCAGCACTCGTGTGCTTTTGGGGCAGTAGATTAGCGCTGGATGAGGAGTTTCCTTTTCACCAAACAGTTCTGAGCAGGCAGGAGAAGAATTCGAGCAATAGCCCAAATATCAACACTGTCTCTCCTCAAAACCTCAACTGTCCTTAGGAGGCAGCCAGCCTGAACATGGATAGATTGCTCAGGGGATAAGATGCGATGTATTTGAGCGTGTGTTTTAAGAAATTGTTAAACCTTCAGCTGGTAATGCTTCTTGCCTTCCAGAGCAAGGGGTTGCTTTGTAAAAGGCAGTCCCTCTTGGTCTTCGTTAGCGAGTCGTGTTTTTTCCGCAGTTTGCCTAATTAGACTGTGACCCTCTTCCCAGTAGGATCCCTACTGCACTGTACAGAAACAGGATTTTGGTGCCGATACGTGAAGAGACCGAGAACATATGGCATAAACATCAACTGATATTGTTTGCCGTCCACACTTGCTGCGTGTAATGCAACAAGACCGGCTCCTGGTGGCCACGTGATCCGCCTTCCAGTCCTCCATTTGGGGTGGGTTTTTTTTCATTCCTAAAGTTGTGACTTTCTGGAAGGAAGCTTGTAAATAGCTGGGGCACAGAGAGCAGGTAGAATGCCAGTGGGATGTTACCAGGAGGTATGTGCGCCACGCTGACATCGGCTCCTGGCCGCGCTTTCTCCGCACCCGCTTGCTGCTCCCGACAGCCCTACATGTTGCTGGAAGGTAAGATCATGTCGTGTCACCCGTGTCCTCCCACCGCTGCGCCAAAATGCTCGTGTCTCCAGCAAGGAGGGACGCCGATCTGCCAAGCAGAGTATCTTAGCGATCTTAAAAATTTAATTTTAAAGTACAGCTCTTTCCGTAGCGAAGGGAAAAGACAGGCAAGTGCAGCTCTGGCGGCAACAGCTAACTGGGATTTCAAATTAACGATATGATCTGGTTTGTGCAGTAGCTTCTTATAGTGCTTAGCTTTTTGAAATACAGGACTTTTAGACTTTAAAAGACATTCCACACCCTATTGTATCCTATTGATTTGCCATGGTTAACTGCCCTGTAATAAGCTTCGTAGTCCGTGTGAGTAGGCACAAAGCAGAACTATATTTCT
Source organism: Pachyramphus minor (assembly GCA_013397135.1). Lineage (NCBI taxonomy): Eukaryota > Metazoa > Chordata > Aves > Passeriformes > Tyrannidae > Pachyramphus > Pachyramphus minor. The sequence continues at coordinate 315,868 of VYXB01010417.1, forward strand.
GTTGTTTACAACTACTGGACAAAGTAATATTTGCAAAATGTGAAAGAAGTGAAACCACCAAAATATTTCAAAGTTGTTTGAATTTGGAAATGCCTTCATTAGACTATGAATAGAATTCCTTGGAATATAAAAAAAAGAAGAATCAGAGCAACATTACTATTTTTGTTTGTTTTGTCATTATTTTTTGGTGGTTTTTAATAACTTGTACTTTATACTTCAAGACAGCTTTTTATTTTCAGAAGTAAAGCCTGGTAAATAAATATGATAATTTAAAAGAAAATAATTATTAAAAAAACCCCAAACAAACAAACAAACAAAACCCACCAACCAATAGTGACCATAACTTTCTTAGACATCTTTTCACACAAAAAGGAAATCTGAGTCCCAGAACATTTTGCAATACGTCAATAACACAAGGTCTTACATCTACTGTGAAGGCCAGTGGGATAAATTAAAAGCTATTTTTCCTCAGTTGTGTAAGCTTCTTAGATAGTTGGACAACAGCTACTGAACAGAGCATGCTCATTATAGTAAAAATGGACAAAGCCATCAAGCAAAAATTAAGAGGAAATAATGCAGTGCTTAACCAAAAAGTAGTGGCCGACCATCTCCATTGACAGTTCTGTCACAGCACTGGGCAAATGCCCAGCTGGGTGTCGTGGATGGGTTAATATCCTCACACTTTTTCCTTCCTCACAGCTGCCACATGCAGTGCCCTGAAACCTGATATTTTTCATCAAAAACTGATTCTTATTTTCCATCTTAGTATACTAATCAATTTTACCGTGCAGAGCTTAGAGCATATTAACTGTCAGTTAGTCCTAATTAATACTGAAGGCAGACAGAAAGGGAGAACAAAATAATTGACGTTATTTAATATAAAATGCCTCTCCCAATTTTGTTTCCTTTGTGGAAAACTCTTTGGTCACTGTTCAAAATTTAAGCACGGTCCTGTTTTATGTTTTGTTTCGCAAGGTTGATTGAATGGCAGTTTATTATTCAAGACAATAAATTCAACTTCTCAAAGCCAAAGAGTTGCAGCAGTTCTGGCACAGGCTGTTTTCTGCCAGAAGGAACATGCTTAGGTCTGATTCATACAACTGTTGCCCTTTAACATAAGAAAAATAAAGAAAACCTCCTATGTATCTTTTAAGATTCACATTAAAATTTCTTTAGCATAGAAATTGGGACGCATTAAAGAAAAAACTGAGCAACATTCATTGCAAAACAGATAATGAAAGCTTCTAGGCTACAATACACTGCATATTACTTCTGTGTAACAGTGTGAATATTATGGCCTAGTATTAAAGGCTGATTTCAAAGAGATCATGAAAAGTTTATTAGAGTCATAGAGTATTCTGAAGGGAGCAAACTTCTTTGATGTTTTATGTTTAAATTAAATATAACCAAAACGGGATATAGGAGTATTGCTCTTGCTACAGTGAAATCAGGAAAGGCTTTGCAGCACGCTTCAGTAACAGCTGATTTAGGTCTGGGCTTCATAAGGCTCATGTATAATTTATGTATATCAGTAATGCGTGTGGATACCTACACAATAGGAATTTATAACATTTATGTTGTTTTGAAATATACATAAAAGGAAAACAAAAAAATAGGCCAAAGTATGTAGTCATGTAATATATATGTGTATCTTAGGAAACCCACAGAGGTTCAGAGGTTCTGTTTTTCTAATCAGAAATCTGATTGAAAAATAGCTGAAGCTTTGAGGGGATTTTTGTGTTTTGTTTCGGGCGGGTTTGGGGGTTTTTTTGTTTGTTTGGTCAGTTGGTTTTTTGGTTGTTTTTTTGGTTGTTTGTTTGGTTTTTCTAGATTTATCCCAGAAAGTTGCCTGCTTTTCAATACTAGCGGTAAAGAGAAAGTAACTCATATTGGTCCCTTCAGATAGGAGCTATTCCGGCCTCCTTGTGCGCTCTTGTGTATGTTGGTTAGTAACATGCAGCATGGAAACAGCTTCTAGAGGAGATGGGGATCCTGGATTAATTATGAAATGAGTGTTATGCTCCTAGGGGACTTCTAGTCCCAAACTGTCAGTTTTCGGCTGACCTGGGGTGCAAACAGAAGAGCTCAGGTTTGCGTGTGATTTCTGTAGCCTGTGCCACCTAGAGATTTAATTTACTAATATACTTTTTCATTAATCTTTCCAAGTGTATCATTGGGATACACTAAAGGTTAAAAATCAAAAGTGAGTTTAATTTTTTTTTTTCCCAGAAATGACAATCCTTTCTTTGAGCACAAATGAAAATACTTCAGAAATAAAAATCCTTCTCAGTACTTTACCCCTTCCACAGTTATATGTCATTTTCCTGTCTACAAACTGAAGATATTACCTTGGTAAAAGGGCTTTTACATTGTCTTATGTTACTGTGAAATAGAAATGGCTTATTCAAATGAGGAATTATCCGCCTACCACATTATAGTTCCTACTTTAAACATACAAATGAAAACAGCTGTGCCCCCAGGCACTGTGAGATATTGATACATTCAAACTTATTATTTTTGTAGTGGTTAACAATACCATGCAGAAAACACATTAGCAGGAGGTGTGGTGAGATATTACTGTAATATCTTTTCTAGTAAATACTATATGTCAAGGATTATTTTTCTGTTGGGAATTTGGGCATCATGTTGTGCTCATGTAAAAATCCTTTGAAGGGTTTCTGAGTTGTTTTCTTCTTTTTCAAAGGCTGCGTTCTCTTTTTTTTGTTAACATAAGCTTTCCAGATAATTTCTGCCCAGATCTCTTTCATTTTCAAGGGGAGGCTTGGAGCAGCACAGCAAGCATGGGGCCGTGTGCCCAAGCAACAGGCACTGTCCCTGAAGCAGGGTTGTGTTTGGTGGAACCGCTTGCCGTGTTCCAGCCAGAGTGCTCTGGCTCTGCCAACACTAATCCTTGTCTCTGCCTCTTTGCTCACCCTGTGGGTTTGCATTACAGTCCATACCACCTTTTCCCATGTTTCTCACCTCACAAAAGGTCTTCTGTGCTCCTCAGCCTCCTGACAAGTCACCTTCAGTTTGCAGCCTGGGGCAGGAGCAGGAGGGTCTTGGGCACGGACGCACAGCACCCAGACACCATCATCTGCACAGAGTCTGTAGCTGTTTGGGTGATGAGGTTATTGGGGACCCTTCCTTGCCAGAACCCTGCTGGGGTGCTGGTCGGCAGGGATAATCCAACCTGGGGGCTTTGCATGGTAGAGGGTGTTTGAAGCCTGGCTGATAAGAGCTGAAAGGGTGCTGGGGAGGCAGGCGCGGGCAGTGGAGCACTGCCGGAATGTCACAGCACGCCCCGACAGCTCCACAAAACTGTGACATGATTTCTCTGCTTATTTAGAACTTTGCAACATGTTACTGAGGGCACTGGTCTGGTGCTATAGCTGTTTCTGATAGGTTTTATCGTACGTTTCTTTTAACTTCAGTAAATAAATAATTTCATCTCCTTGGGAAGCAGTTGCAGCTAGATGGTTGCATTATAACTAAAGGAATTAATATGGCTACCTACTGAAATTTAAAATGTAGACCAGTGTTCTCATGTGCACACTAATTCTCAGAGACATCTTTAACATACTGTGGCACATCATCAAAACCAAACATTTAAATATCATAAAACAAAATAGTAATTTTCCCAACTTCTGGAAATCATTACATAGTGCCTTTGATTTAAGTGGTACATTTGCTAGACTATATCCCTTACTTGAAAAGAGCTGGATTTCGCATAACTAAATATTTATGGAGAGATGTGTTGCATGGGGAAAGGCAGAAATAAGCCTAGTATACAATCTGGAGTTCTACACAATATAAAAGACATATTTTGAGTATAAAGTCTATACTGGGTAACATACACAGGAAGTGTGATGGCCAGCGCAGACTTTGATGGTACCTGGTATTGTTGTTCTGGCTTTGAAAGTGCCAACTGTTTTTTATGGCACTGGATTCAGCATTTGAAAGCAGCTAAATGAAATAGAAACAAATGTTGTTGTAAAGAAGCCAGAATTGATTCTAAACGACAATCCAAAACAATTCTCCCAGAACTATAGAGCAAGAGTTGTTAATAAGAAATCAGTCTCACCAGAGATGATCTACCCTCTCATTCTTGCAACTGCATACAGAACAGTTGCAGAACAGCAGAAGTGACTGTGAGAAAGGGAGGAGCATGGACTCTTCAGTATGCAAAGCAGAGCTGCAAGGTGGGTAAGATGTCCTTGAATTACTGGTGTTTGGAGAGCAAATGGAAAATACACCACAGTTCCCTTACTGGGAACACTCCTTAGTCTATTTGATGCTTTCATTGATAACTTGGATGAGCAAAGCATCCATTAAATCTGCAGCTGGTGCCAAAAGGAGATGATTTACAAGTACTCTGGAGGCAGCATGGGAATCCAAAGTAATCCTGACAAACTGGATCCAACGTAACCCAGATGCAGAACTGATGAGGACAAAATGAAATGGTGATGCCATTAATCCATTGGACAGTCAAAAGAAGCAAGGACTGAGGTGGTCTTTATTATGTGGGAAGTCAGACCAGCTGAGCTTCAGAGATTCTTCCTAACCAGGATCTCTGGGCAATATCCCTTCAGGAAAGTGGCTGGGTGTAACAGAGAACCACAGAAGGGGCTGTGCTGTTATGAAGCAAAGCAATCAGACTGGGCATTACAAACAAACACAATACACTATACAAAATGTGCAGAGAAAGCTGCTGGGATGATTGTAGAGAAGATATGAGAGCTGCTACAGGAAGGTAAGAGAAGCCCTTCTCCGTGTGCTTGGGCAGACTGGTTTATGTTGTCAGCAGAGACCCGACATAGGCTTTAAGAGGAGCTGAGGAGCTTTATAAAACTAAGGGGAGTTGAGCAATTAATTATGCCTGGAGTCATGAAATCACCACCAAAAAAGCTTCCTAAGAGCAGATTAAATAATGATGTCAAGAATGGTTGAGTTCAGCTTGATCCCACCTCAGGAACCGGTCTAACCATCCTCCTAAGATCATTTCCTATTTTATTTCTGTGATCACAGTGAATTGTTATCCAAGATAAAGCCATGTGTTTTGCCTTTTTATCTTGTCCATTTCTTGGTGAAAATTGATTGCCAGAGAAAATTTCGGATTGGAAGTTTCAAGAATAGAAGAGACTCTTGATAGGATCCAAGCACTTAACTCCTATCAGTTTTGTAAACATCAAGGTTAGAAGCTCTGTGATAACATTTTACATTTCGTCTTCCTGCTAACTGTTAGCTTGGGTAATTGTCCAGATGATAAAGTTTAGCATTGCCAAATGTATGCAAAACTCACTTGGCAAAGTACACATATACATTGGCTGATGTTTTATTTTCCTCTCTCAGTAGTATAATGGAGGGCTTTAGAAATCGTTATTTGGGATAAGAAGGGTTTTTCTTGCAGCTTATACATGTATTAAAGTAGCTTAAGGTTTTTAGTGCTCCCCATCATTAGCTGGGAAACATGATCTCTTTTTTTAAATAATTTCTAACCATAACTCAGCACAAAAAAGTTTGGTAATAAATTATTTCAGACCTTAAATTATAGAGGTGGAGGATTTTTTTCCTTTCAGCAGTCTTTTCAAGCTTTTCTGACCAAGAAAGCAATTTTGCTAAAACCAAAAGAAAATAATTCTATAGAGCTGAAGAAAAAAGTAAACACTCGTTTAGTATCAGCCAGAAACAGTCTAGAAGTATAGGGAAAAGTTCCTGTATCCATTTTTTAGCCAGTGTTCCAGTCTTTGTTGACATAAGTGCTCGGTTTATTCAACCAGCAAAAATGAAAATAAACCCTTTATTATTAAAGGGATCAGCAAAACAACATAACATAAAATGTCATTATTATAACAATAACTAATTATTAGTATAATGACTAATTACTATTATAATTATTATATGTTGTTGAGATTGCTGAACTTTGTCTTTACTCCTGCCGGTGTCTGATATATGACTTTGCAGTTTCCGTGTACTCAAGAGGCTGAATTCTGTCCTCATATACAAATATGTAATTTCAGTGAATTACTGTCACATGATGCATTTTTGTTTGAAAAGTGTCTTGCCAACTTTGTCTAACAGTTGACTTGTATATTTTAAAGGCTTTTTTATTTGCTTTTTTAGTACATCAGCAGTTGTTTTGGGTGAGTTTAGAGAAGGCAGCCCCATGTGTTTTGCATAAATGGGATACATTGCAGGGAAGGGATATTCACATTTCTGCATAACAGAATATAATTTATTTTGTGCTTGGATAATTAGGATATGGTTCTATGGAATGTTTTCAAGAGTCCTGGATTACAAATTTATAGTTTGCTAACTGTTAGAAAAATTGATTCAGAAAAAGCTTTAGAAAAACCAGCACACTACTGCAAACATGGCTTCAAATGTAGTACTGTGCTAGTGCAAGTGATGATACATCTAGAATACTTGGGTGTCTTAATGTTGTTGGCCACTTTAATTCTGAAATTTTACCAGAGTAATGGAGACAACTTGGAAAAAAAAGTGTACATTTTGTAACAAAAAATATAAAAAATTTTTCTTGCAAAAATTTTTACAGGTAGGTGTAATTATATGTGAAAGCAAATACGACAGAGGGGAAGTAATGTAAAAATATTAGAATATATGTAAGATTCATCGAAAATGCAAGAAACCAAATTCTGCACTGCTACAAATTACTTTTTGTGTTTTTGGGGTTTTTTTTAAGTATTCAAATTAACACTCCGTGCAGTATTTCAGATATTTTTGGGTCTAAATTCCTAAATAAATAGTTCCAGCTCAGATCATCACTTTATTAGTTCCGATTTTTTTATTTATTTCTTAATTTTGGAAGGTGCTGGGCAGGACCTGAAAACCCTTAGTTTTAATACTTGAAAATCAAGCTCCAGGTTGTTGATTTATTCTAATAGACATGTTTTGTGGTCAGCCTTTTCATCACTCTTGTAGACAGGATGGCTCAAATAATCCAGACATCTAGATACCTTACCTCTGACACTGTGTTGCTCTCTGTTTCTGGATGCTAAAAGCATTATAAGGATTACAGGGATAGCAGGTGGGCTGAATTGATTTATAGCAAAATAACCTTGCCAGTGTTTGCAATCTCATTGTGAGTATTGTAATAGCCGTGTCCCACTTCAACTCCTATCTCCCAGAGCTGTGTGAAAACCTGTCTGGATTATGGATTTCTGTGTGGAAACTGTACGGCAGCATGACTGCCTGTCATTATTTTAGCAAAGAAAGACCATTTCTGGCTTTCCTAGTTGTTCAAGAGACTGCTGGTGCAGGCCAGCTGTACAGTGGATGTTAAATAAATAATTGCAGAGGACAACTTCTGTTTACTTTTTACATTGCTGACCTTATAACTAGGAATGTTTTGCATGGGATAGAGCTGACTTTGTCTGACGCAGGCCAATTCCCTGAGCACTGGCTGGAGAATGAGAGCTTCATTCAGCTGCTTTCAATCATCTCACAGCAGAGACCCCCCACGAGCAGGTGGGGGCTGCGTTTTGGTAACCTGAGGATGAGCTGGGATGGGAGGTGTGTGTGTACCAGTGGTGAATGGCCCCCACAAAATGCCTTAGTGCTATCTCTGTTTTGTGTTTGCACTTTCCAGAAGTTTAGTATGTCTGTAGCAGGGTTATTTACAAAATAGTATTATCAAATACATAAGCATTATGATTGTAGAACAGAAAGAGGGAAAGAAACTTTCAAACCTGTGCATGCTGGCTTTGCACATCTCTTATGTCATTTATTTCATAGCAGAACAGAAAACCTCAAATCTGAGTGTCTCTCTAAAACATGCTTTATACACAGCTCTTCTCCCAGCCTCCCATCTGCATATCTGCTTTCCCCACTGACCCATGAACAAGCCCTTCCTTCTTTGCCTTGATTAGATGATAAAATATTCTGTTTCTGCTGTGGGAAGCTAAACTCTGCAACATGAAACGCCCTGAAATCTGGAAATTCATAACAGACATGGATTTTGAAGCTGTGGCCATTCCCAAACCTATTGGTGCATGGGAGCCACCCTCCTCACTAACTCTGTCCCTCTGTGAGTGGATTGGAGGCTGTGGCTTCTCCTTACAGCATTCACTGTCTTGCAGGTGAGGTTTCCTGCAGCCCCAGACCTTCCCACTGCTGGCTTACAATCACAATCCAGGGATGAAGCCAATGGGTACAGGGAGCAGGGTGCTCCCCTGTTCCACAGCAGGGCCCAAAGACCATTTGTCTGAGATGGCTGGTGTGGCTGTGCAGAGCATTCCTGGCCTTGTCTTCTCCACGCCCAGCAGCAGATCCCAGGAGCGAGAGCTGGGGAACAGCAGGTGCCCAGGCATGCCCAGCTGGAGGGTGCTCTGACAGGGCTTGTGTGCTGGGAGGTTCTTAGAGACAGCACTCCAAATCTGGTCAAAATATGAGGCTGAGGCAACTTTAGGGCTTGTGGCAGTGTCAAGTGAGATGTTCCTCTAGAGAGAAGGAGCCTGCGCCTTTATCCAGCAGGTAGTCACCAGAGTTGAGAAGTGGCTGCAGCTGTTGGGATATGCTCACTGCTGCGTAGGCTTGCAGCACAGTGGAATTGGATTGCTGGGAACAGGAGTCATCTGTGACTCCTGAGCCTAAAACAATATATGCTGCTGACTTTTCTTTTTATTTTAAGACCACCAGGCAGTTCTTACTTGCATGCTCTATAAAACTTTTTTGAAGAGTTTTGCAACTTATTTAAAGAACAAAAGGTATAACCAGCTACAAAATGGAACAATCATCAGGACTGTGGCAAAACCCACACACCACAGCATAAGTCAGGACACTCCAGGTGCTGGTGGCACAATAAAGCCCAGGCACAGAGTCAGACCATCTCCTCCTCACCAATGACAGTGTGTATCACAATGTGACATCCCGTGCTTGCTAAGCCCCCCAAACCACATGGACTTTGGTAGCTTTTATGGGTCCTCAGGATCTCACAGGTTTTTTGGGCTGGGGTTTCTGAGAGCTTCCATGTTGTTTTGGTTGTCCTTGCACCCTGACTCTCATCCGTAATCAAATTTACAGCAAACTGTGTTGTAAGTGCAAGTCAGAGGGTAAGTGACAGAAACCACATGGGAAAACAAAAGGCACCTCAGCTCTGAAGCTGAGCACTGGTGTCAGCTTGTGCTGGCAGGGAGTCGTGTCATTACATAATGATGTACTTATCCAAACGGCATTTTGTATTTTGGGAGACAGATGTGCCTTGCAGTTGCTAGTGGAAGTTAAATGTTAAATATGAAACCCATTCATTTTCTCTTAGTCATACTTTGGGTTTAAGCAGATGTTTTCCTAATTTGTGGTTTTCAAATGTAGCATGCTGACAAGACATTTATCATTAACTACAACTTCATCCATGCAGTTTAACAAATTGGCGAATTATTAACAGTGAGGATTGCATGATGCACAGCTCCTGCTACTTTGAAAGGCCTCAATTGAAACTCAATACATTTTTACAATATAAATTAATTGAGCTTTGGACCACATCCCTGTTGTGTAAATGCTCTCTGCTCTCATTGTCAGAATGAACAGCCATTTGTAATGCACTGAGTAGCTGTGCTGTCTGTGAGCAGAGGTCCTGGTGGCGGAAAGTGAAAGCTAACATTTTCCTGGTAGGGTCATGGAAATGGCTGGTGGTATCCACATATAGGCAGCATGACATACAAAGGGAGTGTGGCCATGGGGTGGTGTAGGTGCACGGAGACCAGGCTCTCTTTGCCACAGATGATGCAGGAAGCAACCTGAAGGGGTCCAGGGAGAGCAGTAAAAGCAGGGTGGGAGCAGCTGCCTGGAAGTTAGTGCTGCCTAGTATTTTCCTTTTTGCTTGCTTGTAATTTTGCTAGACTTTCATAGAATCCTATGGCTTGGGTTGGAAGGGACTTAAAGATCATCTAGTTCCAACCCTCCCTGCCATGGGCAGGGACACCTTTCACTAGACCAGCTTGTTCAGAGCCCCCTCCAACCTGACCTTGAACACCTCCAGGGATGGGACATCCACAGCTTCTCAGGGCAACCTGTACCAGTGCCTCACCACTCACTTTACCCATATTGATTTCATATTGATTTCATTTATTTTTTCCTGGTTTATGTTTGCAAGGTTTGGCAGGGTGGGAGGAGGAAAGTTTGGTGGTGGTGCTGTGAAGTGGTGGCGTGTTGCAAAGGTGCTTCCCAAAGCAAGGAACCACCATATGTGTGAAAATTTCATCTCCTATTTTCTCAGCTCTGGAATTCAAAGAGGCAATTTAGTCATCATTCATTCATCCCATGTATGAGACTTGAAGGAGAACACTGAATGCACTTCTCATTTCTAGGAAGTATAAAGACCTTGATTTTCACCAGCTGGCACTGCAGAAATTTTTGCCTTACATTCCAGCTGAATAGGGAAAACTCTTCAGGACAGTCTGTTCATAGTTGCTTCAGCTTCTGGCAGATAATTCATTTTTTTCCTCTTCTATGTTTGCATCTGCTCAACAGGGAAACTGTACTGTGTTACAGAACAGGCTGCTGTGGAGATTAATTACATGAGAACTGTAAACAAAACAAATGCCTGTGGTATATTTCATCTTGCTTTATGTAGCCAGATGTGCTAGGTGTGAAGTACCTACGGGGCTTGCTTTATAGTCCCATTTGATGTCCTTTTCTTCACAACTCCCTGTTCTGTGGGAAAAGGGAATAATGGTAACATCACAAAACCAGTCAGGAGCAGTGATGTCTCAGCAGGGAGGCTGGAGGTTGCATGAAGTGCAAAAAAGGGGGAAAATTGTTGATTGGATGATGGTGTGGGAGGGCCTGTGTTGCCTCTGTTCTTGGTCTGCATTAAAAGCATAAGCCCTACGGTTGCTTAAAATGATCCAGAGGTTGATGAGGAATGTAGTGAGGGCTTTAAAGCCCTTTAAAGGGGAGCAAACTGTGCCAGTTTTCTCCCCTAGTAGCTTTGTAGCTTTTTGATTGAAAGGGATGCAGCAGCAGATGTGGAAGGGAAGATTGCTTGTTATGGTTGTGTTCTCAATCACTCCCTTGCTTTCCCTGAGTTTAAGTAAGCTAAATCTCTGGAAGCAGCTGTGTATCCCATGCTGGGCTTTAAGAGGAGACAAGTGTAGGTAGATGTGGGGGTGAATTCGGCTAACCCAGATCCTTGTCCCTTGCAGTGCTGCCAAGCTCCTGGAAAAGAGCCCGTTCTCTGTTGGCGCCCCGAGCCCCCTGCTCCCCTCGCCGGCGAGCCTGCAGCTGGCCCAGCTCCAAGCACAGCTCACACTCCACAGGCTGAAGTTGGCTCAGACTGCTGTAACCAACAACCCGGCCGCTGCCACCGTCCTTAACCAGGTGCTCTCCAAAGTGGCCATGTCCCAGCCACTCTTCAACCAGCTGAGGCACCCCGCCGTGATGAACGCCCCACAGGGCCACGCTGCGGGGCCGCCGCAGGGGCCCAGCATCACCGGCACAAGGTTTCCCTCCGGCGGCATTGCCTTTCCTGCCCAGAGCCCAGCCTTAGCAACGCCAGGGAGCGGCCTGGGGCCTGTCCAGGCCCAGGCGCCCAATGCCATTGTCATGAGCCCCTTTGGAGGTGTCATGGCTTCAACCTCTGGCCAGCAACCCGTGGTGGTTGGCCTCAACAAGGCAGGTGCCTCCACATCCACTGCTGCAGGGAGCTTTTATGAGTATAACAAGCAAAACGCAGCCACAGCCACCCCTCAGGCGTACGCCTCGGAGGGGGACCAGTCCAGCCAGCACAGCTTCCTCGCTGGTGGGACCCACACCGCTGCCTCGGCAGCAGGGCCACGCTACGAGGGTCACTTTGGGGCTCCCAGCCAGCTGCAGCACGAGGTGTCAGCAGCATTTCCCAAGGAGTCCTATGGGGCATCGGCACAGCACGGGGCAGCACGGGCCTTCCCCAGCGACCCGCACACCAGTTCCCATCCGAAAGGAGATCCTGGACCCATCTTGCACGGCAGTGGTACAAGCAACCAGTGGGAAAATATCCCTAATTTCCCCAGCCAAAACAAGCCTGACCTCGTGCCCGGTGACAGCCTGTGGCCGTCAGCGAGTCAGCAGCAGTATGAAATAAGAAACGAGCTGTACAACCCCGAAGAGCCGACACCTGACACAAAGTTCAGCGCGGCCGCCCCCCCCGCCTTCGGCCGCCTAAACCACAGCACACAGAACTTCGGCAGCCCTCGCATGAGGCAGAAGGAGGAGCGGAGCAGCGGCGTGCCTGACCTGACCACTCGTTCCCTACCACCGCACCAGCTGGGCGACCTCCGCGGCGTGGCCCCTCTCCACTTCCCCCACGTCTGCGCCCTGTGTGACAAGAAGATCTTCGATCTGAAGGTGGGTGGTTTTAGGGCGTCCCTGGGGCACAGCTCAGACCCTTGAACAGGCTACAGGGTGGCTGATCTGGCCATCAGCTCCTGCCACCCCTCACCGCCAGTGTCCATCACAGCTGAGGTGCCCTGAGAGAAGCAGAGACGACGAGTCATAATTTGGCTTAGGGTGCTCTGCATCTGTTTCGTGGCAGTTACTGGGGTTTTGAGATCTAGTTTTGTTCTGCATCTTGCCGTGAAAGATGATGAGATTACAGCGCTGGCATGAGGTCTGGGCTGAGGTCACAGCTCACCTCACGGGCCCAGAGCGAGGTGGGGAGGAGCTTGAAGCTGATCCCCCAATTCTCAAGCCACTGTTGTAACCCCACGTCTGCAGTTTCATCTGCTTCTCCCTCTCTGATCCCAAGGGCTTCTCCCTAAGAGCCTGGTGGAAGCAGCTTGCTTACCCAAATCAGCACATTTTTTTATAAAATTATTTTAACAATTCCTCTGTTGGGATCTCTTTCTCCTAGTATGTCCCAGGAAAATTTGGCCTGGAAGCAGAGAAGCTGCTCAGCACATGTGGTGCACACTGTGTTCCCATTTCTCTGTTATACTGCCAAGAGAGCTCCAAATTCAACCTCACCCTCCAGAAGCAGCTTCCCAGATCTCCAGAGAGCCTGTGTCATGTTATATAGGTCAGGTCTGGAGAAGGCCACTTATGTGGCCCTCTGAGCCCCACAGCCATCCATGGGCTTTGGCTGGGGTTGTTCTGCTCTCCTGGTGAGCCCTGTACAAGTGCCTGTGACCTTTTCCATCATATCACAGGACCAGCACCTAACCACAAAGGCATGTATTCTCATGCTCATAGTAGCCTGACAGTAAAATTACAACAGCATGTATGTAGGAAGGAAAATGGACAGCGAATGAAATAGTACCTGATACTTACAGGGGCTTTGGGATATTTGAATATATTTGCTTTCACGTTTCCTTTTACTCTTTTACCAACTGCTTGCAAAAGGGTTGCTGTGGTTAATGCAGCTACAGGACTGGGCCGAAATAACCCCTGAGTAGGGTATGCTGAGCATTTCTTTTCATTAAACATCTGAAAAGAGCAGGGGAAATGTTATTAGAGTGAGTTTCAGTGGGTCTGTTAGTTGGTGTTTAATACACTGCCTCAGTTGGATCATAGAAGTGTAAATAGCTGAATGTACCTTGATAAATGTTGCTAATCTATTGAAATAACAAGCAGCCTTAGGGCTGCCCTGAGTACTGAGCACCTTCCTTATGGATATTGCAGGAGTTGAGGGTGCTTAGCACCTTGCAGGATGAGCTCTTTAGCTGGAGTGAAGTAACTTAATTAATTGAAATACCAAATTTAAAAGTAAATACAGAGAAGCTTTCCTTTTGTGAAGTAACCTATAATTTAACCTACAAATAATGAATCAGGAAATGCATTGGATGAATAATAATGCATTGGCTGATTGACAACATCACATGCTTTGACCTTCAGCATCTCAGTATTGGTTTTAGAATAAGGTAAACTGAATGGAGGAATTACCTCTTTTAAATTTGTCTCAGGATTTTTCGTGTGCTCATCATCTTTTTGTTTCAACATAGGACTGGGATCAGCACATTAAGGGAAGTCTTCACATCCAAAAATGTATGGCTTTTTCAGACAGGTAAGTATTGTTTTAGAGTCACTCTTCAAACTGAACTGCTAACAGAGCATCGCTTACTTCAGTGGCTTTACACTGGGAATTTGCTGCCTAATAATTCAGCTTGAATATTTATGGCACATTATGCATTGTCCTAGAGTTCTTTTCTTTTTTTTCCAGCACTGGTATCCGGTGTATGTTAAGCTCAGCAGATGGAACATTGCATTTATCACCAAATAATGCAGCAGTTTTCAATCCATCTAGTATCAAAGGTAAATGGTTGTATATGCAATAGTTAAACACAATTATTTTAATTGAAAGGGAATTCACTCTCTGGGGAGAAGTGGGGTTTTTAAATGAAAAGTGATAAAAGTTTCCAAGGAAAAATTTTGAGAGGTTGTACACAGAAAGGCTGAAAGCCAATACTGTGCCTTTCTAAGTATGAATTTATTTTTCTTTCAAACAGTGACTGGTTTTTACAGTACAACAAAACAGTGTATAATTTAGCATAGAGGCTATGAAATTACTTATTATGTAAATGGGGCTTTGCTTACTGAGCACATTAATGCAATTGAGATTAGTCAAGATTTTCGTGTGTGTAATCCATTGTTTAGATTATCCACCAAATGTCGGCGCATCTTTTATCACTACGCCAGCAAGATCCTTTGGCCAGCCAGGTCCTACGTTTTCTTCTCCTCCATCAGGGGTAAGAGTGAGTAACTAAGCAAACTTTTTCCAGAACCTAGATTCTTGTAGAAATCACTTCTGTTTACTGGAATTCGAACCCTGAGGGCTTCCTTTCAGGCAATTATCTGGATATTGAGTCTGTTATTTCAACTTCCCTGCAGCTTTTTTATGCTTTTGATTTTGGCCAAGTATGAGCTTGATTGTAGTTTTTGTTTTGTTTTGTTTGTTTTCCAGTGCTAAAAGTACTTTTCTTGTCAGGGAGATTTGGGCAGGTGGGTAAATGGTTTTGTGTGTATCCCACTGACCTTTCTCCCCAGTTTTCCAGGTCTTTTCAACCCGGGGAGGTCAGCTTCAGCTTGGAATGAGTATTTGGATTAGTCCTTAGTTACTCTCAGTATCTATCCCATCAAGCGTCCTTCTATCTCTCTGGTTATTTATTTGTATCAATTGCTCTCTTCAACCTGGGGTCCTTCTCCCAGGTTGCAGTAGTGGCAAAGATAGTGGCTGCAACTTCACTGTTACTCACCTAGAGGTCCCAGATAAGTTCATTATACTGGACTAACTTTTTCTCAGTTTCTTTTAGTGTAGTATTTATATCATCTTCTGCCACTGCTGGCAAGTTTGCTTTGGTGTAGAGCCTTCTGTGATTTAGGTGTACTAGTCCTCACTCTGCATTCAATATAAGTCCCCAGTTATATTGCTCTAATGCACACTTGAATTCCTAGCTCTAAGCAAAAAATGCCAGAAAAAAAAATCCCAACGTTAGAAGTGGTTCTTACACTGACAAAACAGAAAGATTTTAAAAGGGGGGGGAAAAAAGGCAAATAAAAGCGAGTCATATTCATAATGAAAATACAAAGTTGTTAGGTTAAAATTAAACTCATTACACATCAGAAAGCTGCAGCTAAAGCTGGAGATACCAAAGACTCGTGTTAGGACGTTCATGGAATAGCAGCAGTAATCCAGGGGTTCAAGTTTTCACCTTGTTAGCTTTTGTGTATATATCCTGATGTGGTCTCAGACACTCTGGAAAGCCAGGCTGAGTTGTGTCCCTGCACCATTCCAGTTTGCATCAGGCATTGCTTTCAGAAAGGTCACCCAGATTTTCTTAATCCAACCAATTTTCTACCGTGCAGTTTTACTGTGCAAGAGGTTGTTTGAAGGGGTTTTAGTTTCTGCCTGTCACAGACACTGTGTGTGCAGGGGAGCAAAGAGCAGAGCTGCTCATGACAGCTGCCACCAAGGTCAGAGGTGGAGTAGCAGCGGGTGCAGAGGAATGTTCCTTTTCATCATGTCTGTCAACTTCTCAACAAATGAAATTACTGCTAATACCAGTGTCATTTCTCCTTAGAATCTGTCACTATTTATCATTTAAGCTGCCTGCAGAAATCCTCCTCCTGAATGACCTGCAGTATTATGAGATAAAAGAAACAATAACTTTGATTTTCCTGTAAATCCTCTTTTTCTTCAGAAGCTGATCGGATGAACAGGGAGCTATATTAGAGGTGTTAAGACTGAGTTTGCCAGCTGTCATTCACTCTGCAACCCAGGTGGCTTATAATTTATTACACCTTTGCACGGTAGTATTCACTTTCAGCTAAGCTGCTGCCATTTAACTGAGCAGTGGGAGATTATACTTGACCCTGCATGTAATCATAAACAAAGTGTTCAGATTTCTGGAAGGGCTTGCTCTGTGCTGTCCCTCTGCAAATAACTCTATCCGTCTTTAAAAGGCAGTGCTACCAGTCTTGACTCAGGCACGGAGAGACATTAGCACAGGGGAGATGAGATTTCTTATTATCTTTAAAAAAAAATTCATGTGAAGCTTAAGAAAGGGATAGAGAACTTGAAAAACAAGAAGCAAACAAACAGAAAAAGCTGTAATAATTCGGTGAAATAATATTAGAAATTATATGAGGTGCATTTCACTGCTGTGCATCGATTTTTTTTTTTTTTTTTTTTTAATAGCCATGCAGCTGCATTGGTAAACCCTCATGGACATCGGTTACAAAGCAAGTTAACTTAGAATCTTATTGAAAAATACATTCAATACCTGGCCCACAAACTTAGAATCTTATTGAAAAATACATTCAATACCTGGCCCACAAAGCTCCTTTAACTTCCTGATTGTGGATTTAGAAGGTGTATATTCCTTTTCTGGCTGTGATTTACAGCCCTATTTAATGAATGGATCCAATTTAACTGCAATCAGCTGACAAGATCATTGCTTGGTACAGCCTGTTGACTTCTGGCATGAGTATGTGCCCACCTCTTAATCATGAATTACAGCAGGTTTGTGGCATAGCATTTTAGTTTAAGCCATTGCCAATTGTGGGGAAGTGGTAACAACTTACAGTTGTTTGATTTAATGTACTGAGGAACGTGTGTTGGAACATGGGGTCTGGAGCCAACGTAGAGAACAGCTAAGTCTAGTCCCATGGGCTCTTACCCACCATCTTTTACCAGATTTAACAAAATAAACAGAAGATGCCCAGTAACCCGGTGTGTTTATACACTGGGACTGCATTTGCTGTTTCCTTTTCCTCTTCTACCTGTAGTTGTGTTCTTCTGTTCTGTGCTACATGCTACCATGCCAGATGCATACAGACATCACTTCTGTAAAAGTGGAGTTAAGTTGCTTCATCTTTTTCTCAGGATCAGGTCTTTGTTATATTTCTGCTAGAGAAAATATCTTTTGCACTTATTTGACTTACCTTACACACATGGGCAGGCTCTTTGAGATGCAAGCTATGTAGCAGACCACTGTATAACGCAGGGTCTTGCTGCAGCAAAAATACACAAATGGTTAAGTGGTGAAGCCTGGAAGGAAGGCAATGGGATGAAGGTGTAAATAAGATAACATTAGCTCTGTAACTTGTGAACTTGCTGACAAGCCAAACATTTGTGATGGCTCTGGTGAACTTGATCCCACAAGATTACATGATTTGCATCTTCCCTTGAATGGCAGAATTTTAATTGAAGGTAGAGTTACTTCTTCAGCAAAATCCTAACAGCAGAGGTCATAAACATGGAAGTAGTCTGGGAAGATTTAATCCTGTGTGACTGATGTGTTGCTTGTCAATAGCTGGGGTAAATTAACTTTCTCTATGGGCATACCCTGATGCCTCTTTGCACAAAGAGTGTAGAGCTTGCTTTCCATGTCATGGAGATGGGCAGTTCTTTGGGAACTGCCCCAGCACTCCAAAATAGACTTCCACCCTTGGAAAGCGATTACCACTCCGGTGCTATGGACCTGTGCCAGCCCAATTTGGGAGACGTGCCTCTCTGTGTGTCCAGTGGTCACTGAACCCCCAAGGCAGAAGTGCCTCCTGCTGTATGTTGTTGCAATGAAAGGGGAAAGTCGGTTTTCTGACTCGAGGTAGAGCTGTGTGTCCGCTCACAAGTTAAATGAGATCATTTTTACCCCTGGCCCAGTCTTTTCCACTATGGAAGAAGAAAGATTTAAATTCAGCCCCT
Source organism: Pachyramphus minor (assembly GCA_013397135.1). Classification (NCBI taxonomy): domain Eukaryota; kingdom Metazoa; phylum Chordata; class Aves; order Passeriformes; family Tyrannidae; genus Pachyramphus; species Pachyramphus minor. Next base: position 334,004 of record VYXB01010417.1, read on the forward strand.
GCTATCCTGAACACCTCTGTAGTCACCTAAACTGATTTCTAACGTCCATAAATTCAGCAGGGACTGCAGTGAGGAATTAGTTTTTGCAGCAATATCGTTAACCCTGTTTGAAGGGGAAATTTCTCTTCTACAAATCCGCTTCAGACTTTGTAATATCCAGGGATGGAGACTCCATTGCAACCTGCACTGCAGTTAAACATGTATTTCTAAGCATTTGTATTTCTAAACCAGGATGTTAAAATGCAAGTTTTTAAAGAAGAATATTTGTCCTTAATAACAGGTACACAGAGCAGAGCATTTTTTGCAGAAATGTAATATCTAATCTAGTGGATTGAATATCTAAGATAATATCTTAAATTTTTGGGGTTTTTTTGCAGTTTGCCCAGAGGAAATCTACACTGGGTCGAGTTGTTCACATCTGCAACCTCCCTGAGGGAAGCTGCACAGAGAATGATGTCATTAACCTGGGCCTCCCATTTGGAAAGGTCACCAACTATATCCTCATGAAATCCACTAATCAGGTACTCTGCATTTAGGGCACCAGTATTGACATCTATTGGCTTGAAGACAGAGTGTTTGGGAGAAATCTCTTACTTTGTAATAGAAACTTATATATATAAAGCCTTTTGCTAAAGTAAAAAAAAAATAATTGGTGTTCACAGAATGAGAAGACAACAGACACAAATATGGACACTGCCTCAAAGTTCTTGTTAAAAAAAAAAACCCAACAAAAATCTCAATTAAGAAGTGTTGTAAAACTGTACTTTTAATAATTTTTTTTAAGGAAAAAATGGCTACCTTCTCTTAGCCATTTAGGAGGGTGATTTTCAGACTTGTCTTATTCTTCATGGTAGCTGAAGTCTACCCTAAGTAGCTTAAGTGTACCGGTGGTGTAAGCGGTAAGAGTAGAATATTTTCTCTCGCATATCTGCAGCAAACAATATGGGTGGATGTAGAATCCACGCCAGTGGTCAATGTTTGAGATTGTAATGTTTCAAAATCACTGAATCATAGAATGGTTTGGGTTGAAAGGGTCTTGAAGAGCATCTGGTTCTAACTCCCCTGCCACGGGCGGGGACACCTTCCACTCGACCAGGTTGCTCAGAGCCTCATCCAGCCTGGCCTTGAACACTGACAGTCAAGAAAGATTAGATACCAGTCATTTAGTTTTTAACTAAACTGACTTCTAAAGTCACATATTGGCCTTAAAAGCTGGTTTGAAACCATTTCTTACAGTTAAAAGAAGGCTGAGAAATGGACCAAGTGTTACTGTTCCAGCTTCAGGGCTGGAAAGCTACTCAGGTTTTTACTATCAAGACATTTTGCATAGGAGGAATCTAAAGGAAGATGATTTTGCTGCCTTTTCTGTCTTATATTTTCTATTTTAATAATGTAATAGATTGTAAAGTTCTCCCCGTTTGTGCTAGGCCTTTCTGGAAATGGCTTACAGTGAAGCAGCTCAAGCCATGGTACAGTACTACAAAGAAAAACCTGCTATGATAAATGATGACAAGTTACTTATTAGAATGTCTAAAAGATACAAGGAATTGCAGCTGAAGGTAAGATAGTTATTCCTGATCAAATTTTTTGAGTTTCCGTGGCATGTCCTGGAAAATACATCTAAAAAAAAAAATCTTTGCTGATTACTGATTTCTAATTAAAACTTTAATATTATGGAAAAAGAAACTAAGAAAGATAAATTAACAAATTAATGTTAATGATCTTTTATAGTTAGCTATTTAATTTTGTTCTAAATTTTAACTCTTGGAAGAGACCCCATTTTCTCTCATCCACTCAAACCATTTCAAAAATCCCTTCTGAGCTTCCCTCTGAATGGGCTCCCCACATTACTTGGTCTAAAAAAGGTTTAAAACACAGCCATGTGTAAGATACAACATATCAGCAAAATAAGGTTGTCTGGTCCTTTTAGTCAAGCCCAAAGCAATGCTTTTTCACTGCTTGCGTGCTTGAGCCATAGTACAATTTTGATACCAAGCAGTGATGGCAGGACTAAACAGCGCATTGATTTCTTTTTATTTCCTTCTTGTGAATGACCTAAATTAAAAAAAAAAAATCTTTTTTGCTTGGTTGGTTGGTTGGTTTTTTTTACATAGAGTCAGAACAGAGCAATAGCCTTTAGACTTTTTGTAGTGTGCATGACACTTCTGTTGTAGACACCTGGGTGATGTCCAAAAATCCCTGCTCTTGTGAGCATATTTATGAAGGTTTATCTACTGCCATGTGTAATGCTAAGAGGGTAGTTTTATTTCATGGTAACTTGGACCAGAACTGGTAATGCAGAGCTTAAAAGCTCCATATTGTATTAACGAACATGGCACGAGGTTATTTTATAAAACAGCTCTGTAATATTCCAATATAAGAGGCCTTTTATGAGCCTTGAGGAAAAACTAGGAATTTAGATCATTTGCTTTAACCTTTGGAAAAGTCTCTTTCTCTCCTGTATCTGTATTGTGGTTTAAGGAGACTTAAAGGAGTTGCCAAAAGTTCATAAACTAGGGCAGTCTTTCCAAGTGTGGTACAGTGAGGGGTTCAGATGTTAGGTGGCGCAGGCTGTGCACCTTGACATAGAGGCAGGAGTTACCGAGGAGAGGTGGTAGTTTGCCTAGATTTCAGGAAGATTTTTCTGCTCTTCCAATGGCAGTTTTTTCAGGTTATGGAATTACTTTGCTCTGTACAAGCAAGAAAGCAAACAAATAAAAGCACAATATGGAAGGGGGAATATGCATGAGCTATTTACCACTACAAACTGCTGAATTCCTGCATGATTATGTTGCTCAGCTGTGCATGCTCCAAGTGTTTGACAAATTGCAAGTACTCCAGCCTGTGTAGTGCATTCTACATAAATGATCTTGAATCTCAAGTAATCAACACTCCAGCACACATCTTTCTTGCACTTGGCTTTTCTGAAGCTCTCCTGTCTAAGCATGGTGTTTTAGAGCTATACTCCGGAATGAACTAACTCTGAGATGAAGAGAAAGCAGTTCATTCCCAGAGGATGAGAGATAGGCTGCTATACATATTTAATTCTATACTAGAAAAATTGTCTGTTTTGTCTCCTCTTAGATCCAGTTCCTAGAAAATTCTCTGTAGTGATTGTGTAAGGAAGGACGAGCCAGTTTTCAAAGCCTGTCATAGCTGCCAAGTATGAGGAGACAGTGCTACAACGTAATGGAGCAAACTTTCCATTTGTATCATTTTACCACTTTGATCGTGCTATTGAAAAACCAGCTGCAGAAAAGAGCGTAACCACAACACTGAAACTAAATATTTTTCAGCAATAGTATAATTGAATGCGTGAGATACTGTTTCTTGAAGGACAAACCACCTATATTAGCTTGGAGAGTAGTGCAGCATGTTAAGCAGTTTCTTTGTTTTGGTTTGGTTTTTTTTAGAAACCAGGTAAGAATGTGGCTGCTATCATCCAGGACATCCACTCGCAGAGGGAGAGGGATCTGCTGCGTGAAGTGGACAGGTAAAGTTTCTCCACAGTTTAGAACTGCAAGTCTGTAAACCTGTAGGTAGATGAAGCATTATCCCCTTGGATTTCACTTATTGATTTTATTTGATTTTATTATTTGGATTTTCACTGTATGTATTTTTATACAGTCCTATGGTAGGTACAGGGCCTGTATAATGAGGTCAAATTGAAACTGTGCATGTTATGAAATTAAAAGATTTCTTTCCTACTGATGATGATGACTCAGAAAGTACGCCTGGCATGTGAAGAATGCAGAAATGAAGCTGTTCCACTCTCCTCCCTGTTGAGTGAAAAGCGTAAAGGTTAGGGGTGCTGTGAGACCTGCTGGGAAGGAGCTGGTTCAGATTAAAATGTATTTGGGTACATTTCTAATCTGCCTGACTTCTGGACCTTCCAGCAAAATTGGAGAGGAATCACAGCCCTAAAACATCTCTTTTAAACAGGTGGCCTTTGTCAGTTTTGTCTCAGAGATGCCCTAGCTGAGTGAGTATTCAGGGTGCAGACATTAGGGTCATTGTAAAGGTATTAACATACTATAAGCTTTTAATGCTAAACCCCTATGAGATGCTTTTAAGAATGAATGAATATATTCTTGACAGTTCTGTGGGGATTTAGTTAAGCTCAGTGGATATGACACTGCCTTTTCTCCTATTCACTGTGTTTGCAGCTGTGCAGTGCATGTCTGTGAAAGGCCTGGGGTCTCAGGTTCGCAGTCCCAGGGCAGTCCCCATGAGCTTCCAGTGTACAAGAACTTGGTATTCAACAGTGGGTCAGCCAGTTAACAGCTGCCTTTTCCCTCTGCAGCAGGTATGGCATGGACAGGCCCCGCTCTCGCAGTCCCATCAGCCGCTCCCTGTCACCCCGATCCCACACTCCCAGCTTTACTTCCTGCAGTTCACCACACAGCCCAATGGGGACCAGCAGGACCGACTGGGGAAATGGGAGAGAGGCGTGGGATCAGTCCCCGTATTCCCGACGGGAAGAGGAAAGAGATAGCAGAGAATGGCGAGAGAATGGGGATGAAAAGAGGGACAGGACTGACACATGGGTACATGAGAGGAAACATTATTCCCGACAGCTGGACAAGTTTGATTTGGATGAACGGCTTGAAGGAGGCAGAGGACACCGAGAAAAATACTTAAGGACTGGTTCCCCTGGCTCCCTTCACCCTTTATCTGGCTACAAGAACAGGGAGGATGACTATTACCGAAAATCCTCTAAGTCAAAATCTGACAAGTTTCAGAGGCAGCTGCCGGATGTACCAGGGAGATCTAAGAGAAAGGAAGACACAAAGTTAAGGGAACGCAGGCATTCTTACAGCGAGGACACTGCCAGGGAGGAGGCAGCTGAACAGAAGCACAGCAAAGCATCTGAGGGCTCCAGGCAAAAACTAAGTGAGAAGAATAAGGTGAAGAAAGCTGAAAAAGACCAAGAAGAAGATGCTACTGCTGAAGGCAGTGATGTGAAGGAAACCAAACCACCAGAGAATGAGGTAAATAGAGATCTAAAAGTGTATTTAAAAGAAAGTATATGCTGAAGTAATATATTTTCTGAAATATCTTAGAGCATTTGTTGTGGGTGTTGTGCCACTGACATGAAATGTTTTGCCATGATAAAATCACAGAATATAGTCCTAAAAAAGGGATCTTTGAGGTCCTCTGGTCCATATCTTTGCCCACGTCATGCAGATCTGTTAACCCATTGCAGTGTTGGGTATACTATCATTCTGTGTCAAGCCCAGAATCATTGGGTAACCAGTGAGGGGATGGGGACACACAACTGAAAACAAAACCAAGTGACAGTGTGCTGTTTGCATGCAGGTTGTATGTGCAGGGGCAATTGCCCTCCTGCTCTCTAAGTCTGTGCAGAGTACTCCATAGCTGCCCTCCATAACCTCCTTTCACTCAGTGATGAGGATTGAGTTATCTGAGAATTAAGTGGTATTTTACAGAGATGCACAGTGTTTGTATGACAATATGTGGAAGTGGTTGTTACACTACTGAAATGGGGAACGAACTTTTAATGAGGGCATTTTCTTTCTGGATAACTCAATATAGGAATTGGTTTCTATTAATCATATGTCCCTACTCTCAGCTGTGGTAGGGATAATTCACACCACTCCTTTCAATGTGCTGGCAGGAATCTTCTCCCATGGCAGAAGCACTGAATCAGCTCACCTATAAAATTACAGGATCTCTGGAGAAATACTTCCAGTTGTAAAGTGGCAATGTTTGTGGGTTTGATTCTCCACTGGGAAAAAGTGGGAGGGGGAACAGATCAAGATGCCTCATTTGCTCAGTCCCAGTACAGCCCATACGCATATCCCCACCCTGTGGGGATCTGGTTACTGGCTCTTGGCCACCTTGCCTCCCCCAGCTCCCCACCCTGGGATACGCTGCCGCCATCCACCCCCAGGGCTGCTGGCACGGGAGGCTGCAGAGCTGCTTGGCTGACCAGGGCTCCCTCTCCAGCTTGTGCCTTTGTGATGCCAGGGCCATCTTCAGTTGTTTTCAGCTGACCTTGTGTTCGTTCTTCTCGTGTGAGGGCGAGGTTGATGGAAATCTCTAGATTTGTAACTCAGCTGGTCTGTACCAGCTGCAACAGTACCTCATGCCACAGATATGTGTGTTTGTACCAGCTTCTATCATCTTTCTTCTTTGGCTGGTATTTCACTATGATGTATGGTTTCTTGGGAGGAGATGTCAGAGAGAAATGTCAGACAGCATCCTAAATCACCAGTGTTGCACACTCCTCTGCATGTTTTTCAAGTTATTTTATGTGGCTTTGATAAAGGCATACCTCTCCTGGGACTACTGCTAGTAATTTATTTCAAAAGGAAGAAACAGTTTTGAATGTCTTGAACTTACATGTTGCTTTACCCCTCTTTTACTAAGTGCTAGGTAGTACTGTAGTTTTGTTCTTCCAAATTATGAACTGTGCTAGCAGTTGAATTCTCAACTGATCCTACGTCAATAAACAAAACTGGTGAGGTCTTCTGCAGAGTTTTAACACTGCTGCTCTCCTTACCACGTCTGAGCCAACATAACAGATGTGTAGAGAACAGAGGAGTGGAGGCTGGAAATTTTAGTGAATTGACATTCTCCCCCACCTGTCTTCTAGCCAATTCTGTGATATAAATTACACCTCTCTAATTTTGTGCAAAATTCTTTTTCTTAATTCTTATTTGTGCAGCTCTGCTAATGGAATCTAATTGTCATGCCTTTTCCCACAGCCTAGTTGACTTGCATAAACTTTAGAAATAAAGAATGTGACCTTGTGAGTGACTTTGATTCTCTAAACCCAGAATAGAAACATACTAGAGCACCACTGTGTGTTGCTATACGTGTATATGTGTTTATTTTAGCTTGAAAAAGAGGAGCAAGTTCCTGAGAAGAGCTCACCTTCAGATAATAAACAAGGCAAAGAATACGGAGAGGTTCTGGAAAACACAAGAAACGAGAAGGTTGGTGACACATTGTTAGTGCAGCTATATGACCAAATGAGTAAAACCCCAGTTTTGGTAGCACATTCTCCCAAATGAAATATTAACGCCTCATGAAGAGACATGTAAAGGGGTTGTAGAAAGAGGTTGTCTAAATTAGCTTGCCTTATCTTGACCCCTTTAAGGGACAGCTTTTCCTGAAGTCTCCAGAACTCTTTTTTTAGTTACTCTTTGCCCATGTACATTGCTTCACATGCACAGCCCTTGGCACTGGCAGCTGTAAGGAACGTATGCCCAAGTGAACCATGGAACTTCGCAAACCATGCCCAAAAATAGGAGATGCAGTCAGTTAGTGGAGAAAGAGGGGACTAATGATGAATACTTTTCAGAGCATTGGCCCTATGAACTATAGATAGTAGCCTCTTCTGATTGTTTTCTGGTTTTAATTAAATAATGCCTTTACAGGACCCCCACTGCTGCATCACAGTCGGGCACAGCAATGTCCTTGGAATTCCTCCAGCTTCATATCTGTAGGGTCATGGGTTGATGGTCAGATATGGAAGCTATTGATATCTGTTGCTGTAGAAAACTGATCTCCTGGCAAGAACAGTGTCAACTCCCAGAGTTTTCATGCTGTTTTAGGATTCTAGGAGGGGAAGTGTGGGAATGGCCAAACAGGAGGAGAATACGGATTATTAATAGATTATGTGTACACAAGGAGTCTGGGAGTTGAAATCTAAGCTGCAAGTGTGTCTTAGAAGTAACATATACCTTTTAATTCTAAGACTTCTGAAGTCCAGTATTAGTGTCTGAGTCCTACAAATACATAACTGCATGTAAGTGAAAACCTCAGCAGCTTGACTGGGGTTCAGTATGTTTTCATTGCACTGATACGGAGGTAGAGGAAGGGGAGAGGTTCATTTCCTTGAGTATCACACAATAACATCAGTTGCATAATAAAGTATAACAGGTTGTGCCTTGGTCTATAGCTTACAGAAAAGTAAGAAGCAGAAGACTGGAGAGAATGTAATCCCCAAGGCAGTTACAGAATCTCCACAAAGTGAAGTTTATGTGATAATTTAATAGAGATTGCTTGTCTTTGTGCATAAGGTTCAAAACCATAACACCAAGGCATATTGTTCTTTGAAGTAATAATGCAAAGGGGGTTAAGCATGGCCAGACCAAGGTTCTTCCTGGTTTCAAAGCCCACTTTTTAACAGTGATGATCTATAATCACCAGTCTCTCAAATGTTTTATATCTTTGTGACAGGACCGAGACTGGGAGAGTGGAAGTGAAATAGAAGGTGAGACCTGGTATCCTGCTAACATGGAGGAATTAGTGACAGTAGATGAAGTGGGAGAAGATGATTTAATTATGGAGCCTGATATAACTGAGCTTGAAGAAATAGTACCAGTTGATCAAAAAAATAAAGCTGCTTCAGAAATGTGCCCCTGTATGTCAGCTGTGTTAGAACTGAAAAACAATCACAGCCACTTAACCACGAGTGAAGACAAATTTGCCCATAAAACTTTAGAAACAAATTTCAGAACAGGAAAGGGCAGTGCAGCTTCTAGCGGCTGTCAGGATGATGATGAGGATGATGGTAATGATGATGCTGTAACTGAAGCATCAAGCCTAAATCTGGACCCTGAACAGAAGCCCGAGGAATTGAAAGAAGACCAATATGCGAAGGAGTCTGATCCCCAGCAGAAGGAAGGAAAAATTGATAAGAGCTCTGAGACTCATTTCGAGCCTGAAGATCACCATATACCTTCTGTTCATCTGAAAGAAGAGACTCTCCAGCTCCCTGATACATTTATAGATGATTACAAACAGATGGGATCACAAGGAGCTGAGAGCAGAGAAGTTACGGAAACGCTCGTTAAAAACACCAGTGAAGAAACAAGACATGGAAGCCAAGAGTGTCCAGAGGCCAAGGGTAACTACTGCTTTTTTTCTCTTCAGCCCGCAGAGAGCCTTGCATGTGTTCTCTGACACTACACTGAAATTTATTGCTAACGAGAATAAGTGTTGCTAATAGTATCAAGACTTGTCCTTGGAGCCGCTCAGTAAAAGAACCCCAGTGCCTTTGGCCAAGCTAAACCATTAGAGCCTCTTAGCTGAATAGTGTAAAGGAAATATGATAAGCAGCTTGCAAGCTTTCTAAAAGGCATAAGCTGCTATAATTGTCATGTCAAGGTTCACATGAGTTTAGCTGAAGTCTTTCAGTGCCTTGCTAAATTTATTTTGAATTGTCAATGAAATGAGTGACAGTCTCTGAAGGTCAACAGAAAAGTATCTGTAATGTCTGGCTGGCTCCTGGACAAGGTGGGTATTCTTACACACTGTACTGAAGCATTAGTAACATGGAAATCATCTATAGATTGTTACTTCTCAGGCCCCCTTCAACGCAAATAAACGCTTTTTGTCAGGACTTGCCTTATCATCTCTTACCTACTGCATTCTGCCTTTAATATAACTCATAGGCTGTGCTGTGAGATAGTGTCAATAAATGTAATCAAAACTCCTTGTTAATGTTTTAGCTGTCAGGAAAAGAGGGATCTTGAGTGTCTGAAAGTGAGTTCAGTTCCTCGTCACACTTTCAAATGATACTTCAGTGAATGGGCTGTGTATAATGACATGAAGTAGAAAACAACAGACTGTGTTGGCCAGGAATGCTCTTTTTTTATTGCTTCCAGAGGCCATGTGGTGGACAGGGGGTTGTGAAAAGAAGCTGATGGAAGATTTTTGAGGGTGCAGTGCTGGAAACATTTAATGTGAATGTCTGATTTTGAACTAATTTCATCCTCCAGGATAAATTTCAAACTCACTTGGTTTTCAATACTTACCTGTTTTGCCTGAAGGCACCTTGTCAGACTTTGCATATTTGGAGATAATATTGCCATGCAAACTCCCTGGGACTGGGCATGGCAAAGCTGGCTACCCTTGGCTGTCCAGGCAGCCAGCTGATGAAAGAGTTGGGTATCTCAGGAGCATAGTTACTTTAGTGTTTTCAGCATCTCAGCTTCCAGCTTGTCAGCAGGGAGCCCGGAAGCTTCAGGGCATCTCATGCTTCCCAGGTTTCTGACACAGACTTGATATCTGGGATCTGCAGTCCAAGTCTCTGGGCCCTCTGCAAATGCAGCTGCCAGCTCAGAAGCACAGAAATCAACTTAAGTGGGACTTAGGTTTCCACAAAGGCCCTGGATGTCTTAAGAGCTTACTGGAGGTTTTCCAGTTCTCTGCTGCAGATTTGGAAACCTGGGATGGGCTTAAAATTAACTTGAAAGCCAACCAGTCAGGTTTTTATATTATTTTCTTTTTAAATCCTGTAATAGACATATTTAAAACAGTGAAAGAAAATTCCTTCTCGTAGCCAGAAACTGCAGATCTTTGAACTACAGACCTGAAAGGCAGGAAGGGTTTGGTTTGGGAAAAATGTTTGTTTTATGAGAAAATGTATCCCTTATCTAGGTGAAATTTGCAATGCAATAGAAATTTTGTCAGGGTAAGGGAACTAATTCTTTGATCTAAGAACTGAAGAATAGGTATCAAATCAGTTTATTTGTAATTCTGTTGCTCTGTGATAACAAATTTCTCTTTTTTAAAATAAAAGTAATTCATATGTTGAGAATCACAGGAAGGGAGAGCACCCTGGCTTTTCACTGGCTATATCTGCCTTAGCAAATCCATCCAGTGTTTTACACACCTTGGATCTCCTGCTGCATCCATTAATGCTGGTCAGGAGGGACCAAGCATCCCAATCCTTCTAGCCAGAACCAAAATCTTTTAGTGGCTAGGAGCCATACAGCAGAAACTGTCCCTTGGAGGGCTGCGGGATGGGAGAAGAGTGGATCCAAGGAGAAGATGACAATGATGCTGCAGGGATCCTGCAAGAAGCAGGTTTGGGGATTTGCTGTTACCAGGTCCTGCTGCCCCCACCATCTCAGCAGCCACTTTGTCAGCCCAGCTCCATCTCTGGTCAGGCACTATTACATGTGGTTACAGAGCTTCAGTCAGACCGTGCTTGTGCAGAGACACCTGTAATGTTATAGGTCTACTTAGAGATTAAAATAGGAAAAAAACACCAAAATATAACAAGAAATTAGAAATAGAAAAATGGTGTACTCAGAGAAACAGGGGTGACTGCACAGTGTAGTACAGCTGTTGGAGTTGCACTAAATAGACCTCTGATTTGAATGGAAAAGCATTTTTTTCCAGAATTTACTTCTTTATTTTTTTTTCTCTCCGAATTTTCCTTCATGTACAGATCCACCCAGAAAGTGCTCCCAAGAAGTTTACAAAAGTCTCTTTAGTAAACTGTTTTCATTCAATACATTTATTCATTTGTTAAGCAAATTCTAGGTACCTGGAAATGAGATCTCTGGAATACCCGGAGGTGGAGTCTAAACAAAGGCACTCTCCGCCAGGCTGGGAACAAGAGGACGTCTTCACTGAGCTCAGCATTCCCCTGGGTATGTTGGGCCGCCCACTGCAATACCCAGGGCTTACAACAAGATGTCACTTTAAGGCTACTTGCTATATTTATTTTTCGGAACAGATGTGAGGAGAGTGAAGGAACAGGGTATATGACAGAGGGGTAGCTGTTGAAAGAAATGGTCTTTTGATTGTAGATCGTTGCTAATTTCATTCCAAATGAATGGCAAAATGTAGCTGTTGATGTCGCTGGTGAGGTGAATTAAGTTCCTTTGAACGATATATGAAATACATATGAAAAAATACTTAGTAATTTAAAAGTCTTTGTCATAAAATTATTGACTATACTTTCAGTATAAGCAAAAGTATTGGGTTTACTGTGTAAATAACTGATAATGAGTAAAACACTTGGAAGAAGTACATCCTAAAAAACAATCTTTGTAATTTAAACATAAATTTACTGCTAATAAGCACTATTGTGTTTCTAGCCCTTGAGGTTACAAAGCGAAGTTTCCAGTCAATACTATGTGTGAGAAAGTACATTTTAAAATATGTATATCTAAGAGAGAAAAGAAAGGTGTATTTGCAATGCACAGGATTTTAAACTGCAGCTCAGTATTGCAAAATTAGGGAAATCACAGAAGTGAATCCAGGATTCAGTCTTCCTGTCCCTGTCATTTAACTAAACAGCACCTTTTTTTCTTTGGAAACAAGTTTATTGTGGGAGGGGTAGGGTTTCAACTGACACTTTAATGTAATTCAGAATTTCTCAATAGGTGTGGAATTTGTGGTGCCTAGAACTGGCTTTTACTGCAAGCTCTGTGGACTCTTCTACACAAATGAAGAGACAGCAAAGACAAGTCACTGCAGGAGTACTGTTCACTACAAAAATCTTCAGGTAAAAACAGAGTTGAAGCTACCTAACAATGAGCTTATGGGGTGGATTGTGAGTCAGGTAGAGGATGCAACAAAAAACTAGCTTTTATTCTGTGAACAGAATTCAGATGAAGTGAAATTCAGATAAGCCAACTTTTTAGTATTTCCAAATGTTACCACACCACTTTCTCACTCCAAGATCCTTGAAAAGAACTTCTGGATCATAAGTAAAATGGGGTCAGGTGATAATTTGGTCTTCTAATATACATTTGACCCTTGTCACTAGCACAGCATGCAACTCAGATCTTTAATTCTCTGTTCTTGAGGGTCCCAGATGTTTCTGTCACCAGGAGTGAGCCCTGCAGCAGCCTTTATTACGTCTTAACTTCAGGAGCACTAAACATGCCACATGCCCAACAGTGTTGCCAGACTTATTTTTGCCCTGGTGTGAATTTGTGCAGCGTGTTTCAGCACGCAGTGCTCCGTGACGCACAGGCATTTCCTGTGACCCGCTGAAATCACCCCCCTGCACTGCAGAGCAGCCACACAGAGCACCACTGCTGAATAATTTCTATAAGGACATGCACAAACATGTCATTACTTGTATGGTTTCCATAAGAATATAACATGAGTGTGTCAGCAGTTGACAGTAGCACACAGAGACCACGTGTGCCTGCAGTTCAGTGAAAAGACTCTGACTTTACCACTTCCTGATGCACTGTGTATAGGATCAGTCATGAGCATTCACTGCCCCATGCTGAGGACTCCTCAGAGGAGGTGGCTCTGCCTCTCAGCTCCAGTCCCTGCCTGTGAGCAGGGGGTGCACAGTGCAGAAGACACTTGTGTTGGCATTCTCATACTCTTAGCAAAAGTCATGAAAGAACAAAACACAGCTGCTCCTTCTTTTTCTGTTCCTTCCCTCTGCCCATAGTAAATCCTGTAACTCTGTTTCTCTTCCAGTAATAGCTCTCTTTCCTTAGCTGGCTAGTAGGCATTGAGTTTTCCAGTGATGCTCAGAGTCAAATAATTTCTCTGGGAGAATTTTCTTCATGACTTTCCAGAAGTTCCATAACTATAATCATACAAAGGCCTCTAGCTTAAAAAGACTGGGCCTGCAGAGCTGTGATGCTTGCTCATAATGGATCCTCCAAGTGCAAATTTGAAAAGCAGGTGCCTGGATACTTTTTTTGTGCTTCATGCAAAAAATCTAGAGGAATTCACCAGAGGTGGCACCATTCAGTGCATGCTGTGTATCCCATGCAAGTTTGTCCTGAAGAAACTCATACTGAAGCAAAGATAGCAATTCCAGCCCCTGCCCTTGGAAACCAGTTCTATGGGAAGAAGAGGGATTTTTTTTTTTTTTAATTTTCTAAGTTATTTTGTTGAAGTCATAAGAAAAAACAGTCCAACTAAAACTGACTTAGTGTGAAAATAACCTCTTTTTCTCCCTGTTATGACATTTCCCGTGAGTACTGTGGTTGATAACTAGCACTGAGTGGAGATAAAAGAACAAAGACTATAAAAGCTGTTAAAATTAAATCTGTCAAATGTGGTAAAGAAAACAGACTGTTCTGTCGAGGTCTACCTCTTATCTTACTAAATACAGGAAGTAAATATCTCGGCCAACTTTTGCCTGCTCAAGTGGAAACTTAGCAAATTTTAAATAACTGTTCTGTGTTACTAGAACCCTTTTAGTCGCAATAATGCTCACTTCTGCACTCTGCAAGAAATATCAGTCTTCTCCTGTGATGATGCAAGTAGTGTATCCACCAATATAGGAACTAGGGACTCTGTATGTGAAGCTGTGGGAGTGCTGCTGCAGACTGTGTCTGTTCTCTTGCCTTCATCCAAATACCACCTTCCAGTGACAACAACAGTGTTGCAAATGCTGTCATAGCTTGGAGTCTTTTATAGCTGATTCTTGTCTTTCATGTGATCTCCTTGAGCCACATGCAACATGTATGTTCAGTGTTTGGATTTGAATGCAAAACTAAACAGTTTGTTTGCCAGTTTTCTTCCAAAAGCCTTTTTTATATGATGTCTTGAAGTAAAATAGTCGATTTCATCTGAGTAAAATGCCCCTTGAAGAACGGCAATTGCTGACAAAAAAATCAAGTGTTTCTTTGTCAGCCTTGCAGACTTTTTGCAATTTTCAGTTCTCTTCAGCTTGATAAATTATTTTCCCAGTCAGTGTTTATATTCATAGATCCACTGCGTTTTCCGTGTACAAAAAAATCCATCACTTGGCCATCACTACCACTAAAAGCTGTCAGATTCATCTAGTGGAAGCTACCTTGGCAATTCAGTGCAGCGTTTTATCCTGTTTTCCACTGGCTTTATGCAGCATTCACCAAAACTTGTATTTCAGTGAAAAAAACGCACAGTTTTTGCTTGACTGCCATTTTGCTATGATTTGATCTGAATCTGTGAACTTCCCAACTGGTGTTTGTGGTACTCGTGATAGCTAAAGGTGGTGTATAAAACTCAGTCATATTTCGGTTGGTAATCATTAAAAACCAAAAATGCCTGGGTTATCTAATCCAATGACAAGCGTTAGTGATTTATTACAGTTCATGGTGTACAGAACATGTCTTCCAGCCTTTATGGACCCTATATCTCTGCATAATATTGTAACATTTACTCTGGCTTTCTGCCACATGGAATTTTGCACCCAGAGATCAAGACTGAGGGTTGTGTAATTTCCACAGCCAAACCTCTGTATTCAGAATAACAAGGGCAGAGCCGTCACTTTGTCACGGATATGTCCATTCATTAACAGCACTGAAACCCTTTCAGATGTACCTCTTACATTCAAACCTGGTATTTACATGATGGAACCTGGCAGTCCTATCACAGCTCTTAGTGTTTTTACATCCATTTTTCATTTCACCTCTTCCCCATGAATTCCAAAGAGCAAACTGTACTCTGGGGGAATCCTGCAAGTAGATGAAATTTTGTAGTGACGTCGGATAGTCTTTTCAGAACAATTCAGAATGAGTAATTAGCTCAAAAGGGGAGTTTTATGATCATAATAATGTGCAGGTCAGTTATTCTTGCATGTGATAAATGTGTAAGACATTAATAAGAATATCTCTGCATGATTATGTGGGAATTTCCCATGTGTCTCTGCACCAGCTGCTGCTGAAGAAGCTTCTTTCCATCCATTTCTATGTCTGCTGACCACGAATAAGTACTTTGAGTACCATTTTCAGACCCACACCCATTCATCATCCAATTTTTATGCAGCTCTGCCAACTAAGAGCACTGCCAAAAGGCTGAAAGCGTCACTGGCCATGTCTGGTTTTTTTGAAATCTCACTGAGTACTTAAAGCAGTGAAAGGCTTTATCTTAGAGAAACACAATAAATGCAAATGCTCCAGCCAAGCTGCTATATTGTGTTAGTTATTACTGAGTATGATTATTCCCTTAAAACAAAATGTTCTTGTACGAAAGGTGTATCTCTGAACTGGACACACTGAAAATGTAATATGTATGCTTTAAATTATGACTCTGAAATTGCATCTATTTTCTGACATACCAGTACTTTCCTAGCATAAGTCAGTTGACTCAGTGGAGTTAGTTCCTGCCCTATAGCACATGGGAGTAGAGAATAGGTGAGATCTAGTTACACAGTTAGACTGATGGGGAGTAGAGGCCCTCCTAGTTCTGTCATTAGTTCCCCTCGTGGCACAGAGTAAACCACTGAATTTCTGAGGCTTTGAGTGTATCCTGGTAGTTTGGCTGACACAGCCATATTTCCTGGCTTGAGCTTTCACCAAAGTGGGGCTTCTGTGTGCTTTCTCCCCTTTTTGACATGCTGGAAGAGTGAGAGCTCTGAAAAGGCATAAAGAATCCCATGTTGAATATTTTTAGTTTTGGTAACAGTGCTTTGGTTTTTTTATGTGATTGCAGAAGTATCTATCCCAGCTTGCAGAAGAGAGCCTGAAAATGAAGGAAGAAGGCAGCCATCTGCCTCAGGACGACACTGGCATTGTTCCTCATTTTGCAAAGAAAAAACTATGATGCAGATGAACTGGAAGAGCTTAATGAGTGAATGCTGATATTTTATTTTTTTTTTAATTTCTATGATATAACTGTCAATTTGCACTGTACAGAGGAGGGGAAATAAAGAGCATGTTTCCATGCATCTATGCCCAGAGTGCCATTAAAAACCAAAATGCCTGAAACTGTTTCCCACGGTGAAGCAATGCTGGCATATCTGTAAGAAGTGGAGCAATTCTTTCTCACACTCTGTGTGCTGGGAGTGGTTTCCTAGATTAAATCAGAATTCTCAGGGATTCTTAAAGTTTTAATTCTGATGTAACACATCAGGTCAGGCGGAGTACTTAGAAGCACTCAGCATCCTCCAGTGGACGCTGGAAGGAAAGGAGATGTGACTATAAATAGGCTTTAATGTTGCTTAAAATATCTTCAGCCATTTCACTCATTGCCCCAGTAAGAAGTAGGATTTGCATAGGACATTTAAAGCCATTGTGTTACAACTAGTCAGTAGATAGCATAATGTAAACCCCATCAGCATCCACCTCCATGTCTTAGAGCTTGGTGAAATGATAAAATGTTTGTGTTGTTAAGCACTGACTGTACAATGCCAGTGTTGTGAACACTGAGGGAGCCACAGTCTGTCCCAGGGACCTTGTAGCCTGAACCCAGCACAGCAAGAGCAATTTGAATGCACATGCTGACAGCCAGCCTGCTCTGGTTTCAGCATTTTCCATAGTTGTGGTCAGGATGTTCTCCAGGTACCACTGTGTTTGAAACTGTTGTTTTTGATAATTCTAAAGGGTGCCAACTTTGAGTCTTACAGACTTGAAACTCTCACGAGATGTTTTTTAAAGTGCCACATGTTTGGACCATGTCTCTTTTAGACATTTTACTAAGATCCTTGCTTTTGGGGTCTTTTTGTTTTCTTTAAAGCTTGCTTTTCCTCAGCTTGGCAACACTGAATTTTCCTGATTTTTGTGGAAAGATGCCAGAATTTTAATATTGTTTTTGTATTTTATTTCCCTGAATTTTTTAAGGTGAATACAACAACTGATGGCTCATGGAGTGCTGCACTGAGAACACAGGATGCACCAGCAGCTCTGGCATTATTATGAGCTATTGTTTCTGCACAGTTGTTGCTTAGTATTTTGCAAAGTCCCTTTGAAATGCTCTGTACAAGTTTCTGGTTAATTTCAATAGGGCTTTGTGTACTAAAGTGAATACTCATGCAAACCATTGCCAGAATTGATCCCAGAGTTTATAAAATGTCCCATGCAATCTGGGCAGATGGGGATTTGCAGGCGCATTTCCATTCTCTGCCTGACTATAATATTCGTCACAGTATGTTCTGTAAGAATTGCTGGTGCTGGATGTCCTGTTTAGATGTTGTGTGGAGGAAACGGATCCTATCCCTATCTAATCATTCTATCCCTAAGAATGACATGGATGTTGCAAAATACTGCAAAGTGGCTAAATTGCCAAAACTGTTTTCGCCAAAGTATTTGTGCCCTGATATCTTGTGCCATGCTCATTCTCTGAGGTACCCTGTAGCCCAGCAGTGTGTCTCAGAGGTGCCTGGTGGTGTTGCCTGAAGCCCTGCTCCATTTCAAGGCCTGTGCTTTCCACCTGTTTTTACCAGAGGTAGGTTCAGATTTCATATTTGGAATTCCTGCTTCTTGCAAGTCGAGGGATTCTTTGCATCCCAGATTCGGACAGGGCCAATCCAAAAGACAAGGGGAAATGAAAAACATTACAGCCTAAATCCTCCTTTGTCCAGGCTTGAAGTATGTGAAGACTTGGGTCCATCTGTCATTTAAAACAACCTACATTTTTTGTTGTTTTCCCCCATGGGAAAACAAAGCAAAACAAAAAAAATCAACAAAAATCAAACCAATATTGCAAACCAGGTATTTTTCCTTCAAGGGTTGGGTTTTTCTTTGGCTGTTTGTTTTTCACATTGCAGTGAAACTTGAGTACAGGGCTGTTAGGACAAGAGCTTGTATTGCAGGCTGTAAGATGACGAAAATGGCAGTAAAGATTGTGCAATTGTCTTCTAAAGTGCAGCTCTCATGTATCATCTGAATATGAAGTTCCCTTCATGCCCTTCAGCACAAACTGAGCACAGGGGAAGGAAATCACTACAAATGCAAGCATCAGATCTTTGAAGCTAACCCTGCTATCAAACTGGGGCTCTCACTGGCCTAATGGGAGCTTGTTAGACCATGTGGTTAAGCTTAATTGGATGTGAGACATAGCTGACTGTATATCAAAGTCATATGCCTCCAGCAACTTTATCCCCAGGTAACCTCAAATGAGAAAAGTATCACTGTTATTATTCTTTATTTGTATTGCAGTAGAAGCTACAGGTCCATTGCCTTTATTATAGGCAAGGCACAAATCCACAACAAAGACTTTCCCAGGCCAAAGAGCTTTAAATCACACTTTCTGAAAACAGACAACAGGTGGATACAGGCAGGCAGGGAAAGCAGCAGGTAACCATGAGATTTTGACTGGCAGCAGAAGAATAATTAAAATGAGTGTTTACCCGGGGGCTTATTTTTGGATTTATGAGAGATGATTCAAACTACTTTTTCCCTTCTCTGGTTCTGAACCAGGTTCATTCCCATTATTCACAGCTTGCATTTAACCTCCTTTTTATTTTCCTGGACAGTTGCATTAGAAGTGCAAAATCCCATCTTGATGTAGTGGGTCTTAGAAACCTTCCCTATCCATAGGGTTAGGGTTAGTGTTAGGGTTACTTAAGTTTCGGTCTCCATCTGGGGCTCCAAAAGCTGGAGTCTTGACCAAGCCCACCAGGAACAGTTCAGTCTCCAGTTACCCTGTTGGGGTCACAGGTACAGGCTCTTGCTTGTCACTGAGGAAGGAGGAGGCTCTAGATGGCATCTATGCCCTGTGCAGTTTCCTCTTCTGGAGGTAGATGACTCAGGTGAGCGATGCAGAAGCAGAGCCCAGTCCTGCAGACGTGATCAGACCCAGACATTTAAAAGGTTCTTCACGACACCCTGTCCCTTTGAGATCTGTCCTGACACAACAGCAATCTTTAAAATCCTGGGAATGGCCAAACGAGCAATTCTTCTTTCTGAGAAGGTCCTTTCTCCCCCTGAAGCTCAGCATTTGAAAGCAGTTAAAAGCAATCCCAAATCTCAACAAGCTCCTGATGATCCCCATGATCAGTTTTCAGCCCAATGCACTTTGAGAACTCGGAGATAATCTCCTTCCCTCTCCAACAGGCCATCATGCAATGCTGACAGGCACTCAACTCCTCAACTTCTCTCTACTACCTATTTTGCTGAGGAAGAAGGCTGCTGTAGGCAGCCCCTTACCTTCCTCAGCTTGTGTAAAAATGTGTTTCTTTTGGTTTATTGTATTTAAAATCTTGACTTTTTTTAGTTGGTATAATTCATCATCACTATAATCCATGCTGTTTATTTATATATCTATATATATCTATATATATAGCACAAAGCAGGCTCAGGTCTAGCCAAACAAATATTGATATTTAAAAAGGAGCTTCCTTAATATATACAAACCATTTCAACACATCTCAACCAAAGATTGCACTTTTTTAATAGGGACTATGTTTTTCAACTTTGTGAAATCTGTATTGATCTCAAATAGTCTTTAATGTCAATCTGCAACGTACTTTGAACTAAAAATTGAAAGAATTCAACATTTGCCCCATAAGATTAGACAAAGTTTCATATTGGCTTTAACACTAAATTAGTGTTAGGCTGGTTATATTCAGGGTTTTTTCTATTCTCTAAGGATTAAGGCTGTGATTTGTTGAATTATACTTGAACTGGACCAGATGTACTATTTATTGAGCTTATATAATCTTGTTAATTTAAGTTTTGGCTTGTAAACAGTTGGAATTTGTTAGTATTTGTTTAATTATGTAGGAACTGTCACCATTATTAACTGATCTGTGTAACTGATTGCAAAGTGTTTCAATTTGTGTTTCTTAAAAAGGAAGATTTTAATAAAGAGAATAATAAATCATATACTTTGGTGGGCAGCTGTCCCAGCAACAACTTCTAGCTTCCCAAGGGATCCATTAAAAATCACAAATTAATTGAAGATAGTTTGGGGGGTAAGAAGAAGCAGGGGGACAAAAGGTTTGCTTTTAAATATAATTTCTGTCAGTTGCGGTTCTTAGCAGGCAGCTCCCACTGTACAGATTGAGAGTGATTGCCTCCAGCATGATCTGGTGCTGAAGTTGAAGTGAACACATCTCAGTGGTTCATTCTGTAATTATTATTAATTGCTAATACCAACTCCTGTCCCTCTAGATGTGTCCTCACTTCTTCTCTTAATTTGTGACTGAACTGGGCAAGCTGTCTGTCCCCACTGGCTTTTCTCTGTCTCCATCCAGGTTATCTTCTCAGCCTCCTGAAAGCACCATATAAAATCTTCCCCAGCCAGGCACTTTCTCCACCTCATCTCAACCTAAGAAGTCCCCTGTTTGCCCAATTACTGTGTTTCCCTTGTGCTCTCTGTCTGCCTTTGTTGATTTTTCTTCTTTTCAGCAGACTGTCCTCCCTGGTGCCTCCCCAGCTGTACAGGGGCTTTTCCCACTCTTTGGGCTTCTGTCTGGCTCACCTCCATTGCCATTATCCAGTGCCCTTGGGAGGAAATAAAGCTCAGTCAGGGTGATATAAAGACACACTTGTACTAAATATTTAAAGACTGCAGTAAGGACAAAAGCTGAGAGGAGTCTTTACCATGAAATTTGCTGAATTCATTTGGTGGAAAACACTGGGGGGAAAACTGAGAGAAAGCAAGGTTCAGTCCTTGTGCAAAGTAGGACATGGGGCACTATCAAAGCACGAACTACACCTCCCACCACCCACTGAGTGAGGGAAATGGATCCATCTGCCCCACTGAAAAGCTAAGGAAGTCAGTCATGGGCAAAAAGGCTGGCACTTGGGTTTTTTGGCTCCCCAGTTCATTAAAGCAGTGTCTCTTGTTTTGCAGGTGAGGTACACATGTAATGTATTTTAAGCACACAGAGTTTTGGTTCTTCTGTCCTTGATGTGTTGAAACCTTCTTTCATGTAATACCATCTCACTGGAGCTTTGAATCTCTCACTCTAGAAATCAGGCAAATTGACATCAAGATAGCCACAAAAACAAAAATTAAGTCCAAACTGTGGTGTTCAAACATAATGTTTCAAGTACAGATTTTGTCACACTACATTTTCTTGCTGGAAAGGGGAACTCTGGTCTGAAAAACTTCACAGGTGAACACCAGCCTGCACCCAAACACCAGCCTGGCCTTTTGACACAAGGCTGTGACTGACCTCAGTGGGACAGACAGGCTTTAACCCAACTGTCCTGCTTGACCCACAGAGCAGATCAGGTCAAGGCTGTCTGAAAACAGGAGCCCTCCCTGGGAAGCTGACTGGAGGAGGGCAGGGGTGTGCAAGGAGCTAAGGACCATGCTGCCTGCTTTGGATCAGGCTGATGTGGGGTTGGCTGGTGGACACTGCCCTGGCACCTCAGCTGGGCTCATCAGCAGCTCCCTGCAGCACACACTGGCCCTGTGTGAAGCAGCCTCCCTTTGCCTGCTTTCTGGCACTGAGGCAGCCTGGGACTGTGCTGTGTTTGTGCAGGTGGCAGCAAGGGCAGCCCCAGAGAAAAGGTTTGCCTCTGCTTCCTTTTCTACATCCAGCTCTGCCAATCTCCACTTATCTGTGTCAATAGGTTGGGCTCTCCTTGTGTGCTTGGCTCACCTGATGCAATGCTGCAGCATGAAGCCATGACGGCGTGTGGTATGTATTCATGAAGGAAAAGTTCTCCCGGTTGTGCACAGGATGGGAACCAGGGATTCTTCCTAAAACATCTTAGTAGAACATCTTAGATGAAACAAAGTGTCTCCTTTTGCCTTACACAAAAGAAATACCCATAAGGATCACCATTCAATGGCATGAAGCCGTGTCAGGAGGTTTAAGTTTGATATTAGGAAAAGGTTCTTCACCCAGAGGGTGGTTGAGCACTGGGACAGGCTCCCCAGGGCAGTGACCACAGCAGCAAGCCAAAGTTCAAGAAGCATTTGAACAACGCACATAGTGTGAATTTTGGGGTTGTCCTGCACAGGACTCGGTGTTCCTTGTGGGTCCCTTCCAAATCAGAATATCCTATGATATGACATGAAATGATTCTCATTGCAGGGCCTGAGGTGGCCTTACTGACCCTGGGGGTCAGGAATCCTCTCCAACTCCCCTGCCACGTCTCGCCTCCCTTTTGCTTTCCTTCAGTGGAGCTACGGTGTGTTACAGCACTGTACAGTCTTTATGAAATGGTCTTGTACTAGCCAGACATATTCACAGCACCACAGAAACATGACTTCTCAGATGCTGAAGTGAAAGAAGCAGAGGTACTTTCCACCTCTTCCTTTCTAGCTGTCCCCTTTTACTGCAAACATGAGGGTCAGCAGGGCCCTGGTGGGTGTCACAGGGGATTGGGAGCAGGCAAGGGAGTGGTGGGGCCATCAGGATCCATCTTCCACACTGTGAGAATGGTTTTTTTAAAGCTCGTCTGCACACAATTGCATCAGCCTACTGCAGGGTGAGTTGTCTAATCAGATACCCAAGGTGATTAAAGCCAGCAGCTCTCTCAATTCATATCAGGCCTATTCTGCTTAAAGCATCAGTCAGGAACAGTGTTCAGCTACCTAAAGTAGCTTCCTTTAAACTGAAATAGGAGTGTATGTCAATTCTTAATTAACTGGGTCAGATCTGAATGAGTGGGCATGTCTGAAAGCTTTTTGTGAACTAGAAGGCTGCATAGGGCAGGCTGAATCCAGCCTATTTAATGTTTAAATAATTGCCAGGCAGAGTTTCTGCCAGTCTTTCTCAAGGTAAGACAGTAACAGCAGCACAGCCCTGGGTCAGGAGGCAGCTTTTTCAGCCTGTGCCTTAGAAACAAAGGTTCTTGTTTAAAAGGTGTCCTCCCCTTGTTCCTGAGCCTTGTTTGAGAACATGTATATGAGTTCCACCTTCCTTAAACACTGTCTTGGTGTCTTTAGAGAACACAGGAAGCCTGTTTTGTTTGTGGGTTTCTTCTCTGGCTGGGCTGTTTTTGCATTGCAGCTGGTTTATCTTTGGCAGATAGCAACGTGTACTTGGCAGGAAACTTTCACCTTGAGCTCAGGGGGCGTAGCCACACTATGTTTTGCACACCTGTGGTGGGGAACTAGGAAAAATTTGCCTGTTTCTGTCGCTGCTGAGATGCAAAAACCAGTTTCACAACAGTGCTATTAGTGTTTTGTAGAGGCCCTGGCTCCCAAGACTTGGGCACATTGGAGGGCTGTGTGTGTGTCTGTGTGCGCATGAGCAAGACTTATGCTGCCCTGCAAGGACTTTAGCATTCAGCAGCTGGCAATTGGATGTACTTCACCAAGTAACATTGTTTTGGGGTGTCCCCAAGTTGAGCTTCTAACCTCCTTATCTACCCTGCTCGCTGTTACTTCCCATCATACTGTCTGTAGGTAGGTGCTGTGACAATAAGCTTGCTGAGCCACTCCCTGCACTGAGACATTCACAGGGACTGGTGCTGATGTTCCCGGAGGTGCCTTTTCCACCGAGTGCAGGGACTCTGGAAAGAAGTCAGACCTTAAATAGGTGTTCTCATAGGAGAGTAAAAAGAAGAACACTGAGACCAGCAGGAAGAGCAGCCCAAGTC
Organism: Pachyramphus minor; assembly: GCA_013397135.1. Lineage (NCBI taxonomy): Eukaryota > Metazoa > Chordata > Aves > Passeriformes > Tyrannidae > Pachyramphus > Pachyramphus minor. Next base: position 357,964 of record VYXB01010417.1, read on the forward strand.
TGTCCTGATGCTAATGGGGATCAGCACGACTCCAGCTGAGCTCTTCTAGTGCCTATTTGCATCTGATTGCAATTGGGAAAGATTAACTCAGGTAGGCAGCATATGCTAGACATTAGTCTTCCAAGATATCTGTAAGGCATCCAGGATGCTGTAAGTGATCCCAGAAGCCTTCTCCTTCCTTTTCTCTCACAAATTAGCCTGTGGGTGGGGTGAAGGGCCCCTGAGGGTGGGGCACAAGGGGTATTTTAGTAAGTCAGAGTGGGGATTTGCCATTGGACATCACCCTCCTGTGCCAGGCACAGAAGGCAGCCCAGCTGCCACAGGGGCACAGAGCGCTGGCAGTGCCTTGTGTGACTGATGCCAGGCTGTGTATGAAATGGACCCAAGAGATCTGAAATAAATGGGTTGGACTGTGTTCATGGGTATTTCCCACCACCAAGCTGATGTCCCTGTCACTGCATGTTCACAGGCTGTGTGTTACATGCTCCTCTGGTTTTCTCTTCCTGCAAGGCACATGCTGATTCATGAGCTGCTGCTGTTGTTCAGCCAAACCCCCCCAAACCCCCATCCAAAACCCCTTCTGTGGGGTCTGATGTCAAAACCAGCAGTGAGAGTCTCACGGAATTGAAGGCTACTTGAGCCTTAAGGTAAGTTAAAACAACATCAGATGCAAGCAGTGCCTAGCAGTGTGAGAAAACACTGTGTTCTACCAGCCCAGTGAAAAGAGAATAAAAACCTGAAGTGAAACCTATCAGAAATACAGTTTGGATATGTTTCCCCCAGGAGCTGCTCCATCTCTCTGCGCTCAGGGCATGTTCACACCATGGCAAGGAATGGCTTGAACTCACTCTCATTAATCACTTCTTGTCAGCCAAGCAAAGTGGGAAGTAAATTCTGTTTGCTGAAACCACCATGCAGGTGGTCTGAGCAAGTGGATGTCAGCTCAGCGGGAGCAGGGAAGGGTGTGCACCAGGGGTTACTGTGGGTCAGCTGGTGTCTTGATTACTTGTGATTGTGTGAACTAGCCTGAAGATGCAGACAATACAAAGCAGAGTGATGCTTCTGAGGTTTTTGAATCTCATATCTGCTCTTATTTCGTCCTGGAGGTTTTCGACAAAGATCACCCACTGAAACAAAGAAGAATCGCTTTCCTGAAACACAAAGGACCAAGTCATGTATTCAACCTCTTTCAATGCCTTTCTATGATCTTGCAGAGCCTTTGAATTCCTCTTTACCTACAAGAGGTTTACTACAGTGCAAAATGAGTTCCTGGAACAAAAAGATGCTCCTTTTCAAGGGGATATGGATTGTTGAGGCTTCAGGTAATGCTTTGAGGTGAGTTGTCATAAGTTGCTAAAATAATCTTTTCCCACCACTTTCCTCATGTCAGCATTTCTAGAGCTCCAGTGCGTTGTGGCTGCTGTTGTTATGTAAGAATTTATGAATGGCTGAAAAGTTCAAAGGCATATTGGCAACCCCAAGTCCCGAAAAACCAGGAGTCATCCCAAGCCCTACCCCGTTTCCCAAGACAAAGTTGTTTGCCAGCTATTTCTTTTCTTAACTTTTTTTTTTTTATTAGCCCACAAACTTTAGGAACTCCTTATTCACCTCCCAGGTTTTTTGAGCTTTTAGATTGCACTAGCTTCATGGTTTCAAATCTTTCATCCACAAAACCTTGAGGGCTAGGGACATACTTTGTTTATAAATGAAAGTTGAAATTCCCTTGTTTCAAGGAGCTGGGATTTTAGGATATAATACCCAAAGCATAAAAGTTGTGATAAAATCACAGAAGTTGCCAGTAGTGCAGAGAGTCTCCTCTGTTTGGAAGGAGATATTGGATTGCAATGAGCTGCAGGCATCACTAGCTACTGTCATTTTAGTGAGTCAAATAAAAATAACATTGCGGTTAAACATGAGCTCTACAGGCCTAACTAAAGAAGATAACCTCATCTCTTTCTAGCTGCAGTGGTTCACAAAAGCGTTGCCTTTGTAATCCTCTGGATTAATGTTCACACTCAAGCACTCTGTCCCAGAAGCCTCTGCACCCCTGGCAGAGTTCATTTAAAAGGATAAAGCCTCTCTGGGATGTAGAGGAGGCTGGTGCCAGCCAGGCACCTCCTGGGACACGTGGCTGTGGCTGCTTCCAAACCAGGAGCATTTCAGCCCAAGTAATCCTCCTTTCTTCCCTCTCATTCCTCTTGACTGTTGCTTTGATTTCAGTGTCGTGCTGCCTTTCACGTAGCCCCCTTCAGACTGAGTCGGATCCCCATTGTCTGTGTTGTCAACACAGCTGTTTAAATCCCTTCCCCCAAATACCCCAGCTTTCCAGAAAGCTCCTGCCTGCAAGGCCCAGGCACTGTTTTGAGTTTGCAGCTTTCTGTCAGGTCCTGAGCTGAGCTCAGATTCCTGTTTGGACCAGCATGAGGTCAAAACGGAAACGAACTCAGGAAAACCCTCCACTTCAGCATAGCCTGATGTTCACTGACTGTGTGCTGGAGGCTGCTGCAGCGCTCCAGCCTGGGACTGGCAAGCAATGCAGGACAAAGCGAATGACTAGCATTATTAAACATGCTTTGCAATTATACAGCACCTTTTCATCTAAAGATTTCAAAGCTTTGTAGCACTCACACAAAGTTACTTATTATCCCTGGCGTTTAGCAGAGTCAGGAAAGGAAGGAAAGCAGCAGCTAAGTGACTTGCCTTAGGTCATGCAGCGAGTGGCGTCAGAGGTGGGAACTCAGCCCCGAAGTGCTGACTCTGTGGCTCATGCCCCAACGCAAAGACACACCTTGCCTTCTCCCAGAGTGAGGGTGCCAGACCACTCTCCTTGGGGGTGCAGAGATGGGAGAAGCACTCTGCCCACCCAAAGGGTCAGCACAGCCCGGGCACGGCACTGGAGACGCCTGGCTGGGAGCAGCACCCCCCGCACCTAAGCCCTGCTCTGTTCCCCGGAACCCTGTGCACACTGCTGAGGGGCTGTTGTGGCATCTGTTCTGCCTGAGGCTGCAGACCAGCTTGCCATGGCATGGTGTGGCTGAGTGTGGCTAAGTACACCAGTGTGGAGCGTCTGGGGCAGGGTGTGGTATGCCATGCCCATGGCTAATGCAGACTCCATTTCCAGCATGATCCCTCCAGCCCACGGGCTGTATGCACATGAGAAAACCACAAGGACCCTCCTTGACAGGGGACATCTCTAGGGACAATTCAACCTTGATGCCCCTGAACACACTATTGAGGACCAGAGATGGTTTTCCTTATATCAGCACTGCAGCCAGGCTGCTACTCTCCCACTAGCCAAGCCCTGGCTACAATGAAGGTACAGCAGCACTGGTTCCCTCCAGACTAGGCGGTCCAAGCCTGCCAAGGATCTTGGATATACATTCACTCACCTGCCAGGAGATCAGAAACACATTTGTAAGATGTTACACTCTTTGACTGGCTCAACAGGCTGTGCTGTGCAAGGGACTGGGTGCCAAACCTTTGTGGCTTCGCAGCAAGAGAGCTGAAAATGTCAAGTCCTTGGATATCAACACTTCTCTAACTTCAGGCAAGTGGTGGGATTTAGTGACAGGAGGAAAGTCCTGGAGGAAAGTCAGAAGGAGGGAGAGGACAGATGGAGAAAAAACAGATGTGAAATGGGGTGAACAGAGGCAGGTAGACCTCTGGACCTCACCAGCCAGGAGGAGGCCTTGGCTGTGCCCCTAGGTCCTGTTGAGGTAAAACTCCTTGTTGGTGTTTACCACAAAGGGTGACTTGCACAGTTATATTTATAAGGTGAAAAAAAAAAAAAAATTGAAAACCACCAACTAATCTGCTTCTGCTCTTCCACTGAGCTGCTTATTTTTACCCTAGAAGTATCAGGAAAATCCACTTCGGGGATTTTTTTTCTCAGTTTTTTCTGAGACTTGAGATGCTACAGGTTTTTTTAATGATAAACAGTGCCCTGTTAAAAGTATTATATCCCTATTATAAAGGCAGGCATGACTGATACAGCTTCAGACTTCTAAGGGGCGTATTTAAATAAATAACAGGAACTAATCCATATAATCAGCTTTTCTTAGGAGGTTGGGGGTTTACATGTCTAAACTTTACTGTGATGAGACTCCAGGACTGGGGATAAAACTCTAGTTAACTAGAAGCATAACTTCACTGGAGATAAAACCCAGGCAAGGGGAAAAGCTTGAAGACAGAGGCTGAAGTTGGATGAATTTCAACTTCAGAAATGATACTTAGAATGAGCAATCATTACAAGGAATCATTTTAAAAAGCAAAAGAACTGATCAGGTATAAAAGCTATGTCTCAAAAGTGAGTTGGAGTTTTGTCCTTTAAAGGACATCAATAAAAAATAGGAAAAAGCTTTTCCTGGTTGCATATGGCTGAAGAAAACAGGGGAGGAAAAAGAGATTATATGGGGTAGAGGTTAATCTGTACTGGGTGTGTGCAAAACCTGAACTCACACTTTTCTTTAACTTTTGTTTGAGGATGTTAATCATGTGGCTGCAGATGTGAGGGATAATAGGATAGGGGTATGGAAATGTTCGTGGCCAGGACAGAAGCAAATCTTAGAGCTCCTTCCTGCGCTGAAGGCAGAGGAACGGGCTAATCCACATGCCAGAGCTCTGGAAGAACTGGCCCGATGTCTTTAACAGGTCCCTCAGTCAGGGACGGGAGCACAGTGAACCTGAGCAGAAGCAGTGAGCTGATCTGGACAAGAACAGGCATGAAGGTTTCATCTTAATAGTATATGGACAGCTTCAGACAAAAATGGTGAAGAAAAGGCTAGCAAAAGAGAGGAAGGTAATGGCATGAGATTAAATGGGTTTATCAAACCCATTTATCTTTCTTGGGTAAGGCAAGCTGCAAGCTATTTGCTTAGTGAAGGAAATAGGGTGGATCTCACCTATCTGAACTTAAATTGCACATTTTGTAGGCTACCATGTGGAAAGTTCTTAAGAAAAGGGAGAAGTTATTTAGCAAAAGATTTATAAAGATAGATCCTTAAAGACATGCTGTAAGAGCAGCGCAGGGCTGTCAGGCCGGAGGGCAGTTACGAGGGGAGTGTTAAACATCACTCCTGAAGATCTGGCAAGAGCTTTTGTAAATGAGCTTGCTACTAATGTTACTGGAGAACTGATGAAATTGCTGATGACAGAAAATATGAAGCAACCTCAGGAAAAAAGAGGCTTGAGATACTACACAGGGAAAGGTAGTTAGCAGCAGAAAGTGGTGGTCATAGGAACAAATGACCAAACCCTTTCCTGCAAACTAGCTGGCAGCTCACACTTTGATCACCAAGAAACTGACTTGCCAACACAGTTGAAATAGGAAGTGAGAAATAAAGTCCTGGAAGGCAGCAGGAGAGCCCAAGCTGCAGTGAGGGCTGGGATGAGCTTAAGGAGAGGCTATTTCGCTTCATTTTGCAAAGCAAATGCCAAGGGCAAGAGGATTTCTCTGCATAAATACTCACGGTAAGGAAAGAGAGAAGAGCTGATGGTGCTAAGGGCCAGTGCTGGTACAGAATAAATGATCAAAAAGAGGCATCAGACATTTTGATTAGAAGATTGTTACTAACCATTTGACAATGTGGTTCTGGAATAGACTCCCCACTGCAGTCGTGCATGCAAAATATTAAATTGCTTTCAGGATGGAACTTGGCAAGTTTATAAAAAGGATTATATCACACAGTGCCTTTGATAGAAGAGCTGATAGCACAGAAGTTCCTGCCAATCCTAAGCACAAAGGTAAATGTTCTGTAACCCTCTGTCCATATAAATATAGAGCATGTGATTATATACACACAAAAAGCAGGCACATGATTTATTAATCACAGGACCTCAGCTTGTCAAATAATAATTACAAGGCAATAACACACCTTGTTTTAATAAATGGCTGCCTAAGACTTTCTCCCACAGCAAACCAGTAAAAAAGGTCAATTATTCTGAGGTAAATGCGGTATTTCATGTTTCTGGTTGTTAGCTCTTAAATGAACTCGCTGTCTGGAACTCTTAAATCAAGCACTCCCATTTTTCTGCACATTTCACAAGTTCAGCCCTTTCCAGTAAAGCATCTTTTCAGATGCGTGATTGCCCTTTGTTAAGGCAAGAATGAACAGATGACAACGGCAGCACAGAGGAGACATGCCTGGAACAGTTTTACAGAGCAAACCCAGTGCTAATGCTTCTGCCAGCAGGGCATACTCAAACTGTGAACAGGGGAGGCTTCTTGTGCAGTGTGAGGGGCAAATCCTGGAAAGCCACAATAGACAGGAAGGCAGTGGTTTGGGAAAAAGTTTATCCAAAGCCATGGCAGTGGGTGACACTTCAGTTTCCAAGCTCAGGCAATGTGATCCCCCTCCACCTCCCAGGGGTGCCCAGTCTCGACAGGCGCTGCTCACACAGATCTGAAGTGCAGCCCCATTCCCAGCTCACTGAGGGAGCTGCACAAGGATGTTCAAAAGCAACTCTAATTACTGAGCATTAAAAAAATGAAGGCATGTTTTAGTACCCTTTCAACCTGGAGCTGACACTGCCTGATGAGGAATGGGATTGCTGTGCTTGCAGTTCATTTTATAAAGGCACTTTTGTAGGAGAAGCAAAAATAAAAGTAGTCTGAAGGAAAAGAAAGCAGAAGGCCAAGAGACAGGCAACTGAACAGAGCAGACTGATTTAACAGATAGGATACGTTTTTGCTGTCTGCATTTTGTGTGGAAATTTATATTCCAAGTGACACAGTAACAGATTCGACTGTAATCAAACAGCACTGCTGAGGTGTCAGGAGCACAGATGCTGCTATCGAAAATATTTAAAACAGAAAGTAAAACTTTGAAAAATCCACAGTGGGGAGCACAAGGAAAACACTCAGTGATGTTTCTAACCGGCAGCTTCTGTCTGTTTTTCACTGCTCTCTCTGATATGGGAGGTCGGAAGGCCTACGTGAGTCACCCCAGCGACAGTTCTGATAAACCTTGATGAAAAGCAAAGGCCAGCAGCAGACTGGCCAGGGCAGCCTGGAGACACGCCGTGTCTATTGTGCACTACACATCGGACGGGGGAAGGGCTGCTCCACGCGTTTTGGGGAACTTCAGCCAATGGATTCCTCCCCTGGGTGTTACGGGAGGGCTTGGCCAGCATATGAGAAAGGGAGGGGAGAGTTTGAAAACAACCCAGCAGGCTCTAAGGAAGGAAGGCTGCTAGAAAGAGACCTGCTCGCCTCCGTGCAAGCATTTTGCTCCAGGTGACCAGCGGAGCTCGGGGTGGAAGCGCAGGAGAGGCCTGGCAGCTCTTGGAGGGTCCCGCTTGGCGCGGGTCGGCACAGGTAACTCAGGATGCAGGTGCAGGGCAGCGGGCGCTGGGCTGAGCAGCCCACACAGGTTGCCTTGAGCTGCAAATCCACCAGAAATGGTCGAGAGAGGGGGGTTTTTTGTAGCGGAGGAGGTATTCTGAGCTTTTGTTTTAATGGGGATTTTGGTAGTATTTTTGCTATTAATATGGCTGGGGGACGGAGGGCAGGAGAGAGGAAGCAGGTCTCCACCGATCAGAGCTTGGCATGTGATCAGCTGTCTTTTAATTATTGCAGGCAGTTTTGAGGTTAGAAAGGCAAAAAGAGGCAATATCTTTTAGTACACTGGTTGATACAATGGAAAAATACAAATGATCTTTCATGCATATCAGCTCTTTTACAGGTCACAGTGCTTTAGAAATCAGAACATATGCGCATTCAAATCTAGAGGAGATTTTCAGTGATTGAAAACTCAGCTGCTAATAGACACATTCAGCAGAAGAAAGAGAAAACACACCCCATTTTCTTGTCTGGAGGTGTGCTGGATGGTTTGGGGGTTTTCATCTTCTTCTGACTACTGACCCAGCTTTTAGGCCTCTTGGAAGTGATCCAGTCCTAAATGCCACCAGAAAATCTTCTAGCAATTTACCACGGTGCTTTAAAATATTTAATTGGCATGATGCAGTATTTTGTGGCATCTTCCCTTGTGCAGGTCCTGGTTACTGTCTTAGTTTCTCGGCCACCTCTTTCCTCTTTACTGAAAAATCTCTTTAAAGCCCCTTTGTGCCTTGAAGGGGAAGCTGAATTCCATGATCTGTGTTAATAGATGGAATTTATTTTCCAAATCTCGGTCGTGACACTGTAGTGGTTTGCTTGCTAGGTGCTAGTCAGTGAAGGTGCAAAGAGCAAACTAGGAGTTGTTTTTTGATTGATGGGGAAACAACACCTTTTGAGGCTGCCTCTAGGTTGTGTGTGAAAAAGTCTTGTGTGAGCACGTTGGACTGTTCTGACTTGAAAAAGTCTGGAATTTAGTGTCTTCACGAACAAGAAAGGTTTTCTTTCTGTCATCTGTCTGATGGGGAAAGTATTTATCATAAAAATATGCCAATCGTGCTGCACATTCTTTTAACAGATAATTGTTGTTTTAATTCTTAAACCCAGTTTTGATGATTCATGCAGAGCTGGGCCAGTAAATGAATTCAGAGGCTATTACACAAGGCAACTTCGGCTCTTATTTCAGTCAGAAGTACACAGATTTGAAGCAGAATTATACTGGAAAAATATATAAAAATACTATGAAAATCAAGTCATAATCTGTTAGCTGAGGAGGTTTCTCTTGCTGGCAGCTACAAAATCCTATAACGCACAAGTACCAGAGTAGAAGGGATCTTTGCGCTGGTCTGTTCTTGCTTGGGCTCTTGGGAGTGACAAATTAGGGAGAGAAAACAAAGGGTTAGCTGAGTTTTTAGGAGAGACTGTGAATGGAGGCAAAACACATGACAATGACTGTCATCTCTAATTAAGTGTCTGGCCTCAGGCGGTTCGCATGGAATAAACAGGGTAAATGTAAACTAAAATAAGGTAGAAAGTTTGGAAGGCTGTTGGATGGACACGCAGGGTTTCGCTCTCCATCTTACACCTGCACTGTGTTTAGAGTTCCAGCAGTGGAGAAGGCAGATGCAGCACCTTTTCCCGTTGATTGCCTGAGCAGCAGGAATCCTGTCTGCCAAGCCTGTGGTGTTTCCCAGTCCCCCGCCCAAAACCCTGTCCCAGTGCTGAAGAAAAGGTAGAGAGGTCATATGTGGAGGAGCAGCAAAGGCCAGAAATCCCCTTGTCAGGAGAGAGAAATACACACACAAAAAAGAGATAATACATTATTTTTCTGATAGTTTTATTCAGAAAAGGAAAAAAAATATTGATTTTTAATTAAAGGGGGCAGACAGCACGCTGAGGGGGATCCAGGTATAGCTGTCCCGGTGCAAACATCCGGCGTTCCCCCGCGGGATGTGAGGAGCTGTTCTCCCTCGTCCAGAGGTCCTTCCCTTCACACCTGACCCAAACCCTGTCACAGGTGTTGCCCAGCGGTGCCAACGATCCCCCTCAGCGGAAGGATTCGGGCTCTGACCGCTCGGAGCGGACCGTGGGCCCTCCGGGCCGTGTCACACAGAGCAAATGGAGGCCAGGGCCAGGTGCGTGTGCGGCACTCCCTCCTTTTCATCCCGCACCAATGGCTGCTTCCCGCTCCCCCCGCCGGCCCGCCCCAGATGGTCTCGGCCTTCCCTCAGAGCCGAACCCGCTCCAGACCCGGCCCACGGCCATCCGCGCCTGCCGATTGGCTGCGGTGGTGGGAAGGAACCAGCCAATCGCGGCGCCGCCAGCGGCCCGGTCGCTGGGGTAGAAAACACAAACAAGCGCGGGCGCGCGCGCGGGGGCGGGGCTGGGCGTAGGTGGGGGCGCGCACGGGNGCATCCCAGGGGCTCCGGGCTCTCCTGGGCCGCAGCCGGGCCGCCTCAGCTGCTGCCAGGCCTGTGCCTGTGCGCCAGCCCGGCCTTCGGTCACGCTCCCAGCGGCCTGAGCCCTCACTCCCGCCTGCCCCTCAGGGCCGGGGCTGCGCCGCCGCTGGTCCCTGCCGGTGGCACGGGTTTGGTACGGGTACTGAATATCACCTGGTTTTGTGTGTGTGTGTGTGTGTGTGTGTGTGTGTGTGTGTGTGTGTGTGTGGCTGCGGAAAAGCAGCTGGTGCTGGCGGGTCTCCAAAGCTTCGGTGATGGCGGGGGAGGTGTTGGCCTAAAGTTGGGGAGAAGGGGAAAAATGTGTATGCTGTGTGGGAGGTTCCTCAGGGATGTTTTGTCTTGATAAGTTCTGGAGGCCTTGTCCTGCAGCACTTATTGTTCCTAAAGGTTAATGTGCCACTGTTTGCCTGCTGGGGTACGGTTGCCTGTTTGGATAAAGGAATGGTGATAGGTACAGAGCACGAAGCATATTTTATTGGTGGATTTCAGTGACTTAGGAAATACCCTTGTCTGATGAACTACTTTAAAAGCACCGTTCATATCACTGATTCATCTTAAGATCTCTTGCAGCATTCGTGTTTTGCAGATGTATAAAGTGAGTTCTGTCCATTTGGTTCCTGTATTATCTCTTGTAACAAAATCTGGGGATTATTTATTCTGATGTTTTCAACGTTGGTTGGTAGTGCTGTATGCAAACTAGAAAGTGATGGGTTTTGGTTACAGTGATAAATACCAGAATCCTGAAGCTCCAGCAGATCTGGTGGCTTGAGTTAGTGAGAAGGTGCCTTGCTAAACTGAGAGCGTATCTCCTGATTGGTGTGACAGCAGGAATTGTAAGGCTCAGGTATTCTATCATCCTTGTTATGAACAAAGTAAGGTGCTGGATCTGAGAAAGACAGCACGTGGAAGTTGTGTTGGTATTTATTATCTACCACAGGTGGGGGATTTCGACCAGAGTCCTCCACAGGAAAAGCATTTCTCCACTTGAAATTTAGGACTTGATTACAAAAGCTGTGATTATTATTTAATACAGGTTTTGTTCTTTGTTGTCTTTTTCAAAGAGGTGGACAACTGATGGAACATTTCACTGGGAAGAATAAAACAAGGTAGTTTGCACAGATTAGACTGAGACCCGCACGGAGAAATCTCTCAACCAGGAGTGACTGGGAACACTTGAGGGCTCCTGAATGACTGCTTGAGGTAACTCACAAAAAAAAAAAGTTTATCTAAAGAAGTGGTGTGGGGCAGGGAGGACTGTTATTACACAAGGCTGGTAACTGTTTGGGCTGGCATTAGGAAACCCAAGACATGACAGCTGAGTGCTGTGCCCCAGACCAGAGCTGCTTTATTGCCAACGGTCCTCGATGAGTCACCTGCTGTTAGTGGGTCTGTGGTAGGCAAGTGGGCAGGGGAGGGAAAAACAAGGGAAGAGAAGAAAAGGGAAAGGGAGAGCAGTTGTTTGGTGTAACGATCTTGCCATTCAACGTGAGCAGTTCTCATGGCAGCAAAGGATGAGAGAGGGGGGAAAAAAGAGAAGTGTTTAAGTGTAGAGAACTTTATCCCTTGCAGATTGAGTGGTGGTTGTAAGGAGTGTTTGAAGGGTGCAGAAGCACAGATATGAAAGCTTGACAGCTGTATATACACGTACAGTAGAACATAAAGACTCTGTCCTTGAGGGGAGGAAAAAAAATTAGCTTGTTTTCCAAGGGCTGGTCTGAACTCGATAACTTGGTACCATTTTATCAGTATAATTCACGTGAATAACGTTCCTCTGGTGGATGCAATTATAACATTGATACTGTGTGCTCACACAGATAACAACTTTGAAGAACAGGACAGTCTAGGTTGATAGAGGTGGCTTTTATCAGCTAAAAAAAGGTGCCTACATAGGGCTTTTACCCTTAAAATAACGGCTTTTGTCCCCTTTATAAGCAACAGAAGTGATAGCTGCTGAGGCATCCAGGCTTAGATGTGTTTGAGGGTGGTGCTTCTCTCATGCTACACCAGTTACCTTCCCAGGAACTTTGGTTACTGATAGTTAATTATAACTTAAAAACCAGCACTTTTTTTGCATTGTATTTTGTGAGTGAAGCCTTTGCAGCTTTTTACTTTGAAGATTTGGTCTGGTGTTTTTCTTTCCTTAAGCTTCTCTGTTTCTGTTTAGGCCGTGGAGAGAAAGCATTAAGACTTTACATTTCACAGTCAGTTCTGTTAAGCAACTATGGAAATAGAAAAGGAGCGCATTTATATCACCCCAACAGGTAAGTAATATGTTCAGTATTTTTTCACTTAAAATTGCTTAGCTGACCAGAATTGTTCTTTGTAGAAAAAGTGTATTACCTGATAATTTTCTAACAGTACTGGTTAAAAAAACCAAGCAACTTATCAAAAAATTACAGAATACTTATTTCAATTTTGTATCATAGTACCCTGCTTTATTACATTTATTTCAAAATTTATTAAAATAACAAAGTTAACATTTCTTTAAGTTCCTGAATAGTATTGGCACTTGTCTTCTTATCTTCTGAGTTCAAGTAATGCTGGTGTGAAGTAAAGAATAAGCTCAAAAGTTAAATGTGTAGGTGTGTTTGAGAGGTACAAATTCTGCTTTTAAGTAACTATTTACCTTTAAATTAGATGAGACAAATGATGAAGGGCTTGGCTGGAAGTGGGCTGGCATGGGAAGAATTTAGGAAATATGTGTTAGAGACTGCTCTGAAATTCACTGTTTTGTCCATATCAGAAATGTTTCTTGGGATGCTTAGTCAAGGTAACACAGCTTCATGTTGTTTTCTGTGTCTCCAAAGTTTGTGATGGTCTGGACTGACTCTTTTATTCAGAGGGTTTTTGTAGGTTTAAATGTTTTTGAGAAAAAAAAAGTATATATGTTAGGGTGGTATGTAATGCAGTTGAGGTAGCAACATGCTCCATATGATTGCTTATATTATAGCAGAGTTAGGCTGATGTGGAAGATACATTGCTTCTCAGCATTTTAGAATTATATTTGGATAATAAAGGGGAATCTGCTACAGAGTTGGTTGACCGAGTTTGGACAATTAAATTGGCATTTAGGTCAATACTTGTAGAAGTCTTTGTAACTAAGATAGCACCATAAAAGCACAGATTTTAAGGGAGCCTGCTGGGCTTAATGACAGGGTAATAAGGTAAATTTGGATAACTTCTTAATATATAACAAGCAAAGCATTAAAGTTTATAGAAGACTGTTATTGCTTATATATGTGTATGTTATATGATGCAAAAATAAGAAACTGGAAGATCTGCATCATTTAATATGTAATTTTAATTAAATTATTTTATTTTAGAAAAGTGTTGGAAAATAATATATATATCCAGCCTGTTTTTCAGGGAACTGACAGTGGAGGGCTGGTTGGTTAAAGTATTTTGGAGAAAGAGGTTGCAGCTTGAAGGGACAGACAGTGCTATATAAAAAAATGTTAGTTTAGTAATGTAGTGAGAAATGTTAAATATTATGGGTTGGATGTTTCCTGTGGAGGATTTCCTTTAGTCTTGAACCTGAGATCAAGATTGTTCAAGGAGGTTGGACTGTAGCTTCCCCTTTTATCCCTAGTTGCCCGATCCAGACTTGTGTTAGTTGTTGGTCATTTTCTTTGGAAGCTGAGAAAGAAGAGGTCATTGAACAGTGTAGTTTCTGGACAGCCAGGTTGCAGGTCTGAACTTAAGAAGTTCGTGGGAGACTGGGCATGAAGAATTTGAGTGCATTTGTCTGCAATGAGCTGGTTGTGCTGATGGGGTCTCCTGGGGAATGAGAGGAAGGAAACCTGTTCTGTTTGGGTTTGCTTTTTTCCCCCCTTTGGTAGCTTTATGCAAATCTCTCATTGTTTCATTAAAATGTTCGACAAACTGAGAAAGCTGCTTGTGAGGAATCTTTTCCTGGATGTGATGCATGCTTTTCTTTTTTAGCTTGCTGCAAGCGTAAAAGGAATGCTTTTGTGGGAGTAATGAGTGGAAAGATGAAACTTAGACTGGAATGGCTGCATTTGCTCAGCTATAGCATTCACATCTGTGAATACTAGTATCTAATTGTTATTTCTTTGATCACAGAGGAGGCAGTTCCATCAAACTTTACTCAGTTTGTAATGTAGTATCCTCTTTGATATGGGTAAATACTTTGAGGTTGGAAATATTGTATTAGTGCACTTTGCTTTCAAAACAATTTTTCATGGACCTGTTTTGAGGTGAAAAAAAACAGTTCTGAGAAGTATTGCCAAATGAATGCAGCTAATGGTGAAGTGACACATTAGCTAAGTTCAAATACAAATTTAAAATACTTTTCATATTCTGGGTTCATGGCAGTAAGCTTTTCTGTAAAGCAGGTTTGGCACAGTTGGAAAACCAGCTGCTCTGTGTGCCTTTTTATTGCCCTTCTAGGACTGGGGCTGTAGGTTGTGTGTTTGAGATTCCATTTAGTCTGCAAGAAAATGAGGCAGTTCCCTTTGTGTGTGTGTGTGTCTTCCAATTTGCAAGGATTCCCAAGGTACTTACTGGAATGTAAATAGGTCCCCAGGTGCTTTTTTTTTTTTTAATGTTGATGAGTTAAGAAGGGGAAGAAGAGCTCAGAAAGGATTTTGGCTCTAATGCTCTCAGTACCACATTCTGCTGAACCATACAGCGCAGGGGGGGACAACTTAACTGTGAAATAGGACTTGAGGTCTAAATTTTAAATGGGCACTAACTTCCTTAAAGTGTGAAGTTATTGCACTTCTCAGTGCTCTGAAAAATTTACAGATCCTTAAGTTGTGAGAGAGTTTTTTGTTGGGTATGAAACAAACCTGTTATGTCTGATTGTGCTGGAGAGTAATCCACGTCTGTTTTAGAAACAGTCTTGATGAAAGCTACAGTGAGGAGCAAGCAATTCATAGAAAAGAGAGATCCCACTGTTTCAAAAGACTTTATGTATTCTATGAATCTTCACTACGGAACTCTCCAAGCTTTGTATTAAAGAGCATTCCCCCCCCATAAGTCTGAAAAACAAGAAATAAAAGTAGTGATGTTTTTATATTCTTCTAAGTCTAACCCTTTGCTTTTCTTGCTAGTGAGCTGTGTTTGAAATTCCTTGAATTGAATAAGGGGAATGTTGGTTGATGATTTAGGGAATTAATTTCACTTTGGTGTCTAGTCTTTTAACATTAGTGAGTTTGTAGCGAATTTACTGTTTTGGCAGTTTCACTTGTTTCTAAATGAAGAGATGAGTGGGTGGAGTGAGAACTAAGCACTTAGATCTTACACACTTACGAGTTCTGATAGTTTTTGTTTAACAAGGGTGGGGTTTTCTGTGGTTTATGTATTTTTAAATGGTTTATTCATTTGCTTTCCAACTCTTGACATATACTCTGTTTAGATTGTAGATATTTTGTGCAGGGGAATAAGGAACTCCTTATTACTGTGATATGTAGTCTTATTTTAAAAACAACATCATTTGCCTTTACACTGTTGGAAATAAGAGTTCTGTGTAATGTTGTAATCCTTTTAAAATGCGATGTGTTTTGGTATTCTGACATAAAACTGTTGAAAACTAACAGATTTTTTTTTTTTCTGTCTCCTTTTTAAGAACTTGAGAATCTAAATGATGCTCCATTTTCTGGTGATGAAGAAAATGGTGGATCTGAGGAACGAAAACCTGAAATCAATGGAAATTGGATTCCTGCAACTTCGATTACTGAAGCCAAAATAAATGCTAAAGCAAAGAGACGGTTGAGGAAAAACTCTTCTAGAGATTCTGGGAGAGGAGACTCTGTTAGTGAGAATGGAGAGACACTGAAGACTGGAGTTGTACCAACGAGCCCAAAGGGAAAACTCCTGGACAGGCGATCCCGGTCTGGAAAGGGCAGAGGTCTACCGAAGAAAGGTTGGTGTAACTTAGTGAAGAGAATAGCATGGAATTCTTATATGTGGCAGAATATCTTATATGTCTGTGATCAATTAACTTCTGTCTTTGAGGTAAGTACCTTTTCTTAGAAGACTTAATACATGAATTTGAACTGTTGGTGATTCACAGAACTGATACTAATGCAAATTTAAACCATAGTTATATTTGAAAGTACAGTTTCAACCATCAGTAATTCCTGTGCAGTTTCATACTGCTCCTAGAGCCTTACTGGAAAGTGATGAAAAGACTGGTTGCTGAAGTGGGAGTACATCAGAGAAACATATCCTTTTCAGCATATATTGTTAGTCAGGAGTTGGGTACAAGCAGTGATAGATCACTTTTAAGTGAAAGAATGTTGTGTTGAACTCAGAAGTATTCTTTGTAAACTGGTGGTCCTTGTTTACTCTCCCGTATTTTGCCAGGTGGAGCAGGTGGTAAAGGAGTTTGGGGGACACCAGGTCAAGTGTATGATGTGGAAGAAGTAGATATTAAGGATCCTAATTATGATGATGACCAGGTAGGCAAATAGTTTCTTTGCAAAGTTGTGTTTCATTTCCTTTATTGATTTCAGTTGCTGTAATGGTTATATTAATAGAAGCTTGACCTGGTGAGTTATGTGAGTGTTGCCTGGCTGCACTAAATGCTCGTTTTTATGTTCAAAAATGGATTATTGGCTAGTTTAAAGTCAGCAGGTGGAAGTGTCACAGTGTAATACTCACAAATCTTGCCCTCTGAGCTGTCTTTCTGTGCCTGACTAAGCAGCACTCCTTTCCCAGGTGTGTTCTCCACTGCTGGTTCCCGTGGAGGTGGATGTGGCAGTGCTGCTCTGTGTTGCACACAGGGACTGTGTTAAAAATGCAACACAGACTTGCACAAGTCGGGAGTTAAGTGGGGAACAGTATCCTTTATGGATTTTTCTCTTGCCTGTATTCCCAGCCCTCCCAGTGTCTTGTATCTATTTGATATAAACTCTTCAAGCACTAAGAAAAAATAAATGCTGACATGTATTTATTTGGAATATGTTATGGAAGGTTGTATCTTACAGCCATATTATTGGGGCAAGGGGAAGAAAGTAAAGCACATTGGGCTTGTTAATTTGTAACATTAAAAGGGAAACACTGATTACAAACACACTGTTAAAGTCCCTGGAATCAATATAATTGTGAGACCATAAGTAAATTCGGTGTGACATAAACATAACAATGGTGGTGTCCTTTGAGTAGAGGCTGTTTGCTGTTAGCCATAGCTGCTGAAAGAGGGATATGTGGGAAAATCAAAACCTTCTTCCAGGATCAGTTTTCCCTGTAATTCAATATTTTGCATTAATAGAGATAGTCATTAAAAATGAAGCTGAGAAGCACATAGAAGGAAGTTTAATGAAGAATGAATATTCCATGTAACTTCTGTAAACAGAGGCTGGTGTGATGGAATAATAGGTTTTTTGACTTCTGCTGCATTTCTTGATCGTGGAAAGTTTCTTTCCATTAAACATTAGTTGGAAAACTAAGTCCTTGTTCAGATTTCTTTGTTCAGATCTGTAGTATTGCTCCAAATGTTGCTTCTGTAGTCTGTGCAGAGTAGGGAACTGAATGACAGCGGAGAGATCTGGTGTGCTGGAACTCTGCAGGACAGGTGTGATACAAGAGGTAGTTGCTGTGTGACTCTTTTTTCCCTTGGGAAACGTCGTTGCTCACAAATATTCTGACAGTGCCTTTTCTCTGATTCGTGTATGGTATCACCTGTCTGGTCACACAGTCACTAAGGAAGAGGGAACAAGGCAGGGATTTGCTGTCAGGGACCCAAGGGTCACTGGCAGGGGGATGGTGCTGTGGCACAGCTGACTCTGCTGGCCTGGGACAGGAGCTTCTGTTGCTCTCCCGTCAGTACGTGGGCACTTGAACTCTCTGCTCATGTGATGTCAGCAGAATCCTAGGAACAGAATTTGGAGAGTTCACCATTGTTTACCAGTAAATTCAACCTTTCAGTTGAATTCAGGTAACAGTAAGGTATATGCTTTTGTTATCTTTTAAAACAGGAGAACTGTGTCTATGAAACAGTAGTTTTACCTCTGGATGAAAGAGCTTTTGAAAAAACTTTAACACCGATCATACAGGAGTATTTTGAACATGGAGATACTAACGAAGTTTCGGTATGTTACATGTCTTTTTATTTCTTTATTTTAGGTGGCAAACCTGTAGCATACAGGGTAATCCAATTGCTAGCTGTAAATGAGTTTATAGAGAAATTGGAAAGAAATGTCCTATAAGAGTACCCAAGCAGTTACATTAATTATGTGAGCAGAAGCATATCTGTAAATTTATATAAATATAAGCACATAAATATTTATTTATTTATAATCTGTTTAGACATTTAAATAATAAAAATTAGGAAATCTCATTCTGTTTTGTTTTTCAAATCTTACTTAGGAGATGCTGAAGAATTTAAACCTTGGTGAAATGAAATACAGTGTGCCTGTGCTGGCTGTTTCCTTGGCCTTAGAGGGGAAGGCCAGTCACAGGGAAATGACGTCCAAGCTTATCTCCGACCTTTGTGGGACAGTAGTAAGCAAAACTGATGTGGAAAAATCATTTGATAGACTGCTTAAAGAACTACCTGAATTGGTGTTGGATTCTCCCAGGGCACCACAGGTACATTTGTAAATTTTTATGCCAGTAGTCAAAAGCTTTGTGTGGCTAAAATAGATTGAGTAAATTGTCATAGACTCTATATTTCAAAAAAAATCTATTGATTTTCTTACTGTCTGTAATCCTCTCCCAATTTCCCAGACTGATTTTGAGACAGCTCATTTAAATAAAATCTGAAAACCAAGCATGTTATAATTATCTATTTAAAACTTCTTTGAGATTTAACATTTAATTAAAAATGCCTCTGTTTTGTTGCAGTTGGTGGGCCAGTTTATTGCTAGAGCTGTTGGAGATGGGATTCTAAGCAACACCTACATAGATGGCTACAAAGGCACTGTGGATTGTGTCCAAGCTCGGTAAGTTTCTTTTCTATATAGTGACAATTTCATATTCCAAATGTCAAACATGATGATCAGGAATTTAGGACTTCAGGATAAATCATATGGTTCTTTAACTATTTTTTTTTTATTATTTAAAATTATAAAGGAACCCCACAAAGTCTGCACCAAACCCAACAAAATCCAAAATGACTCGAGTCAGAAGAGGAATACTGAAAGTGCCTGACAAATGTATTAATATATATGAGTTCAGTTTGTCAGATTTGTTGTCTGGCTTATGTTTGAGGGTGAAAAATGAGCTGAAACAAAAGGTGATTATGGAAGGTTTTGTCTTAGAAAAAGCTTTAATGTGATTGAGTAAATATAGCATCAGGACAGCTGCTGTAAATATGTTGTGAAATACAGAAGGGATTAACTGTTTTGCCTTACAAAGGTTTGAAGCTTGTGCAGGGCTTTCTGAGACTTTCTCTGTAATGCTTTATTTGTCAAAAAGTGTAATTGTTTCCCGTGTCAGTGTGAGAAGTTTGAAGGAGCAATCCCTAACAAAGAGGGATATTTTAATAATGAGTCATGTTTTATTATTTTTTTCTCCCATATGTTTCAGGCTTGATACAGAGTTGCTGAACTCCTGTATCTTCTAGAAGTGGCATTTGTAGTGACTGTAGTTGAGCACTTTTGGAAGGGGAATGTTCAGCTGCCTACCTCGGGGGTCCATATTGTGACAATTATGTGTCACTTATACAAATGTCTCCTGTGATTTGAAGGATTGTAGCCTGCATTCTGCACATCTGGGATGCTTTGTTGCCTTTTTTATTTCTTGGCCAGTCTTTTCTGCTCGTTAAATCTTGGTGAATAGAGTTATTGTTATTGGCTTGTGCCCAGCATGAGGACTGGGATAACTGTTCCTTCTTTAGCTGGATGGTACATACTGTATCTGAGGCTTCTTTTTTTTCACCTTACGTCCCTTTTTATTCTTTTTTGAACAAACTGGCAAGCATCCCTAGCTTGTGCCACTTTTTCCCAACTACATATTTACCTTCTGAAGTGCTTTCTTGG
Source organism: Pachyramphus minor (assembly GCA_013397135.1). Lineage (NCBI taxonomy): Eukaryota > Metazoa > Chordata > Aves > Passeriformes > Tyrannidae > Pachyramphus > Pachyramphus minor. The sequence continues at coordinate 377,703 of VYXB01010417.1, forward strand.
CTTAAATTCTTAAGGTTTCATAATTCTTTAGACCCAAATGGAAAATAATATTTCAGTAGAAAAGCTGTTCTTCAGTGTGGTAGCAACTCAGGCCTTCTCTGTTTGAGATATACCTGCCAAGCTGTGTTCTTGGAGGAGCCAGGATACAATCCATCTCTGCATACGAAAATATTCAGCTCTTTGCTGTGAGGATGTTTCAGGGTCTGCATTGATGATTCAGATCATATCATCACAGGGTTGTTACCTGACCTTACCGTGGTACGACCAGGAGTGTAAAGGTGGCAGAAACAGAATGTGGGGAGCTCAATTGCTGCATGGTTCCCATGGAGTTGCTAACCCTGACCTCTTCCCTGAGATCTGGTAGCTTTCTCTGAAGAGAAATGGCCCTGGAAGAAGTTGAAGATGCATTTTAATGAAGTTCTGTAATAATGTTTTAAAACACTGACTCTGGTCTTAGAGCTGCGCTGGACCGAGCGACTGTGCTGCTGAGCATGAGCAAGGGTGGGAAGCGCATTGACAGCGTGTGGGGGTCAGGAGGGGGCCAACAGTCCGTGAAACACCTGGTTAAAGAGGTAACCAACAAAACTCTCTCTTCTCTCTCCCCTTTAGTCTTTGTCTAAGCTTACCTTGTCTGGGTTAGAGGGAAGGGATACAAGTATTCTGTACTAAAATGATGCCTTACGAGTGTTGGTTTTGTTTTGTTGCTTGGTTTTTTTTCTTTTTTATAATTAATTTATACAAAGTAGTGTTTAAAAACTGATATAGGTAATTTTGTTGATTTTGTAGTATTCAGTATTTGTCACATTGTGCTAGTACAATAACATTTTGTATGCAAGTATATGTTTATTTTTGCTTTAAGCAAGACTTGTAAGCATTTAGCTTTTTCAGAGCTCACAATATAAAATGCTGAAGTAATTAGAAGAGCTGAGATGAAACTGGCTAAACTAGATAAACTAATTTTTTTTGGCATTGCTGATCAAAAGCACAGTAACAACTGTGAAAAAAGAGAGGAAGAAACAGGAGTGTTTAGAGATCCATTCTGTGAAGTAAGCAAGTTTAAAGGAGAAATAAAAATGGTGTCTAGGCTGTGAGTGTAACAGATGACAGGAGGAGGTGTTCAGGGGAGCAGATAAACTTAATAGCACCCATAATAATCTTCTATGGTGATACAACACAGCTTTTAAAGCAATGGTTTTGGTGCTTGTGCATTAGCACTGTGGGCAGGTATTTGGCTTGCACTGTGCTTCAGGTTACTGATAACGTCTCAATTTAATTAATGCCTGAATTTAATTACATTATAAAAACACTGGCAGCAAGTTTGAGGAACTAACTTTGATTGTGGATTATCAAAACAGTTGACAGCTTTTAAATTTATCTAATTAGTGTTGGGGTTTTTTGTTTGTTTTAAAATTCAATAGATTGATATGTTGCTGAAAGAATATTTGCTTTCCGGAGATGTACTGGAAGCTGAGCGTTGCCTTCAGGAACTGGAAGTACCCCATTTTCACCATGAACTTGTATATGAAGTAAGGAGAAATCAGAGTCCCTTGAATAATTATCAGCAATTTGATGTGGGCATGCAAATAATATAACTGGAATTTGAAGCTCAGGTTGCTTGTTCTGTTATTTGAATAACTAAATTGTTTCATGTAAACTTAATGGTTTGTGTGCTCATTTGTGTGTGCATTGTGCAACAAGAAATCTGCTGCTGACTCTGGGAAGATCCAGAACTAATTTTTGGAATTAAATAGTTGAATTCAGGTTATTACAGATTCCTGAAAAATGAGAGCTTGGTTTATTTTCTGCTGAGGAATAACAGCAAAAAAACCCCCCCAAAACAGTGCTTTGTTTTGGTGGGGATTTTTTGTTTGTTTTTGTTTGTTTGTTTTGTTGGGGGTTTTTGTTTGTTTTTTGTTTTTGTTTCAGATATCTGGGTATTCGAATGGGTGATACCTGTTTTTGTTAAGTTATAGATCTTCCTTTTTCAGGGTGGGATTGTTCCATCTAGCACATTTGTAAACGCTCTGAGATATTTCAGACCCAGACTATATGGGAGACTGTTACCATTTGTACTCTTTTATGTGCCAGAGTGGGAAATGGTTGTTTACCAATAAAGCTGAACACCCACAATCTACAAAATTTCCTTTGCAGTAAATTGACTCATTTTAGAAAATTCCTTCACAATAGAAAACCAGAATCATTTCAGTTGATATGGGTTGTGAAGATTTATAGATTTTCAACTCTTAGTTCCTCTAAAGTCACAGATACAACAACCCCATGGATACAAAATTAATTTCACAAAATTAATTAATTGCCATCTGTACTGCAGCAGCCCTATGTCATGTAGTTCTGAAACCAGAGACAGAAGGGTAATACTTCTCACTCTGTCTGGACCTTTCTGGTTTTTCGTATCTTTTATCTTATCTAAAGAACTTTTCATCAGTTTTTGTTTCAAATAATAATAATAATAATACACTGAAATTATGAGTGTATGTAATGAATGGACTTGTTTCCCCAGAAGATGTCTAATAATGTATTCATTCCATTCTGCACTTCATACACTTACACACTGTGTACCTGAGCCATTGTTTTCTTTTTAGTCAGAACACTTGCATGATTTGTTTTAGGCCATTGTACTGGTTTTGGAGTCAACTGGAGAAAAGACCTTTCAAATGATACTGGATTTGTTGAAGACTCTCTGGAAGTCGTCTGTCATTACTGTGGACCAAATGAAAAGAGTGAGTATGGCATTTAGAGAATTTTGTGTAAGGTCTTCCAAAATTTCTATAGTTTCTACCTTGATTTTAAGTATTACTTGTAGTCTATTGCTGACTGCTTGGGTTTTTTTTTCTTTTTGAATTCTCTATGGCTATTCTGTATCCCATACAAATAATTTGTTGCTTATGGGAATGGCCTCAGGTTGTGCCAGTGGAGCTTTATATTGTATATTAGGAAAAAATTCCTCACTGAAAGGTTTGTCAAGCATTGGAGCAGATTGCCAGGGAAGTGGTGGAGTCACCAAATCTGGAGGGATTTAAAAGATGTGCAGGGGGGCACTTGGTGGACTTGGCAGTGCTGGTTTAATGGTTGGACCCGATGATTTTAGAGGTCTCCTCCAATCTAAGTGATTCCCTGATGTACGTACAATACGAAGATTTCTAGCTGCCTTTATGCAGTAATTTAAAATGCTGCAATATTGCTTCATTTTTTAAATTTATCTTTTAATCTGGTAGTTCTTCCTAATTAAAGTAGTACAGTAAAGGCCCACTAATGACAAATGTCACTTGAACCGTGTATAGAAACTGGTGTTTTACACAGCTGGAGTCAGCCATGGCTTTGCTTCTTGGTATCAGAATGAGGCAGCAGTTCTGTCCCAGGGCACAGAACTGGGTACCACACCAGGACTTAAGGCAACATTTACCCAGTGGTGTTGCTGTCAGGAAGTGATGAAGTCACCTCTGCTTGTCACCATTGTTTCTCTTGCTGCATAAACTGTTGTGGTGGTGATTGGTGGTCACATTTTGTTCATTTACACGGAAGACATACCAAATTTTCTTCCCATGTTACTACCCATGTGGTAGCAGCCTGGCTAACATACAGATTTTGTACTGTCTGGATTTCTGACTTCTAAAGTTAAAAACTCAGCTGATGTAGCTGTACTACCATGGTATTGGCTGGTATTATACTTTGTTTTTTCACTGACTGGCAGCTGCTCTGCTTCAGGTTTCTGTGAAACCATATTGAAAAATAAATCCTCTGTGTGCAGAATGGTATTTAAAAATTGTAATAAAATCACAGAATAACTAAATCATTGTTTGAATCCTTGTACTGCAGGGCTATGAACGAGTTTACTGTGAAATCCCAGACATTAACCTGGATGTGCCACACTCCTATTCTGTGCTTGAGCGGTTTGTAGAGGAATGCTTTCAGGCTGGAATCATCTCCAAACCACTGAGAGACCTCTGCCCTTCAAGGTACTTGTTTTATTGTAGATAGGCACTGCTTTCTTCCTGTTGTGGGTAACAGAAAGCAAGACCTTGTGACCAAAGTATTACAGATTGGAAGTGGAAACTATGGAGGATGGACAGAGTTGAACTGGTACAAAGTTTATTAAGAAGCTGCACTGATGTGGAACCTGTTATGTGGAGGCTGGGATAAATACTTGAGAAGAGTCAGTCTCTGGTGAGCCCCAGGCAGCACCTCAGTGCTCCCCAGAGGATGAGGGCTGCCTCTCCTCCGGATTGCTGACTTGCTTGGTGGAAATCAGTGCAGCACTGAGATGGAAGATTCAGGTGTCACAATGATCCATGTAGGTGACAGTGCAAAACTATCAGCTACAGTGGGGAAAAAAAAACTCAAAAAAAATCCTTGAAAAATGCTTTAAACTTACCAAACAGCATGAGTAGATTTCTAAAATGAGACAACCAGTTCTAATCTTTATGCCAGGACACTAAAGTGAGCTCTGTACACCCAATCCCTCATATCTATCTGTCATGTGGTTAGTATAGTGCTCTTGGTTTGTTGTTGTTTACTTACTTATAATTAATGCTGTTTGAACTGTAGCTAATCAGTCTGCTGTTTTCTCCTTACTGGCCACAATACAATTAACCAGTTTCATTTCCTGTGGGGAGTACATGTAAATACATGTAAATTTTTAAATGTGATGTTAGAACTATTATTCACAGTTTTATGCAATGGGAATACTATTTATTCGATAGATCTTTTCCAGTTTGGGTGTTTTGTTAGAGTTCTTAAACCACCTTGACAGCTTGTGATAAATTTGGATCTTGAAATGTTAGTGTCTTTATCAAGAACAGCCTCCATTTGTGAACTTTACACTTAAAACTGTGTTTGTGTGCGTCTTGGTATCAAATGCTTTGCAAATTTGGGGTGTGGGAGGGTTGAGAGTCATCACTGCATCAAAAGCTTGATTATATTTCAGTTACCATTAGTATGCTGAGAGGCATTTTCGGCTTGTATGCTTCTGCTTCAGTTTTGGGTAGAAAACTGCCATTCCTAGGTTTTTCAAACTTGCATTTTTAAGCAGTTAAGCTGATACTGTGATCACTGATAACCCTAAACCTTATATTTGACTCCCAGAAAGTTCTTCTCATGGATAAAAACCAAGCAGTGCTACTCTCAGTTACTATAAAGATATTTTCTAATTTCTTACAGGGGCAGAAAGCGTTTTGTGAGCGAAGGAGACGGAGGTCGTCTTAAGCTGGAAAGTTACTGAATGTGAGAACTGACTCCTGAAGCCTTACAAGTTTAAAGGGAACATAGCTGGCTATCTATATATACAAACACGCATGCTTCTTCAGTGTGTGTATGTATATATGTATACACATATATAATATACCAAATCTGAGAGTTGCTTAGCACAGTTCATATTTTTTTAAAAGCACATGTTTTGGGTACAAATTGGGGTTTTTTGTTGTTTTTGGTTTGTTGTTTTTTTGGTTTTGTTTTTTTTTTTTTTTATAGTTTTGTAAATTTCAGAAAGAAGTGTTCTTTGGGCATAATAGTAGAACAACTGGCCACTGCTGTGGTGGTGCCTTCAAATAAGCTATCTCTGTACGTGCCATGTTTATGACCTAATCATTCCCCATACGCATCCATGTCGGACTGCCGCGCGCTCTTTCCAGGACAGTGCTGTCATCATAAAATCACTGTTTATACAAAGCTTTATAGAATGGTCAAGTTAAGCTGCTGTGATCCCATTTCCATTGCTGCTGAAGAAATACTGTGCTTTGGGAGGAAAAAAAAAAATAGAAATGTCTTTGTTTTAAAGAGCCCAAGAAAATAAAAGTTGGATCATAAAGATAAATTCATCTGTTTCAGGGGAGAACACTGGTTGGTTTCACCCCTCATGTACCAAACTTGTCTTTTTTTTCTACGTAACTGGAAAAGTGAAAAGTTCTGGTAAAACATATTAAAAATATTTTTTGTGAAGCTCTTGTTTCTGCCTCCTTTTTATTTCTTTTAAACAGAACAAATTTTCTGAAGTGTGTGCAATTCAGCAGTACATCTAACACTGCCCTTTGGTATTGCAGTCAGTGTGAGAGCACTGAGTAATTAAACTCACGGTAAGTATTTACCAGATCTGGTTTTGAAAACAAGGGCCTGGTGTAGTAGTGTCCAGGCTGGCACAGATACTGTGAACGTGTCTGTACAGCACAGGTTTGCCAAGCCCTTGCTCAACAACAAGATGGATCTAAGGAAGACTACAGGAACACAGTGGAGCTTCTCCTATGTTTTTCGGTTTCATGTCAAGATTTGAGGTGTTCAGAAGTGCTGGGAGTAGCCGCTCCAGGCCCGGGAACACGATGTGCTCCAGGAGACAAGCCCTACCCTGCTTAAGCGGGCCTGGTAAACCCTGCTTACAGCAGTGGGGTTGTGTAACTCGGCTGCTCCCGCGGTCTGCGGGGCCGTCCCAGACCAGCTCCTGCGGGCGGGTTCTGGTACCTCTATAAAGCCGCGTTTAAATTGCCTTGGAAGCGACCAGCGGAACTCCCACGAAAAGCGCCCGACGCGCGGCCTCCCCGCCCAGCGCAGCACCACCTCCTGCGTTCCAGGCCAGACTTTAATCCGCAAGCCCCGTTACAAAGCGCTACCTCGATCGCAGCTGCGGTCCCGCCCGACTCGGCGCCCCGCGCCCGGGGCTA